>LR990080.1:11462783-12062783 GCA_905147235.1 Erynnis tages
TAGATACAATTTGAACACAATCCATGTGTTGTTTAAATTATAGTTATTACATCGAATAATTGCATTTCTATTTACCTCAAAATTTTTTGAATCATCTTTGCACTTTTGTGTCTCAATTCAGGTTTGGCTAAAGGTTGTAAAGTACCATTTAATTCTTTTATCCACCTTTCCATCTTAAGGTTTTCTTTTATACGTTGTAATGTTACTTTTCTGGATAAAACACGGTGGAATAATAATGTTATTTTTTTAAATATTAATTATTTCTAAGGATAATTAATTATTTTTCGTTCTGAATCTTAAACCTATTTTTAGCCTTTAGGTATGCTGAAATTTGTCTTTGAATTTGAATTATAACCGAATATTTATCATGATTCATTTAAACTCAAAATATAATAGAAACAAATAAGGAAATAGGTACCTTAACCTCTCATGAGCTTGAATCAAAGTCACCATCTTTCTTGTCTCTGAACTTTCAGCAGTAACTTCTTCTTCTTGCTTTAACTCGTACACCGCAGTTACATTGATCCCTTTATGTACTTTTTCTTTATTGTCTTCTGTATTAATTTCCCACCAATTTGCTTTTTGTGATATTTTTTCCTCCGGCTCTATTTCTAATGTTGTATCTGAAATTGAAACATTATAGGCATTTTCCTGTCTTAAATACTAAAAAAAAGAGTCACATTTTAAAAATTTATTCCATTTACCAATCTGATTCTTTTTCTCTCTATCTTTAGCTTTCTTTAAAGCTTCTGAAACTAATATGTTTATGTCCGCCGACCTTTCATAACTGGTAAGTACATCTGATAATTCAACATCGTAGGTAGTCAGTTTGGAGTTGATGAGACCACGCCCCATGAACTGGTAGTCACTGCCTGTAAGTTTTCTTAATTGTTCTTTCAGTTCCAGAATTCTGAAAGTTTCAGTATTTTATGTTTGTTTTTTTTATCAGCTTGAACTGTGAAGGAAATTGTGAGGAAACCTGCATGATTTAGAGTTCTCCATAGTGTTCTTAAAGGTACTCGTATGCGTAGTCCACCAACCCGCACTAGGCCAAGGTGATAGACTAAGGCCTACATTCTTCTACTTTTATTTCTATGTTTATATTTTTTACATCAGATTAAACGGTGAAGGAAATTGTGAGGAAACCTGCATGCTTTAGTGAGTTCTCCATAGTGTTCTCAAAGTTTTGTGAAGTCCACCAATCTGCACTTAACCAATGTGGTGGATTAAGGCCTAAATCCTTCTCGTTGTGAGGGGAGCCCCGACTACAGCGGGTCAGTAATGGGTTATAGACGTATGTATAAGCTTAAAAATATTTAATTTTATATCCGACCTCGCCACTATGGCGTTAACGATCTCAGCTATGTACGAAGCTTTCTGAACTTGTAGGTTATGGTGGTAACACTCCAAGGTCTCGTTGTAAATGGCCATGTACGTGCCTAGTACACCGATCAGGCGTTCCACTGCTTCGCACCAACTTTTGTCATGAGCTTTTGTTTCCTGGAATGTAAGAGGAATCTTTAACAATGATCTTTTTGGTGTTGTGCATGAACCTCTCTTTAGAGTTTACGTCTTGCATAGACACATAGTGTGGGAAACGTAGTGTGGGACGCCCTCCTGCTCGATGGCGCGACGGTCTGCGTCGGGCGGCGGGAAGCAACTGGATGAGGAGAGCCGAAGATCGGGCTCAGTGGCGTGCCTTGGGGGAGGGCTGTGTCCAGCAGTGGACGAATGTTGGGTGAAGTCAGAGAGATAGATACATAGATTTCAATCAAACACTAGGTACGCTAAGTTTGGACGGATTTCGTACGAATTCAACTCGTGCGTATACATACGTTCACGCACGAACAATCTCGTCTTTTGAAATACTAAAGGAGCGCACACACTACTCCAAACTGAGCAGGGCCTTATCTTCTTTACGCTCTGTCGCATGGGTAACAAAAAGATATAAATTGCAGGGTGTGCAGTCTACCTGATATTCCACGTCCAGATTAACCAAATTGACTAGTTTGTTGAATGTAGTTCTCCATTTGTCGAAATAATAGTTGGTAGACATTTTAAATTTGCAACAAATAATAAAATAAATAGGAGACGTATAGCTAATTATGTATGTAGCTAAAAGGTGGATTTATCTAGATGGCAATGATTGCTTATTTTTTTTATCTTTACAGTTTCTATGATGTCATTGTTTCCCTGTTATTGTTTAAATATTAACTGACATATCCTTAAACATTGTGGGGACAATTTTCATATTAGATTCGACTGTTAATAACCGATCTCCGTGTATGGAGAGATACTGTTTGATTGCCCGGATACTCTGTATAACATCTTTGAAATAACACTAGGCATTAATTTTAAGACGTGGATTAGCATCGCATTCGCTTATACCCGAAGGCAGATCATCATTTATTATTTTCGCATAACTGATTTTACAAAAAAAAATATTTTCAAATTAATTGGATCAAAATAAAATCGACTGCATTTATTCTGAAATTTTGTTTTATTTACTACACAATACGAAACTGTTGCTAACCAGTACCCTAATATTACACTAACCGTAACCGTTTAGAGATGAACCGCTCGTTCTATCCGACGTTACAATATAATGCGTCCGATTTCGCGGGCCAAAGGGCAAACGATCGTCATTAAGCTTATCGCACACCACGGAAACCCTTCCATCATCCTCGTCGAGGGAAATAAGCGATCACACTTGACGGCTACGGCTCGTTTCCACTGCTTTCAACGATGCGGTACCATAACCTAAATGATATAACCACCATCGATTTCCACGCAAAATTACACCTTATTAGAAGAGTTTAAAGTCGATTTCCAATTGTTAAAGAAAGGTTTTTGAGCGGTTTATTTTTCTAACATTGTTGGGTATTGTAAAACATTTTGGTGAGTAACCAGAATTGAGTTTTGGGTGGCATGTCGCTAAAGTGTACAATTGGCTGGTGTGGGTGCTAAAGAGCGTACGGTGGGTCAAAAAGTAAAGAATCAGAGGAACTCAATAGATTGGTGCAGAAGACTGATGTAATTTAATTTGTCTAAAATTATAACAGCAGGTACTTTCCATTATAAAAAAACCTTTAGGCATATTTATATGCTTCTAACAAAAATAAAAGTGGACGACAAAAAAGACGTCAGTCAGGCGTCATAATAATAAAGTATTATTCCATAATTAGTGAGTTCATATATTATATAAGTCACTAATTATGGAAAAGATTTATTTTCGAAAAGTAAGGAATATGCTTACAACGAGACATGACATATGATAGCTTGATCGGGTTTTTGCGTATTCGAGATATTGCGGAAAATTATACTAAAACTATAAATATAAACTAATTTCTTTTACTGGCAACTGCTCCAATAATGAAAATGACGTCATGTCTTTGAGCCAATGAACTTTTAAAAAATTGAGATGACAACGTTGCAGAAGATAGATATCGGTATGACCGACACGGCCATACAGAAGAAGAAAACAGGCTTTGATTAGCAACAATATGAAGGTGAATGTTGCCCCGACTTTGGAAATGCACAAAAAAGTGGGCAAGCTATACATAGGTAATAATATATTCTTCAACTGATTTAATTTCACTCACTACTCATGCTCACTACTCAATTATGTGGGGTTTACACGGGTGACTAAAGCCGCACGATTTTGGCCGCACGCCTAAAATAGACCGTCTAAATGGCAATTCGCCTAGGTCGCAAGTGACTATACCCGTGTAAATCCCCCCTGGCGATTTGTGAAGCGACTGGCCGCGCGGCGAAAATCGACCCGTGTTAATCCGCTATTAGAAAGACAAACTTCAAATTTCAAATTTAGAAAACCCGAACTTGTGCGTTCCATCGTACAATTTCCGCGGCGTGTTTTATCTCGCCGGGCGCTTTTCCCGCGACAGCCGCCATCTTGCCGCCGGAAGTAGTAAAGCCTTCCGCAGCGCCATAGCGCCCTCTGACGGCGGAATGTCGTCGTGTTTGCGCGCCTTTTTACCGCGATGTCAATGTTAGAGCCTTTTGTTTGTGCCTCGTAAAATTGTATTGCATTTGGTTTGGGAGAATTTCTTGTGCTTATTTTGTTACACGGGAGTTGATGAAATGTGTTGAGTGGGCTGTTTGCGCGCTACCGTGCCTTTGGTTCCCAGTGATTTAAGAAAGAAAACAAAGGTCATAGAAATAACATATAACTTAGAGGTTTCGAAGGCGATAAATATACTCGTAGAACAAAAAAATTCCCGATACAAAAAGTGTAACTTTTGTTACAACCTAATAGAATTCAGATTTATAATGTTTTGTGATATTGTACTTACCATGTCTTTTATTTCTTTAGTGTCTATTTTTTTCCTTTTTTAATATTGTAGTAACGAAGGTATTCAAGGGTTGATAATTAATAATTTTAATTTTTTTCGGACAGTAAATAAAGTAAAAAGCAATTTTCAACGACAGGAATACGTAACGTTAAAAGTTTATGTGCCTAATATAAGTTAACGTTATCTTCCTGTTAAAAATTTATAACAAATCCCTAAAGGGAGAGAAATCGACACTCTAATGGAATTTTGCAAACGCCCTCATAAGATACCTTGTAAAAATTCGAAAGAGATCTTATAAAAATTCGATACATCTCATGGGAAGAAATGGAATAAGAGGGGTAGGATAAGCGTGCAAGGCTTTCGCGATCGAATTGTAACGACAGATATTTTCTTTTTGTTATACAACTTTGATATAGATAGGTTATCAAATACAAAATTTTCTATAGATAGTAAAATTGAAGCGCACATAGCTCCACTGCTTGAGTGGTTCGCGAGTAATATATCGCGGTATCTAATGTAATATCTTAAACTAACCCATATTCGAGCAAATACCTACGTTTTTGACTTTGTCCAATCTTCCTGCTAGCGTCAAGATCATTCTTACTATAACCATAAAGCCTTAAAATATGGGTTGATTCTTTTATCACCTACAAAGGCTAGACCAAAACAACTATTTTACATTGAACATCACGTTGACAGCGACAGATAAGGCTCTGAGTATAAAGAGGAGGTGCATAGCGGGGTGACGCGGAGTAGCGCGGGGTGACGCGGAGTGACGCGGAGTAGCGCGGGGTGACAGGGTGACAAGCTGTAAAGCCTCGACAAACAGCTGGCGCCGAGAGCTAGGGTGTTTAATAATTTACCTGTTTAGTTTTTTATTGATATGAAACTTTAAAATAACGGAGGGTTAAAAATCTGTTGCTGCTAAACGAACATTCTTGATAGTATTGGAGCCAATATTAGAAATATAAAATTAAAAGTATTGGCAAGTTTAGTAAAATAAAGGTCAAAGTTATCGGGGTCGGTCCCTTACAAGATGGACAGGTTTCATTAAATCCTCAACGAAGGGTTTCTTTTTTTAAAGTCACAAAATGTCACTATTCATTAGAAATCTCGCAATGTCGCTACCAGCCCAAAATGCATTTCATGACCACTCCTTCATGACCACACCATTTTTAGATCTATGGTACAAACATTTTGAATTATTTAAAAAAGGATATCAAGTTTAGAATATTTTTGATTTAACTTTATCTCACGTATCATCCCACTTAGGTTCGTTTTTAAACTCAATATGGCGGATATATTATTTTTTTTCAAATTATTCTACTCTACAAGTCTACGTCAGTGGAGAAACACCGCTGATTGGAGAAGAAACCTACGAGGCATACCTAAACATCACGTGCTGCAATATTCCGCTCGAGCGGGCGACGTAACTGATTGAGTTTAAAATAAATTTAAGGTACATTTAATCTACGTCGAGTCGTAACCAGATAGAAAACTATTTTATGACAGGAAATAGAAATGGAAGGAATTTACAAAGCAGTGGTGCAGTATGTTTCTGGCACTATCTAGTGAGAGACACTAGTCAGCAATGTGACATAAAAAGTATACAAAAGGGCAAACTTTAACACAATGATAGGTATAAATATAAAGCAGTCAAGAAATATTCGAAATCAAATAACGACCTTAAACAAGCAAAGCTACTGCAGTTACTTGAATCGAGTTTCGCGAATAAAGAATCTCGAAGCCCACATAAATTCACCCGCTATGAAAATTTATTAAAACTGCACGCCATCCGCTAAATAAAGTAGGGCCATTAAGCAAGCGAATATCACCTTAACAAACACGAAGACACACCATTTCAAATTAACTTCGCTCGTAAATTGGACACGCAAACAAGTTTCAAATTGGCCCGTGGAGGCGACGTTTTCGCTAAATACCTATAAAAATGTCCACTGCAGTGAAATATTGCTACTAATAATGCGGTGTGGGGCATGAGCGGAAGCGGACAGCGTTTTAAAGTAAAAGACTCCTAGTGCGTTTAAAATTAATATATCATAGAAAAAACTAAAAGCAGCTTATTACTAATCATATCCAATTTCGAACAGGACCGAAAATAAGGCTGAAATTCGAAAAAAAAGGAGTGGACTTGGCCGACGATGGCCGACGAAGCAGAGTTAATCTCAACTAAAATTTTCAAATTTTGCACCCATATAAGTTTTGGAATAGGCAAAATTAAGGTAATTGACGACCTAGTGGCGCAGTGCACCGAATGCGCGGATGGTCCTGGGTACGAGTCAAAGGGAAGAACAGACTGAGTTGTGAATGAATGAGTTTAAATTTGAGTGTGCGTGCGGGCGTGTGTGTTTGTGTGCGTGCGTGAATGTGTGCGTGTGTGTGTACTCGTATATCTTTTTTATACGAATAGCCAGTAAAAATCCGACACAGTCTAGTGACAATGACACCTCCAAACGCTTGCTCCTTGCGCCACCCACCAAACAAAGTCTTCTGTATAAATTGTGGCACTTACCACGTCCAATGGCACATTTCGGGTGATACCGCGTCGAGATATACATTGCCGTTTCCAGAATGTGATATATATATATAACAAATGGTAGGTCAGTTAGTATCAATCATAGTAATTTGTCAGTAACCCATTAATGACCCACTTCAGGATCGGGTCTCCTATCGCAACGAGAGGGATGTAAGCCTTAGTCCACCACGCTGGCCTACTGCAGGCTGATGGACTTCACATGCCTTCGAGAACTTTTTTTTTGTGAACTCTCATGCGCGCAGGTTTCACGATGCTTTTCGTCACGGTTACAGAAACTATTTAACTTTTTGTTATCAGATTGGTCCACTGGGATTTGAACCCGGACCCCTGGGGTCCGGATTCTTAGCCACTGGGGTATCACCGCTTTTAGTATATTAAACCAACCTAAATACAACTTCTCTGCTCCAACCAAACTGTGCCATCAAAACATGCCCCCAATTCTGACCATACAACATTCGGCGCGTCCATCACCATCAATCACGCGAACAAACCGCGGCTAATCTCCTCTCCCGCTCGCCGCCCATATTTCAGAGCGAGACGACATTTTTACGATCTCTTAATCAAGAAATATACGATTGCAGGACGATTAAGAGGCGATTTACCGCCGCGCTAATGCAGTTGTTTCGATGATATGTTGCCTTTGTTTGAGCCTTGGATGGCCGAGTAAGCGTTTTAACTGTGGAATAAATTTTAATGCTACCTTAGATTGCTGCCTTGCTAGAATACTACATTAAAATATATTTTGTACGCCTTTTGGAGGAAAAGGGGAATTCTCTCGCTAGGCGATGTCACTGCCTGGGGACCGCGGTCCGAATGTTGACTTCGGACCATTTGTATATATATGCAGAGATTCTGAAGAACTTTGATAGCGCGTTTGAGGATACGTCTTCCGATTGGCTAGTTCGGTATGACGCGTGTGACGTGTTCTATTGTTTACTACATTCGCTGCTTGCGTCGTGACGCGTTGTCAGCATTTCATGTGAGTCGCGCGCTCATATTACTGTAGGTATCGCGCCGCTACAGCCTTTTGGATCTGAACCTTACCTACTAGGTAACTCGTCCAATGTGGAATTCTTAGCCGTAGCTGTAAGAATTTTGACTCACAAGTGGAAAGTGGGACCATTGTTCAATATGGAATTCTTAGCTATAAATAGGTTCGACATCCCATGGTCTCGAACCTCCCACCTGGATCCAATTACCTACTTATGAGTCACAGTTCCACATTGGAATGGTCCAACTTAATGACATAGGACCATAGGTAATTGGGTAGTGTGAGCTCATTGTGGAAGTGTGAAAGTTCAGTGATCTTGGTCCAATGTCAAATTTTAACTAATAACTGAGGATCGCGGGACCGTTGTTCAATGTAGAATTCTTTCTTATGTCTGGGGAATCTGGGAGTTTTGTCCAACAAACATTTAAGTTGAAGCTTAACACACAGAAAAAGTCAAAATTCTTTACAAAGTAGCATTACAATATCCCTATTATTTCCTATCACATTAGCTTTCTCAATATCATCAGTTTGTTACACGACCCGTTTACGTTTACAAAAGACGCAATAACCTTACACACTCGTAAACGTGGTCAGAACCGTAAAATAAACGGTAGGGAGAAAAATAAACGGTGGGGAGAAGAGTAAACGTCGCGAAATGAAATAAAGGGGGCGGCGACGCGTGTTTTATGAAGGAAGTTGTTCATCAAGCAATAAATCATTCGGACACGACCTCTGCCCAGAGGACCGGAACAGAGGTCCTGATAACGAGAACTCGTAACAAATAACGATGCGAGATACTGTAACCGAATGAAATAAATTAATTTCTAATCCAAGCATTATTGGTTAAACCCGATACCGCTTAGTGGGAGTAGCTGAAAATTTTGGTGCATTCTTAAATCTATCTCGTGGGGACAGGTCAATGGTGCGCGTATCAATGGTGTGCGTAAGAGGCCTTGTCCAGCTGTGGCGTGAACGGAATCCCACACAGAGAAAGCAAGGAAAATGGATGTTATATCCTTATTAACTAAATACATCAAATAATATGTTTAAAGACACATGCATTTGAAATCATTATTCAAAAGAAATTCTGCACAATTTACTATAGAAACTTGGTAAAATTCGTTCCGTGTTCGAGGCGGAGTACCGAGGTGGGTTACCTCTCACAATGAAACGAAATCGATTCTCACGTCGTGAGAACTGTAAAAATTACAATGTCAAATCGATTCTCATTCGTAAAAGTATCCATTAAAAGTCTACACAGCATCTAAAAGCCAATGAATTTACTGTAGAAAACTAGAAACTTTGTGAAATTCGTTCCGTGTTCGAGGCGGAGTACCTACCCGGGTGATGTATGGCGGGCGGGCAGCACAATCACAGGCTGACAAATTCATTCCACACTTGACACCTCGCCCCCGGGGACTGGCCTGGGTTACAGTCCCGCACTGTCTCACTCCGCCCAAGATTAAAGATCTCCATACTAACACAATCTATGTATTTATCGCTACGAGAAGAAATTTTCGCCAAAAGTTCGAGCGACAAATCAATGGCATTGCTTTTTTATATCCATAATCAAAAAAACAAGATTTAACAGAAGCTGACCTGGGCTACAAACTCGCTCTTTCTCATTCATTCCAAGATTAAAGATCTTCATACTAACACAATCTATGTACCTATTTATCGCTACGAGAAGAACTTTTCACCAAACGTTCGAGTAACAAATCAATGGCAATGCTATTTTAGTTTACTTCAAAATAATTGTATGCAAAGAACTGACTGATGTGAGGGCTGAACCGCAATAAGAAAAGATATACATAATATAAAAAATAAAAATATAAAGAATAAATAAGCCTGATAAATGGTTGTCGGTCTCCGAGGCGATCTCATAATCGTGAACTCATAAGAAATAATCTAGGATAGGTTCGAAACTAGACGGACTGGTCCGAAAATCTAAAATATTCAAGTTCGTAGTTAACAAATGACTGATAAAAGTTATAGTCATAACATTAAAAGAAATTGATATTTTCGACCAATTACGCAAAAAAATGCCTCTTAAAAACCTTACACTTGACGTCTCAATAGAAATTACCCGTAAATTCACCCACAAACCGAGAATCACGGCGCTTAGAATGTAAATCCTTGCAAAAATTACCCGACAGCGCAAAAGTCGGGCGCATTAACACGCTCGAGTCGATGTTAGAGTAATCCTTGTTTCACCCCGCAGTGATGTATGGCCGCCCCCGGCCGCTCTGCCCGACCTAACCCCATATTTCACCCTGAAAAGTAACCCCGCAGAATGTTTTATTACCTGATGAAACGGTCTGTCCCGGCGTGAGGCCGCCTACGTAAATCCGACACCCGCTCCCGTTTTCTATCTTCAAGTTACGTAGTTGTAAATTCTCAAGGGTGTAACGTGACAACGCTTTAGTGTGAAGGCTCGTGAAGTACTGGAGAGGTGTGGGTGGAGTGAACAGCTTTATGCGATCCTGGTAGCTAGTGTGCAGTTTTATGGCTCATTAGCAGATCTATTTTACATTTCCTTGCAACGCGAGGGAAATAAATGTTCCTCGATTGTAAAATCCATTTTGGAAACGCTGAAAATTATTCTACCTTTAGGTAGAACTGCGTAAATTACGTTGATATAATCTATTCATGTAAACATTAATTCATGATAAATATATTTCTGGACATGCAAAAAATGATGAATGAGCTTCATTATAGGGTTTGTAAAGTATGAAAACACTTCAAGAATGAACAATAGTTGTCTACTGCTATTTAGGAAACACGAGAAATCGCCTGGCAATAGGCAATAGCAAATAATTTAGACTGCGCGAATTGCCATCATGAAATGTAAGGCTTAAAACTATTTTCCGTAATTTAAAGAATCCGTGGTATTTTTAAATAGTTTTGTTACTGCACATAACATTCAATGTTCTTTATTGTAGAAACCTGTTCCCTGGTACAAAGTTTCTTCTATTAAAGTAAACTTTGTAATCTAGGTACTTAGTTCGAACAAGGTATTAAGAATACATAGCTAAGTACCTAAATCGGTTTTTATTGTCTCTACATTAGTTTCCGTAAAATTACTACAGATTTTATTATAGGAAGTATTTGGTAATAATAAAAAGGTAGATATGAAAGTAATAGTAGGATACGATTCCCTAGACAGACATTATTAGTCAAACTTACAACACCCTCTTAACTTAGAATATCTAATATTGTAACCCATAGCATTAACAACCGACTTATCCGATAAAACCACGTATTCAAAGCTCCAAAGTACACGTCAGTTCATAAATTAATAAACAGACCTATGGCTTCAAAGTCAAACAATTGATTGAAATACCATTAAAGCAGACGTATTATGTTGTTTTCAAAGAACATAATGACAGTACTTTGCGACGCGCGACGGGGACTTCGATTGTAGGCTATAGCCTCTGTTGTTAGATATAAGATATTGATTTAACGATTGACATGTCAATAAAATATTTATGCTTGTTTATTCGGCTGGGGTGCCGCTTTAAAGAAGGTTTTACTTCTTTTTTTAAATATAGACACAATATTACGGACTTGGTTATAAAGGCAACTCTGTACTGCTACATTTGTTCACGGCAAAATCAGTTTTCCGTATTCTGACTGAATCGTTTCAAAAAAGTTGAAGATTCGAAGTCGAATACTAAGCCACTGGGCTATCACCGCTTCAATTGATATCATTGACGTGTTAATTGAAGAGTAGGAACGGACACGTGTCGACAGCGAACTGTTCCGTGAAACGGAATAACTTTACTTAATGACTGTACCGCCCGTAATTATCGGCCAATTTAAAAATACCACCAGCATTCTGATTGACTGATAATAACGTACTTTGTACTTCTATTAGAATAGGGAATTCGCTTTGTCTTGTAATTACGAACTGTATAATTTACATGTTAAAATGTGGAGCGGTCGGTAGGCTGACTAATTTCTATTCTAAGGTAACGACGGGGAATTGCACGGTGAAGTTAATTTCAATAAGTTTAATGGTAAGCGATCAATCACTGACCGATATAGTAAGTGCAGTCAGCGCTTTGATCGTTGATAATAATGATAATTTAAACTCTACGCATTTACGAGCAACCTTCTGTAAGCCTGTTGTCAACCAATCCGCATTAGGCCAGCGTGGTGGACTAAGGCCCACTGACAAGCCAAGCCTTGTGAATCGGTTGAAGGAGACAATTTCAGTTTAGGTCCGGTTAATAAACATTCTCAAAAAGACATCACTCACTTACTTGAGAACATAATTAAAATTTTATCAAAACTTTGACTTATCAATTTGCTTTAGAGATAGATTAACTTTAACCTATGAAAGTCGTCAGGTCGTCAGTGTGTTGAAGGGGTGTTTTTTCACCCCTTTTGAGGAACCTGTTGTCAATCCTGCGAGAATATCTCAGGTGGAAGCTAATTCAATCGATTTAAGAAGAAAACTGAAAAAAAAAACGGTTTTCAGTCGAATTTTGACCTCTAGAAACCCTCATAAATTTTATGTAAAACTCATACAAAATACTTCTATCACCAATTTCGGCAAATGGATAGCACAGTTTCACGCGTTAACAAAATATTTTGGCGGGTAACTATAAAGGCACTTCATACAAAAAATAAACCACTATTAGCAAGTCGATTGCACATTTTTTAACGCCCCTAATAAAGTGTCCAATGTCCATTCAGACTGAATGCTCTCGTAATGTCCCGTGTCACATTGTGCATTCGACACTGCTCCTTACATCTGAGAGTTTACATCAAGAGAGTTGGTTTTTTGCCGCCATAATCCGCTATTGTCCAATGTTTATACAATGAGATTGGATAACATAGAGTGAGCTATAAAATGGCTGTGTGCTGGAGAAACCTGTCAGTAGCCCGACAATGGTCAAGTAATCCTTAAAAGCAACATCGCAACAATGATAAGGCAATCTTAACTATTTCTACTTTTTTTAGTGATTAAGGGCGCAATAATGATTAGTAAAGCAATCTTAATGTCAGGCTTTTTTCAGTGATTAATGGGTAACGTTTAATGTGGGATAACCCAGTGGCTGAGAATTAGGTATCTTACTCGAGAGGTCTGAGTTCGAATCCCAATGGCAGGCAGGCTGAATGACATGTACTGGTAACGGTGAAAAAAAAAATCTGTAAGTTTTGAATAATTTTGTTCTCTATTATGATGTGTGTGTATAGACCACGTGCAACTCAAGACACTTTAATTTTGTAGGACTATAAGAAGGTTCAATCTGTCTCCCAAATACAGTTTTAGAGGAATTAAAAATGCTCCCTCTTTATAAATCCAATCTCTCTGGCTTGTTGTAAGTCGATCTTGTTATTTTGCTGTCAAACTGACAGCCCGCTAACGTGCTTTGTCTGTGAATGAACAGGAAATACGTCACATGGAATTTGGTTGTCTGTGGTGTTACGTTTCTGGTTTCGACAGATTTGCCTCGTTATCCCGTTTATAAGAAGTTTTAAATCATATGGGACAATAGGTGTAATGATGATATTCACACTTTTGGGAATTTATGTTTTCTTTGTACTTCGGCTTTCTTTCTTCTTTCGTAATATATGTATTTTCCGATACACTCTTGATATTAGGTACGTATTTATTGTATTATAAAAGCAGTGGGTAACTAATGGGTTCCGTCTGTAACCCACTAATGGGTTAGGTCTCCTCTCACAATGAAGGATAAGGATAGTGGCCTTAGTCCACCACGCTGGCTTAATACTGGATATACGTAACTTATCCATTACACATAGTTACGTACAACAGATTATTTTCGGATATTATTTTCCCTTGAAGTTGAAAGTACGATGATTCTCTTTGAGTTCTTATAATGTTCACTTATACGTTAGTAACATAGGTACGAGTATATCGCAGAGTCTGTTAAAATCATGGTACACTGATCGCATGTAGGTGCGAAAAAAACATTTTTAAATAAACAGAAAAGAGTAGCTTACACCTACCAATTATCCCCAATGCCATAAATACACAAACACACCGATCCCAAAAAATCCGAGTAAATCCAAATAGAATACTTAGTAGTGAATGTTCAAAGTCCATGAAAAGCGGATTAGGGGGCCTATTCTCATAGCGTTCTATTGTCAAAGGAATCGCATTGTCGTACGACGAGTGCTAATTACGCGCGTGAATGCCTGCCTTTTGGCGATCACCGTAGCATCGTAGGGTTGCCATGATGTTTCCTCCGGCTTTTTCTCTCTTTACCCAGCGGTGGGTGGCACATAGACAGCCGATGAGTTCGATTAGGTAAAATCATAACTAAATAAAATGAAAATAATTAATATACTTGGCTAAGTTGACAAATAAATTGTGCAAAACATGTCAAATAAATTGTGTATTAGTAATAAGTTTTAATATTTTATAAATTAATTTGTATTACTAACATTAGTTTTATTTTTTTATTTTTTAATTTGCATACCTGAAAAGGTGAATATGGATTGATCAAAATGCCCTGTAAAACCAATAACTAACCCATATTCGTGTAAATAAATGATTTTGATTTTGATTTTGAAAAGATATGTAGTATCGTTCATAAATAAATGATTTAATAAATCATCAGGTTTAAAAAATGAATAAAGGCTTCTTCTTCTGTTTCTTCTTCATCTTTAGGTGGAAGAGCCATAGTAGATTGTTGGAAGTTACCTTACCTCGTCACCTATCGTAAAGCAGGACGTTCTTTATGTCTGGTGTTTGTTCTTTTTGTCTTGTCGGTATGATTGTCGGGGAAACTTTCTTCGAGAGGAGGATTTCTTAGTCTTTATGAGTAGCAAAGGACCCGCATACACCCACAGAAAGTTTTTTTCCTTTATTTGTGCTTGGATGCGGGTGTCCATGGGCTGTAGTGACCACTTAAAATCAGGTGGTCTGCATGCCCTTTTTACTCAATTACTATATGTTAATCATCGTAAGACAATTCGCATTCTGTGCTTGCGAAGCATTTCTTTCATCGCGCTGTATAATGCCGTATGACGCACCAACCAACGGTCGTTTCTTAGAGGTTGCAAAACACCCCCAAATTTATTTAAAAAATCCTTGGACAACCCTAAATATCAGAGAGAATTGCCATTATGGTTGAGTGTATAAAACCACTGTTTATAAACAACAGAAATTTATGCTTTATGCCTCCATAATAAAGTTGAGTTTCGAAGTAACTTTCATTTAGGTGTGAAAAATGGTACCACTAAATAGGGTTGTTCTGTTATCGACTCGGATCTCCTCTACAGATTTGAATCAGCGTCGTCTATAAAGAACGATTTACTTTTTTAATAAACATTCGGTTTACTGCTGAAAGCAGTAATTTTGTAACGGTATGTTGAGTTAAGCTGATTAGACATTTAATATAAATATTTTTTTACCTCCCATGTGTCAAAATCTGGGTTTCGCTACTCGGTATTTTAAATAATAACGCGTTTCATAGGGAAACAAAATTTTGTAAACGGATAAGAATAGACAGTAAAAAATTAACTCGTCATTACAAATTTAATAAAAACATAAATTGGTATATTTTGTTAATTCTAACAATTTACCTTTGGGTACTCGTTAATGTGCTGGATGATGAAATACATAAATAAATTAAATATTTGACTTCATTGTTCTGAAACTCACATTTTTAATTTTTAAAACGTTTTTATTTAATTAGACTTTTTCACAGAAACGTGCATACATGAATGTAAATAAATTTAATTTATTACATGGAACACGCTAATAAAAAAATAAAATTTATTGTTTCTTTTCTTTTTCAAAACCTTTTATGAATGTTAATAAAAATTGCCATTAAAATTCTGTCATCTGTGTATATAAATCTTATAGGATTTATTACATCACTGCAAGCTTTCATGACTTCAACAACATGAATTTCAGAGACGACCATTGCATGTTCAATGGCTTTAAAAATCAGCAGAAAAGTACAAAATTACAAATCACACTCATAAACCACGGTAATTGCCCATAACTCCACGTTTTAAGGTAAAGGTCATGTTTCGTCGTTACGTTGTGATTTAGTGCAGCAATTATTATAACTTAGTCACTGTGCTTTGTTGATAATGACTATGTTTCCTTTTTTATAACCCAACGTCAGTTTTATTACTCAAAACGCAATAAATATACGAAAAAAGCGTTTCAAAAGCTTCAGGTTTAATTTAACGTTGTTACATGCTATAAAATTAACTTAAGTACGATTGTTAGTTTTCTTTGTTCAAAACATTTAATCTATACCTATACAAAAGTAAGTTAAAACTATTCAACGTTTATCTCACGTCCTATTTCCAAAATCCCGATTTGCTAAAGATGCGTGAAAGATTAGTTTGTTCACATTAGGGATCTATGGGATCTTTTGACCCTCGTAAATCCCAAGAGACGTAAGGATTTGCAGGGATCAATCCTATTTGTACACAACCCTCCCCGCTAGGAATCAAATGACCGTCACTGGTCACCTCATTGTTACATTCTTGTTAATGTAAACTTTCTATACAACGTATCAAAATTGAGACTCATTTATTTAAAAAAAGCAGCTTGCAAAATAGGGACTGTAAATTTTTGTAGTTACAAATTATTGGACTACACTCCAAGGCCACAGATCTCATTTTTTAATAGAATATAAAGTTCATTGCATCTGATCGACGTCCGTTTTCGTCCATCCGACGTCAGGATGACATTATCGCGTTCCTCATACAAAATCTAATCTATAAAGCTTTTCACAATTCATTAAAAGTATGAATTAATTGACTCTTAAGACACTACACCATTACTTTTGTTGTATCCACTCCACAGTTGCAGTAGGAACGCCCCGTCGCTTAAATCCCGATAATTTGTTCTTAGCGTAAGCTGAAGTGTCATTGTGACAGGCAAGTATCGAATGACAATACCGTGCGTAACGTAAGGGCGCAGAATAGGTTACTTATTTGTAGTGTCCTTTGTTGGTTATACACTAAACTGACTATTAATAAATGAATAATACACCCCGCCTTTGACATTTTTTGTAAGGCCTGATGTCCAGTGTGCCAAAGATATTATTGCAAATAGCTGACTAATCCTCCATGTATACCTAACAACGGATTTATTGTTTTGTCATACCGATTGTTTGTTACGAAAGATGTTTCAGAAATAGTCATCAGTTATTAGTACTTAATCCATATTTTGTGTAAATAAAAAAAAATTAACAGGTCTCCTTAAATTTATGAAAAAATTTAGCTTATATATGTTTGCTACGTAAAACTTAACTGTCTCCCTTGAAGACTATATCTCAATGGGTAAACAATATACCTAACGCTAGTGAAGTTGTGAATTTTTGAAATTGAACAAAACATTTAGCTTTTGTGCGCTACGTCAACGGGCAAATAATATAACTCTGCTAAGAAGTGTATAATTAACTACTAACCTTTAATTAACTACACAAAAATGGCTATCGCTTGTGCTATAACAGTGTAGCACATTCCTAAGAGTGTTTCGAGTGCAATATTTTGCATTTGTCCCATCTGTCACTTGCATTGTATTCAGCTATTGTTATATTTACCATACGTGGTTCATTTCACCACGGCAACTCACCTGTCCTTATTACCTAGAGAATAAGGTTTAGATTGGTGTGATTTTGTATCTTAGTAACTTTCGGATGTGGTTGTTTAAGGGAAGGTTGAGTTGTTGAGTTTTGAGAAAACGTGAGGCTTCAATTACAGATATGTAGTTAGTCAATGGATGGTTCGATGCACGCTGTATCGTTTTGGTACTTTCGGATGTGGTTGTTTAAGGGCGTGTTTGCGGTCTATTTCTATGAGTTTCGTTTTTTGTTATATATTTGAGTTTTGAGGCTCCAATTACAGATACGTAGTAAGCCAATGGATGGTTCGATGCACGCAACTACTTTAAATAAGTTATTGTTTGGTTTTTTTAGTAGATATTTCCAATTCAAGTAGGCTTTATCACTGTGGATGTTTTTGGAAAAGTTACTGCTCTTAACACGCTATTGTATTGGAAATGAATTGTGGTTAATTTGTAAGTAATGTTTAGGCAAATGAGTAGTTTTGCCCATAAACTATTGGAACGAAGTTCCTTATCGCGCGTTGTGAAATGGGGCTAGACGGAAAAAATTCTTACGAAAAGTTGTCACGACACTTTTTGCTGTCATGACGTAAGTTAGGACGTAAATGACAATGACTTGAAGTTCATGACTACGTCAGTTACGTCATGAACTTCAGTTACGTCATGACAGCAAAAAGTGTCGTAAATGACATTGTCATTTACGTCATGAACTTCGTTCCTTCCGGGTGTCCCTTGACAACTCTCATTTTTCTTCTGAATTTGGTATACTTGTTTGGAAGCCGTAATAGACCAACATAATTATGTAGTTATTGTTCAGTTCCGTTAATACTACATATGTACATACGCGTCGAATTGTTAACCTCTTTTTTTGAAGTCGGTAAAAAATATTAATCTTATTGTAACCAATCGGCTTCAGCTGAGCGTTTACTGAACTAACCTAGCATTTCGCTATAACATTAACAAAGCCGGCATTATCGACCTCAAATCACAAGCCACGATACAAGCTAACCAACAAAGAAAACCTGAACCACTTAACAAGAATCGAGTTACCGTAATCGAGGATCGACTAGCCTCAAATTAAAGGTCCAGCGGCGATTAGGAGCCACGACATGTTATTTTGAGGCACTTTAATTACGTTTAATGCACACCGTTTACAAATAATAACATGTAGTGGAGCGGTGTGGGGAGCCGAGATAATAGGTGGGGTTGATCGTTCCGTTCGTTCGCGGCATGGCCGTATGGAAAGCGATAAGCGAAAAATAGTGATGGTCGGCGAGGAATATTACCATCATCTTCTTTATGAGTTTATTTGGTCAATTATTAAGTATTAGAATTAAATACATTTTATTCCATCAGTAACGTTGCATATTATAATATGTTTATTACATTTTTTGTAGTTCTATTCCCAAAGAGTTGCGACGGGTTGTTGGAACTAAAACTCGGATGTTTGCCTCGTGTATGAAGCAAAAAGGTAAATGTTTCTTCCCTTTCTTATTTCTTTATTCACGGATGTTATTTGGTAAATTTGAACAAGCATTTTTATAGACCCTACTATGATTCTATAAACAATTTGTATAAGGTATATCTACAGGATTTTTTATCAACAACAAACAACATATATTTTCAACAGGCTGTATCTTGATTAATTGATTTATTTAAACAAGTGTTGCTTTTCACATACTATTTCCTCTTGACCCACAGTTACAATATCATACTGAGAGGTGGAGAAAATAGATAGTTTATATTATTGTAATTTTAACTTGATTCACAAGACCATATAATAATAAGTTTACCTTATAATAAATAGCTGATTGTCTACTTGCTACTCTTTGCTACTACTCGCTATTAGCTACTCGTTAACGATGAAACCAGTCCTGACTTGGACGATGATGACGGATAGGTCCAAGCATGTAAAGGTATCGACAGTGTGTTATTTAATAAATTTAGGGACGTCAATTTAAGCCTTCGGATTAGGAAGTAAACGCTCAAAAGTATAGGTTTGGTTTCATTCAGGGCCTTTATCTTTGTAAATATGCCGGAAAGATAATCACTATACTCGTTCAAATCACCTCGACTTTTATGCTGACTTTTTCTAATTTTTTTGTTTCCTCGGAAACGGGTCCTTTATTAGGGCACCTTATACCATATAGATAAAGTTAATCTAAGACGCGTAAAAAATAAATAACCAGTTTTTATCTACGCAAAACTCCTAAATTCCAATGTCCTTCAGTCCCTTTCATGACAATGTCGTTCAACCCTTTCATGAATATTGATACTTATCCAATCTTTATTCAATAATCCTTGCATACCAAAATATTGGCAATTAACACTCAAAAAAACCCAAACGCAACCTTTTTTACTGTAGTACCAATTAGCCGGGTACCTACAGTGCCGAAATTAATAGCCAATCGAAACTAATTGTCCAGCGTTCGAGTCCCGGGGCGGTTTTTTGCAAGTCAAAATAGATTGCGGATCGCACCGAGTGATTTTATGCAAATATTCCAAGTTATTATGCAAAGCCGGGTGTAGTGATGGGGTTGGGATGTTAGATCAGATCGTCGTCGGTTGGTTGGTTATCGATATCATTAATTATAAAATACTTTTTAATAAATTCTAGAAAATTGTAAAATACTTTTTAATAAATTAGAATTTCATTTATTTTACACAAATTATAAATAAAAAATTGAGCGAAATTCAACAAAAAACATATTAATAAGATCTTTTGTTAAGACTAACTAATCGAAAATGAAAACGCCCCTAAATCGGCTTAAGAACCTCCTTACCTATGAAGTCCGTTGTTTACTCTATTAAGGCTAATTTTAATAAATATGCCTATCGATAACTCTTTCCCATCCCTTTGGGTCGAAGGGTTGCGGATGCGGTGACCAATTTGCGTTTTAACTAAGTACACACATTACTGGCTTGTTTTTGTTGCAAATTGTTTCCGCAACGATTTCGTGCGATTTTCAAAGCGATTGCTATCTTACTCTTTGCTCGCGTAAACTCTCGTTATATTCAATTCGGGCTCACGTTTGATTGTTATCTTTTATTTTATGATAATAATGTTTAGTAAAGGACGATGATAGCCCAGTGGCTTAGAATTCGACCTCGAATCGAGGGATCCGGGTTCGAATCCCAGTGGCACGCACCAATGACTTTGTAATAAAAGTTATGTGCGATTTATGAAATTAAATATCACCTGCTGTTACGGTGAAGGAAAATATTGTGAGGAAACTTGCATGCCTGAGAGTTCACAAAAAAAAATGTTCTCAAAGGCATGCGAAATCCACCAACCCGCAGTAGGCCAGCGTGGTGGACTAAGGCCTACATCCTTCTCATTGTGAGAGGAGACCCGAGCCTGTAGTGGGTCATTATTGGGTACTGACATCATAAAGGGCGATCTCCCACCAGACGACGTCATGCCGAGGGAGTGGCCGTGTTCTGATTACGGCATCTCGGAGTTTTGTATACAGGGTTACCTGTAAAACACTAGCAACCTCGCAGCACTAGGCAGCTAACACCATAACATTCAAGCGGGAAATTAAATTAATAAATATTTTTGTGTGAAATTAAAAATTAACAAATTATCAAAAGTCGTAGAACAAAAGTTGTTGCATATGGTGTTAGCTATCTAGTGCTGCGAGGTTGCTAGTGTTTTACAGGTAATGCCAGCGATTCAGAAAACCTGTATATGCCAGCGATTCAGAAAACCAGAAAGATTCAGGATAACCATGGCGCCATCTCTGCACGAGTGACGGGAGTCGTCACAGTGTCACAGTAATATTGTAAAATGTATATGGTGTGAATCAAAAAATTATGCAGGTGAATAAATGGATACCTTTTGTTGTTACTCTTATGAAGATACGCAATGTGAGAAGCAGAATGGTTTTCCATGTCTTGTGAGATGTGGTTGCGGGTTACAAAATATGTATGCTTAACCACCTCTATTCTTTGTTTCTGACTTTCAGTAATCTGATACAAATGCCACTTTAGTAAATATCCGATGTTGACAAGACGGTACACGATACATAGGCTCATATGCATTAAAGAGATCCTTGGAGACCTCTCGAGCTCTCTGATGTCATCACGTTATATTTTTTTATGAAAATTCTATTTCTTTATCATAAAATATTTATGGTAACAAAAGGTGTCACATTAAAAGGCATCACAGTGTTTCTTATAGTGATATTGGCAGTGATGGTAGACGGGAGAAACCATTTTGGTACGAATATCTTTCTAAATCGACGAAATATCCTGAGGGAGGGATCAGATAAACCTATTTTTACGTAAAAAGAACACTGTGTAGTATACTGGAATTTTTTGATCTACGTCTTAGTTTCCTGGTAAGGTCATATCACCAACGGCCTTTAAAATTGATCGATTGGATATACTACATATATATCTCGGAATGCAACCTGTTGTTTTTTAGTGAATTTTATGTCTTAGTCTTTTTTAACTTTTTTATTTCATTCCTAGCTGTGCTCGCGACTTCGTCCACCTGGAAACCTAAAAGTAGCCTAAATTACTCCTTATTATATCAGCTATCTGCCAGTGAAAGTGTCTTCAAAATCGGTCCAGCCGTTCCAGAAATAAGCCGGAACAAACAGACAGATAGACAAACAGACAAGACTTGTAAAAATTGTAGGAAATGTTATTTTGGTATACGTGCCGTGTGGTATACATATGCATTTAGTAAAAAGCGGTAATTTTTATGTTTCAAACAGGATATTAATACACTTTGTAGTACCCCTACAAATGTTTAGATTTCAACACCAGTTATGTCACGTGCCATCACAATGTCACTGACACGGCGACAGCATTATCACGGCGGACACGTCAACTTGTCTCTGTACAAGCTATTGAAATTGTTTAAAACGTGCCATTTGAAATGTGAACTAAAGCGTAGTGAATTATTTAATGTCAAAGTTTATGTCAGTATGTCCTAGCACTTTATATGCGATTTTATCGGGTTTAATTTTAATTATTTGTTTATTTTCCAGAGCAATTTTCATGTGCATAAATATTAAATCGTTTTCTAGATTCGTTCGATGGAAGACCTATCTGCCGCTGAAACCTACATCTGAAAAACAAGGTAGGTAGATTCTGCTTCAAATAAACTGAACTAAGCTGATCTTTAATCCTCTTACTAATAAAGGGTCATGGGCAAAAAATATAGGGCAGCCATATAAAAAACAACGTAGGTACGCTAAAATTCCACAAAATCTAGAAAATATATCGTCTAAACAAGCACCAGCCGCGCCATATGTCACGAGCTTTTATGAAAGCTGTCTCCGCCGTTGTTTCACGTTACAGCGAGCTTTTTGTGGCGCAATTTGTAACTTATCGCCTGCAGTTATGTTCGCCGCAGTTATTGTTTAAGCTGTTAGTTATCTTTATGGTACAGTTTTCTGATACTTATTTTTTTAGATTGGGTACTTTTGATGTTTAGAAAATTTATGAGAATAATGGCTATTTACCAAACATACCATAAAAAATTCCACGTGTGCGGATTGTTGCAAAGAAATATAAATACAACTGTAATGTAACGCCTGATAGAATATATTAAATGATGGCTATGTCTGAATTGACTGAAATCTTTGGTAACGAAAAAATTAAAATAATTAAAACTGAATAAAAATAATTTAAAATTTCTGTTAGCTTTCGAGAAACGCCAGGAAATAATGTCATTTCACTTTGCCATTGCATTACGAAAAATCACTGTTTTTAAATTTTTGTATATTTTAAAACGTGTCCAATTGGACTATGACTGTGTATTTTGAATTGATTGATTACATTAAAAAAATATTTTTATGTAACATAATATATCTAGGTACAGATTGAGTATCGTTTAAAAATATCGTATATCTACTAAAACTGTCCATATTGAGCAAAAAACAATGTGTAACGGATAATCTCTAAACATTCGTTGAAACCATACTTATACCAGAAATATACTTAATATCACAATATCTCTAACTAAACGTGACAATAGCGAAATAATAAAACATAGAAACGGGAGTCTGTGAAATGTCATATTTTCCCGTTTTTATCTCGTTCTGAAACAAAGTGAGTTTTACTGAAAACGGTGTCGGTGCACAGCACAAGCTATTTCACGGAAAATAAAATATTATTTACGGCAGCTTGCCCGACGAATGAAAATGAAAATTTGTGGCAACGTAGCGATGTGGATATTACTTGTTGATATTCATTTCAATTTCATTTAGTTAGGCATTCGTTAAGCGGTGATAGTCCAGTGGATAAGAATTCGGCTTCCTACTCTAGGGGTCCGAGTTCGAATCCCAGGGGCACGCACCAATAACTTTGTTTAAAAAAAAGTTAGGTGCGGTTTATAAAATTAAATATCACTTGCTGTAACGGTGAAGGAAAACATAGTGAGGAAACCTGCATGCCTGAGAGTTCACATAAAAAATGTTCTCAATGACATGTGAAGTCCACCTAGTGCGGACTAGGCCAGCGTGGTGGACTGAGGCCTCCTTCTCATTGTGAGAGAGACCCGACCCTGCATTGGTCATTAATGGGTTACAGACAAATGAAACTAGGTACGAGTAAGTACTACAAAGCGACGACGGTTTCGAAAGTCATAAAGTTTGTAGTGCGGCGATTATGAGACTTTAACGCGAGCGGTTAGTCATATTTAATGGAGCGTTATTCTCGGCGTTGCTTGTGATTAATGGCGACCAATATACAGATATTATGCGCTATCTTTTGAAATTTAATTTACTATTTTAATAGTTACATGTGCAGTATAGATAAATAACAGATCAGCCAGAATTAAGATGTTGCATAAATGATGAAATTCTTAGAAGAACGAAGGTAACCGACATTGATCTCAAAGTTTGCAAATTAAAGTGGCAATGGGCTGGCCACATCGTTCCAGGACTGACAACCGATGGGGAAGAAAGGTCCTCGAATGGCGACCACGTGGCAAAAGGAGCACAGGCCGCCCTCCGACCAGGTGGACTGATGACCTGAAGAAGACAGCGGGAAACCGTTGCATTTGGAGTGCCCAGGACCGGGCGGAGTGGCGTCGATTAGGGGAGGCCCATGCCCAGCAGTGGACTACCAAGGGCTGAAAGGAAGGAGGAGGATCGAAAATAGACCCTATTCTCCAGAATTTTTGAATAAGTGATATAGTATTTTATTTTACAGCAAACTTCTCAACATTCGACCAATATTCAAAGAATGTAATGAAATAGCACTTGAAAAGGCTTTTTACAAGGAGCCGGTGTACGCGAACCATTAGTCACGTTTAATGGACCGCTTTTCTCAGCGATATTTCTGATTTACGGCGCACTTCTAGATATGCCGCTGGAACTCGGGAAATTAACGTCGCGTCTTTGTAGTTGTTTATTTGATACTTATTGATACTACTACTTTTTGATATGTGCTACCGTGCTACCACCTTTGACTCACACATACAACCTCAAATAGGATTTCACTTTTCAGTGACAATGAAGCAGCGCAGTCGACGACCTGAGTGGCGCAGTGGTTAAGACGCCGGTGCGCCGCAAGGATCTGGGTTCGATTCCCAGCAGAGCAGAGATTTGAATGATGAAATTGAATTTCTGTTTCTGGTCTGGGTGTGTTGTGTTCTTGTCTTGTGTGTGTCCATGGTACCCAAGACACAGGGAATTCTAGTGTAGGGCTATGACCGTTATTTATTTAGTTTTTAAGTGACGATCTTGGGTTACTGCACGAACTCAAATAGGATTTTTATCTTATCGAAAATAGGCTCCAGAGAACCTTATACCAGGAGGCTTTCATGACACATTCTATTCCACGGCGGGTTAAGAGGGTGGCGGCCAAGTACCTACCTATCCTACCCTATCCTAGGGTTCTACCATCTACATATAAAACTGTTTAATGCGCGACGAGATACTGTGGCTCTATGATCTAAAAAACTTGTCAATGTAACACACAACATTACCTCACCTCACGTCATGAAGGCTAAGAAAAACCTCAAATAAAAACCTCACACTAGTACATAGACGGACGGATATATTAAAAAGTTTGTTAACCATAAGTCACGTTTAGTGGAACGTTTTTTGTAGCGATATTTCTGATTTACGAGCAACTAACTGCGAGATATGCTGGAGAGTAGAAAATTAATATGGCGTCTTTGTGTTTATTTGACTAATTATTTTACATTTTTTGAACGAAACTTTTTCAAAAACAAGTAAAATGTCTCACTGGTGGGATTCTAATGTAACGTTAGTCACAGTTAATGGAGTGTGCGCTGTGTCGCGGCGACATTCATTATTTATGTCGCGTTTAGTGATAGCTCTTATGCACATGTTTTACTATTTCTGCATCAGAGACACAGTGTAGGAATTCTATGTAACTTTCTCTATAATTATTTCGTCGTAGCGGTTGCCGTCATTTGTTAAGAGATGGCGCTACGTGTATCCTGAATCACGCTATTAAAGTTTTTAAAGCATCTGATATATTACACAAACTCAGAATTTACGACTTGGAATTTTGAACAATCTTTTGATATCAGATTGTGAAATAGACAGGAAGCAAATAAAAATGAAAATGTAAATCATTTATTTGCACGAATATGGGTTAGTTTAAGGTTTTACAGGGCATTTGATCAATCCATACTTCAGGTATGCAAATTAAGAAGTTAAAAAGCAAAGTAAGATAGAGGTTCCCGAAGAGAGAAGTCTGCCAACCCGCAGTATGCCAACGTGGTGGACTAAGGCCTACATCCCTCTTATTTCGAGAAGGAGACCAGACCCTGTAGTGGGTCATTAATGGGTTACTGACATGACCAGTATGAAAGACAGTAATTAAAAGAATATTGAGCGCTGAGAAAGTTTAAGACTCTTGATGACCGTCTGCTATGATACTACTGAAACGTCCTCAAAGGAGGGCTAGGTAGTACCCAACGGGTACTGACTTTATTGCCTACACAGATACATCTGAAACGAGTTTTCAAGATATCTTCGAGTCGTAATGTGCGCATTAGTCACGTTCAATGGAGCGCACTGAAAAGCGATTTTGGGTTATTTATGACTTCTTTCTATCCTTATATTTCACTTGCTTCTGCCCTCGACATTGTCTGCATGGACGACGTGGATTTGATAATTTTTCTTTGCATCAAATTTCATCCATATCTCTATAGCTGTTCTTGCGTGATAGAAACACCAATAACATCCTTATTTTTACACATAAATACAGTCTATGTAACTCGCTACATAAATTCATTAACTGATCTCGGCGCTATCACAAGGAATTATGTCACACATTAAATAATTGATAACAGTTAAATATATGAAGTCATTCACACGAGTTATCTGTGTGTCCCCCAGTTAATTATATCGTTGTTAGATGAAATACTACTGTTGCGGTAGCCGGTTATGAAGACCGACTTACGAGTTCAACTAACAATTCAAATTCAACAATTCTTTATTTAGTCACATACAATCTATAGATACTACGTTTGTATGAGTGATGATAGTCCAGTGGCTGAAAATTTTAATACCAAAGAGAACAATAAACCATCTACATAGTTATTCAATATTCATCCACATTCACAAACTTACGCATTTATAAAATAAGTCAGATAAAAATTATAAATAGTATCCACTTATATTAATTTAGTAAATTAATCAATTAGCTTAGCTCTACATGAGCTTTGCAACCAGAAAATTCCCAGAGTGAGAGGTACGCAACCTTTTTACAAAATGAATGTCTACAATTAATCAGTGTTTATTTACGACGAGGCTGTTAATTCGTTGCGAGATGAAAAGTTAACCTATTAAGTCGAATATATCTTGTAGCTTTTTTCACTTTCTCTTCATTTTGTAAAGCCCCGTGCAGGAGTGGTGAGGCGCGCTTTAAAAATAAATTAATGATGGGGGTGTTTAAGAGGCTCATCCAATATTTGAATTTCAATATAAGCCAATGTAAATACGATGTAATCTAACGAGCGCTTCAGAATTTTTTAATTAATGGGCGATTTCAATAACTTGTTTAACATAGAATAATGATGACAGATGGTTCCCTGAATTACTTTTGAATACCTTATTCTTGGTTATTTTATGATATTAAAGAAGTATCTTTTGATTTTGAGTTTCAGTTTTACATTTTTTATAGAATTTAAGTAGAAAAAATGTTATATCTGATACTTACTAAATAGTCAAGACCTATATCGCATATTTAATAGGACCATAAACTAATAGATGTTTTAATTTCAGGAGATTAAAGTTGTCCCCTGAATGTTTGCATTTGAATTTAACCTGTTACGTTACACTTTATTCCGTATGAGATTCTAAGTTGGGGTAAAAATGCCAGTTAGTGTATCACCGCGAGTCACAATTAGATATACTCGCATGTATGTCTCATTTAAAAACATAATACGTCCTTATCCCGGGCCTCGGTTGGATTGTAACCTCCCTAACGCTCTCGCGAAGACAAATTGCCGCTCCTTAAGAATTAATTTGAAAGAATACTCAGCTGCTCGTTTTTCATCGTCATAACGTTTTTTCGCCCACGAATATAACGTCCTGGGCCTAATTAGCCCTTGATGTTTGTACGCAACTGTTTCTAAGCCCCGTTTATTAATTTGCTTGATTTATCGCTTTTATGACAAATTGTTTTGCGCCCCTGATATTCTTTATTTAATATTGAGTTTATACTTTTAAAAATGTCTACTAATTTATGGATCCACGTATTTTTATTAAAAGTTCTTTTTTTATTTTCTCTTGAAGAATGGGGGCCAGGAAGTGGAGTGAATAATTCCCCGGCGTAAGAAAACCAACTGAGTGAGTGAACACTGCCATAACTCTCGGCGCCATAACTCTCGCGCTATCGACCGGCTCTTTGAACTCATCCAACGCAGGCGTCTTATAAATGTACGTGGCGTGGAGTGTAGAAGAGCTTTTCGTATGGATGTGATATGAAAAGTTAAACTAAGTATAGATAGCCTTTATGCTATGCTTGGCCTGGGTTACTGCTAAAGCTAGGTGACCCTAAAGCACTATTACTTGTTATGCTGTTATTGATTCCTGGAACACTGATTTCAATTTCAAAAAACTTTCATGAATTTCATACAGGCAAAGCCGTGGGGGCACAGTGGGTCATCTGACAGCTAAATTAGGCTTATTATTGTATTACGGTACCGTGGGTGCCATAGTCACCCAAGACAAACTTTGCAAATTGCATACATTGGAATCGAACTTAAGACCCTCCCGATGGTAACCGCTAAGCCACGGAGATCTTAAAATAAGAGCATGAAACTTAAAAAAAATTGCATAGACGGGCATCGAACCTAGGACCACCCCGATAATTACCACTTAAGTTTAAGATATACCACCTTCACCGCATCGCACGTTAAAGTTTATCGTCACTTATCAGTCACGACGTCCGAACAATAACAGTTAATATTAACTACGGAGACAATAACTTCAATTTACAACGCTATAACCGTTAAATGGAAGGACGAGGTGCCCAGGTACAGTCAGCGACATAGATATCGGCAAGGATGACCGGGGATGAACGCTCTCTAATGGTCTTAATTTTAAAGATACATAAATTTGCGTCATAGATACCGGTAAGGATGACTAGGGGTGAACGTATTTAATTACAGTATTTAAAAAGACCTCTAAACAAGGCGCGACGACGTTAGTCTAAAATATTGATTCATTAATTAAAACGGTAATTAAATGGTAATAAAAAAATCGAATTTCTTTATAATCAAATCTACCAATGTGTGCCAAACCGAGTATTTAAGCAATACATGTTATTTTTAATTTAACATTTATATTGGCATTTTTAAAATTTTGTTTGAATTTACAATAATTACTGATCTGCTTTAGAAAATCAAGTTTAAATCACCAATTATTTCTGCAGGCTTAATGATTTATTAAATGTTGATTTGATATATTTAAATTGTGAAGACAGAATAAAACATTTTTTAAACTAAGTATGTAATTTTATAATTCAGAAATTAATTTCGGAACTCAATTTTCTAATTTTCCTACTATCAATTATTTCGAATCTGACTGTACACCGATAAGCTCGATTGTAATTGAGCAAGTAGCGCTGGTCTGTCGAGAGTAGATTTGGGAACAATGTAATAATAGATTTAGTTGGAGATACCTACTTACCTAGTTCAAGAGTCCTTATAAGGGCAGCGAAGTGAAGTTAGGCAACTTAACTTCGTATTCTACACAGTACGTATGAAAGTCAGTCCCAAAATCATATATTTTGAAAAAACATGGTCATTCTGAACATTTCTTCTGATCTGATCAGACTTTGTGACCTATGTTACTTTTCTTGTTTATAATAAACATTTATTTCTGTCTTTCTTTTAATTGTTCGTACATTCATTCTTTTTCAGTCTCAAAACTAGATTTTAAGAATGTAATGGTGCGTTGTACACTGGGAATCCAAGCCGAACCCCGAAGTATGAGGCCAAATTCTTAGCCTTTAGGCTATCACCACTTTTGCCACTACATAGTCATTATTCGATAGCCTTTCACCAAGATAGATTTGCCATTCAAGAACAACTATTTAATCAATTAGCTGTCGGTTCTTTAGTGTGCTTCTTTTACTGAAAGAACACATCTTAATAAGACCTATGCTGTGCTTCTTTTCCCAAGATCTGTTTGCCATTCAAGCACAACGTTTTACGTTAAATAGTTATCAGTTCTTCACTGTGCTTTTTTACCGAAACAACACATCAATAATCAGACCTATGCTTTGCTTCTTTTGCCAAGATAGTTTTGCCACTCAAGAACAACTATTTATCATTTAGCTATCCGTCCTTTAGTGTGCTTATTTTACCTAAAAACACATCCTAATAATACCTATGTATGCTGTGCTTCTTTTGCCAAGATATGTTTGCCATTCCAGATCCAATCACTTTTCCCTCAAACGCGTAACCAGCATTGCCGTCTAATTATTCATTCGTGATGTAATTATCGCGTGAACTCAAAGCCACGTCTGTTGGCAGTGTCGACATGTCATGACAGTGTGACAGCGCCATTTATAAAACTCAATTAAGCCGCCCCTAATAATGATAATTGATGAGGAAATTCGCGAGCTTTTTGCGGGAGATCCTTTTCGGTCATATTTCTTGTCTGCGGCGGGTTTCCATTGTATTACTATACGGTGATTTAATTTTCACGTAATTTAGGGTGTCGAAATAGGAACGCAAACATTTCTTTATAGCAATTGAGTAACAAACGGGTGCACACCATTTGATAATAAGATGCCATAAGTCGTCACTGCAACCCATGGACTCCCTCCCACAACTAATCTCAAATAGATAGGACTAAGATTTCCTCATGAAATGAAATGATAAGTCCATTTATTTCCTTAAATATGCAAACATTGCAATTTCAAAAGAAAAGAAAAGAAAAAGAGAAATTTAATTTTCTACTTCAATATACAGGATATTAAAAATAAAATTTGTAGGTAAGTAAATAATATAAGGTGCAGTGGAGACGCGCGAACGCCACGCGATATTTCTTCATAACGCCCCTGTTTAATTTATAAATCGCTTCACGACTGATTAAAAACTCTTTTGAAAAATTCACGACGGCCCGAAGAAAGCCGTCACCGCCAACTCTGTTTTTTTCGGTTGCAGATTAAAAAACAAATTTCGACTTCCAGAACATTCGAGCCCGTTCCATGAAGATTACCGTTTTGTTGGGTGTTGGCGCCTTGTTGGAATGGAGTGGTCTTCTAATTTATTCCCGTATTATCTGTTATATGCTATAGGTATGCTTGCTATGAGCATGTTATATGCTTATAGGCCAAGAGTTGGCAGACATTTTTCGAGTGTTTGAGGCATCATAAAATCCTGTTGAATCGAATATGTTCGAATTATGAAATAAATAAAAAATATCTTTTAATAAAACAAAATACATAAAAAAATGGAATAAAAAAAAATATTTATTTTATTTACTAACCATTTGGATACAAATGTGTTTGTAATAAATAATCATTTATTCAATCTTTATTTTTTTACCATGGACTTAGGTATAACCCAAACCATAGCTCGTATACAAAATTAGGTTGTCGATGATGAAATTAGACAGTTCCGAAGTCTGCGCAGGTAATAACCAGTATTAAGTAGTTTGGAGCGGTTACCGGCGGGTTTATGGCGCCCGGAGGCACGGACCCCATTACGATGATCTGACCTGGACTGAGGCAACATGTCTGTATCGCTCATTAATGCTCATGCTATTAATGTTAGACGCCTTATAATGCAGTTAGGTGCAGTAGGTAGGAAATTGCTTAAATTTTTGTTATCAAGGTAAGGTAAGGTAAGGTTTGTAAGGATCTGGGCTCAGTCATGTCAGTAACCCATTAATGACCCACGACAGGGTCGGGTCTCCTCTCGCAATGAGAGGGATGTAGGCCGCCGTCCACCACGCACCACTACTGCGAGTTGGTGGACGAACATGCCTTTGAGAACTTTTTTTTTTGAACTCTCAGGCATGCTGGTTTCCTCACGATGTTTTCCTTCACCGTAACAGCAGGTGATATTTAATTTTATTAAGCGCACGTAACTTTTTACAAAGTCATTGGTGCGTGCCATTGGGATTCGAACCCGGACCCCTCGATTCGAGGTCGAATTCTAAGCCACTGGGCTATCACCGCTATTACTTACTGGGCCCAGTAAGGGTAAACAATTTATCAGATGGTACGGATTAAATGATGCATGGTTGCAACTATTTGTATTGCACAGTGTTGGACACGAGTCTCTCCCCAAAACACACGCACCACGAGGAAGCCTGGAGCATCCTCCACCACGCTTCTTTAAGATGAATTGGTGGAGAATGGTAACTTGTGCATATTGGAGTTTTAATTCATTTTTTTCATATTACATGTATAATTATGATGTGCGCCGGAGTAGGAATTCAGTTCAAGCTACAGGTTAACGTTTTTCCGTACCCGGTACCGACACCAGTCTGAACATAGGCATGCAAACCCATACTATAGAAAGAACAGAAAATATGAAAATAGATATACGAGATACAACTAGATCCGTGCATCTCTATATAACTAGATCTAATAAAATATTTAGTCTCGTAAAAATATCTTTCTTTTTATTGAAAGTGACTCCTAGCTACATCTTATAGTACCTTCATAAAAAATGTTTCTTATTTTTAATATACTTTAAATACTTTATTGACAATTTTGACAATACTTTATTGGCAATTTAAAGACTTAACCGTTGGGCTACGTGCAAAATTTCGTGTGAACTTCGAAACAAACAATGACAAACTCCGTCAACGAACGCTCCCAAAACCTGGTCCGAAAAGCCCACAAATCAATCAACGCCAATCATAGCCCATTACCGGCGCACAAAAAGATATAGATAAAAAAGATAGCATTTACCCGGTTGAGGCCGAAAGTGCTGCAAATTACAGAGCGGCGGACGGGTTATTTCGTTGCCTGTCGTGCACACGGCATTGGAACAGATTGGTGCCATTTAGATCGTACGGACACGACACGATTTCAAAATTTTAGCTAAAGTTGTTTTTTTACTAAGTCATTGTGATTCGAACGCGGAACCCTCGATTCGAGGTCGAATTCTAGCCACTGGGCTATCACCGCGCTACCAATTATTCTTGTGAAATATAGAGAAGTGCGGTAAGCGTTTAGCGGGGAACGTTTATTATAGTTTTCAGAGCTACTTCAACCACAGATCAGCCTAAAATTTGTAAGTAGGTATTTAGGCTGTATATATCATATAACATCTGTTATAAAAATTCCATGATTATTTTATTAAAAACTAGATAGTGTATCTACACGGCTTATAAATTGGATTCAAGTCTGATGTTCTAAAGAACCAATTTTAAATTATTGGCTGCCTCAGAATGAAACGAAATTACGAATTACACTTACTTTAAATCGAAAACTACCGCGTGATGTTTCGAGTGCCTCATTAATAAAGTATCCCAAAAAGTGCCCAGTTGTTCAATTTCCTTCGTCAAATTTCAAGGTTTTCTTACAAGTTTTTTAATATCTTACACCAGTTGCTCTGAGGAGGGAAGCGGCGATAGCCCAGTGGGAATTAGTTATCTAACTCGAGGCCACCGTCGAACCCTGAATAACTTTTCAAAGATATTATGTGTGTAAAAAATAATATGCTGTAACGGTTACGAAAACCAACATGCCTATGGATTTTCCGTAATGTTCTCAAGGATATGTGAAGTCCACCAATCCGTACTAAGGCAGCGAGGTGGACTACGGCCTACATCCCTCTCGTTGTGGGAGGAGACCCGACCCTGTAGTGGGTCATTAATGGGTTGGGCTTAACACAAAATTTTATAAATATTATTAGTTTCGGAGTTATTAACAAAAAAACATAGGTAGGTATAGGTACCTACCTTTTTTCTGACAACGGTTTTTGTTAATAACTTTTGCATTTTTTGTCGCGCTACAAGAAATGATACACAAACATTTTTTCTAGACATCCGCATCGCATCGAACGAGGTATCACTCATATTTTTAGAAGCTTTATCACTATTTGTTTCGATTTTTAAACTTGTTCACTAAGCTAAGTGGTTCTTTGTGTGGCTTTGGATGAGTTACGACTGACATACTCGTAACGTATCAGCCGCAAGGAAGTTAACTAAAAACGTGTTTCTCCAAAAAACTTACATTTTAATATTAAAAACATCATACGTATTCAAGGCTACTTTGTTTTCAATAGTAGGTATTCTAACGTAGGTATTCAAAGCTGTTTGTTTTCAATAGTATTCGAACATGTGTAGCGGTAATTAAGTGTAACGATAAAAATAAAACCAACAATGTAATACACAGTTTGACTCATAACACTGCAGCAAATGATCTAGTTTACTTACGAATGTATTGATCGACAACATCTCCTTTATGGTAGAATCTGAAATAACAAAACGAATGATACAACTTGAGAATTTTTTTATTCTTCGTTTATTACAATTGTCAGTTCTCATTTCAATATTCGTGTTCTTCTTTGTGTATTACTACGAGTATATAGATAGTTTTCGTTTCAACATTAAATGTTGAAAAAGAAGACCACAAATTTTCCAGACTCCAAACCCGTCTTACTAACAATAATGCATATATTACTTTACTTTCATTATAGGTAAAGTAATGTATGGTAAGATCATAAAGCACTCTCTCCGATCCAAGATAAAATGTTTAGTTGATACACTAATAATCTAAAGTTTATTTATATAAAAACAGTCTAAAAATACCAGTATATTCAGATGGTAAATATTAATACGATAACATATAGAAAATACCTAATTAATAAGTCTCGTAGCACAATGTCAAACGTGTTTCAACAGCTGAATATACGTATTCTTTGCCAATATTTAATTTAGGTATAATGTTCATAAATTCTTCGATGTATCCATATTACTAATTAACATTGATATCCAAACCAGTTTAAGTGTACCTACAATTTGTAGGCTAAAAATTTGATAGATACCTACCAGTTTCTATATACATAGTACAGTACAGTGCGCGCATCAAATTTCGGAAGTTACGACTGAAAATACTCTGAATTTTAATGAAGATGATAATACCATAACAAAATATTCTTCGGGAGCATTGTAGTTTATTAGGTATGCATGTCAGTTGAGAACATAAACAATACAATGTTACCTCAAACACCTGTTTAAAGACAAAAAATATCGTTAGTCTTGTGATTAAGTCGGAACGAGCGACACGAAACCAGTTTAACCAAATAAATTGTTAAGTGAATCGAGCAAAAATGAAAGGCGAATTTTTTAGGAAAATGAGCCTAGAGACGATACCGAATGAGATACAACTAAATTACAACAGGACAAAGAAGAAAGAAGAAGTTATTGAAGAGAAAGAAGATTACTTGGAGCAAACAATTGGTGCTTTTGGATTATGGCAAGGCGTTGTGGCTATTACAGTCTCATTAACCAGATCCATTGCTCTTTGGAACATGATGGCTATAGTTTTTCTCACACCGAACACCGAATTTGTCTGCATAGAGTTCAGTGATAACGTTACCGTCAAAGTGGAACCGTATATGTGTTATGATAATTGCCAGACATTCAAATATACCAGTGTTGTGGGAAAGACTAATATTATAGAAGATTTTCAATTAATTTGCCAAGATTCTTGGCTTGCCAGTTTGACGCAGTCTATCTTGATGTTTGGATTGCTAATTGGAGTGTCGCTTTTCGGATGGATATCTGATAGGTAAGTGATAGAAATAAGTTGTAAGCTGAACAACTGTGAGGTATATAATATAAGGCTACGCGTGGGGTTCATATTATGTATTAATAAACACGCAAAAGTAAATAATACGCAGCACTTAAATACAAAACTTAAGCTTACAGAAATTTAACTTTAATGACAAAGACAAAGACAAAACGTTTATTTGCACAAATATAGGTAAGTTATTACAAATTATTTAGATCAATCTATATTTACCATTTTAGGTATGCAAATATAAAGTAAGTAAATTAATACTTTAAAGTAATAAAAATTTATGAAGATTTTGAATATTGATGAATAAACATTGACGACGAAGAAATAGGTAGTTTATAGAGCTGTGATTAAAGCAAAGATTTTGAAGCGACGTACACTAGTATTTTTACAAAATAAAAAACTGTAAAATTTGAAGTAACGACCGTGGGCGTACTCCAGTTCAGAAGACTACCTGTAGCCAACTGTAGAAAATGTTTTTCTACAGTTTTCTACTTTCTACTTCACTTTTAATAAAAAGTGTCGCAGTTCGCGACAAAAGTTTTTTCAACAAAACCTTTGATGTACTTTTACCATCTGTTGAACCAAGATTAACAATTGATTTTTTCGACATTTCAGGTTCGGTCGTCGCGTCGCATTAATCCTATCGACACTCATCAATGCCGTGTTCATGGTGGCTCTACCGTTCTCGCCTAATTACACCATCTTTACTTCTATCCGATTCGTCATTGGGATTGCGACTGGCGGATCCTTAATAATAAGCATAGTGCACATGATGGAGATAATAGGGAAACAGTATAGAGAAATAGCTGGAGCGATGGGCTTGCTGCCGGACGGTTTGGCCGAGGCATCGTTAGCTGGCTTTGCCTACTTCACCTCGGGATGGCAAGGCTATTCCATGGGCTATGGCGTAGGAACCTGTATCATATTTGTGCTCATCATCTTTGTGCCTGAATCGCCCAGGTGGTTGTTGTCTAATGGAAGAGTTGATGAAGCGATTGAAGTTGTTACAAAAGCAGCTATAAGGTTAGTTGTCAGTGACCCATTAATGATCCACTACAGGGTCGGGTCTCCTCTCACAATGAGACGGATGTAGGCCGCCGTCCACCATGCACCACTACTGCGGATTGGTGGACTTCACATGCCTTTGAGAGCATTTTTTTTGTAAACTCTCAGGGATGCAGGTTTCCTCACGATGTTTTCCTTCACCGTAACAGCAGGTGATATTTAATTTTATAAATCGCACATAACTTTTCTACAAAGTCATTGGTGCGTGCCACTGGGATTCGAACCCGGACCCCTCGATTCGAAGTCGAATTCTAAGCCACTGGGCTATCACCGCTTAATAAGGTTAGTTAACGCTATAGATTTATTCTGTCAGTAACCCGTTAATGACCCAGTACATGGTCGGATCTCACAATGAGAGGCGTGTAGGCCTTAAGCCCACCAAATTTTTTTGTGACCTCTCAGGCATGCAGGTCTCCTCACGATGTTTTCCTTCACCGTAACAGCAGGTGATTTTTAATTTTATAAAGCGCACATAACTTTTTTACAGTCATTGGAGGTCGAATTCTAAGCCACCGCTTTTTATAGATTTATATTTGATCAGAAAATTTTCCTTAAGATCGTCAAAACCTAAGTTTTTTTGTTTTTTTGTTTTTTCTTAGGTTGTCTGTAAAAAATGGCCGTATGGAAAAAACTGCGTCCAAAACCATCGAACCTCTTTAGATTTGTAGCAATAATAATAATAATATAGCGTATTGTGTTGAAATATTTCATTTATTTATTATTTTCTTGCTTTTTTTACAAGTTATGTTTTTATGCCATCAATCAATATTATAAATAAATGCCTTGGGTACTGACAGTATTTATAGACATGAGTTAAAGTTTGGTACTACATACGAGATACGCAATTTCATGTGTTACAGAAACAATTTGGATACATCGAACATCAAAGAAATTATCACAAAAGCTGCGGAAGAAATGAAATTACTTAACAAAGATGCTGTGAAGACTACATATTTAGACTTTTTCAAAACTAAGGAAATGTGTGTACGCACCATACTGGTGTTTATCATTTGGTTCGCGTGTGGGGTTTGTTTCTACGGGATATATCAGTACTTAACGCTCATTGGTTTCGATCCATATATAACAGTGATTATAGCTGGATTGATTCAGGTAATACGTCTTAAAATGTTAAACCTTTTTTAACCGACTTCAAAAAGGAAGTTATCAATTCGACACGTAGTATGTACTTAGTAATATTATCGGAACTGGACATTACTTACCTACATTTATGTTGGTCTATTACGGCTTCCAAACAAGTATACGAAATTTCACAGGTGTATGTATGTATGTATGTATGTTTGACCTCGCATATCTACGAAAGTAATTCACGAATCTCGATCGTTATTTTTGTTTGTTTGCATTTTTCTCAACTTAGGGAATGGTAAAAGTTTCAACAAAGTCGGTTCAGAAGTTTTCGTGATATCGACTTTAAACTAAAAAATTAGGAAATAAAAATAGTAAAAAAAAAAAAAATTAAACCGACTTCAAAAAGTATGAAATTAAATTTGTTATTATACGTGTCAATATTTATCTTAAACAAAATACTTGATCCAAAAGCACCAACTACTAAATATACTCTTTGGGTTTTAAATTTAGTGTAGTAATTTCTTTAGGCATTTACAGTTGAGGACACATTAGTATAACAATAGTGTTATAGTTGATAATGATATGTTTCAGTAGTGTACGTCATTTGGTAAATGGTTTTAAGAAGGCCATATTAGGTATCTGAAACATTAATGACTAATATGTCGTGACTACAGTGACGTTTGCTTCAGATATGAGCGCGAAAATATCTTCTTTGTTCTAATTTTTGTACAATTTTAAACGTGTGTTCCAATAATTTGTTCTTCAATGCTGAGTGAAGTGTTTTGTTAACTGAACGAAACGATGTAAGTTGATGTAACTGTAACCTATACCGCTAAAATGCCTATTGTTGAACGAAATTTTGTTTACAAAATGAACATACTTCGATATTTATAATATTAACATCTTAAGCCTTGGATCACGGTCTGAAAAGCATTGTTTCAGAAATTTAGAGCACTTTAATTAAAATTTAATAATGACATCACCTTCATGTACTGGACCGATTTTAATGAAACTTTTACCGTTCCCTGAGTTGAACCAAATGCAAACAAACAAAAAAAGAACGAACACGATCCGTCAATTAGTTTCGGAGATAAGCGAGGACAAACATATCTACATACATACATACAAACATACAACATACAACCATGAAATTTGGTATTCTTATTTGGAAGTCGTAATAGACCAACAACCAACATATGTAAAAATTGTGCAGTTCTGAGAATATTACATACATGTACATACGTGTCGAATCGATAACCTCCTTCTTTGAAGTCGGTAATAATGAATTTATATCTTAAATTTTCAGGTGCCTCTATGCCCCTTGGGAATAATCCTCAACCGGATGTGCGGGAGAAAGATATCGACAGTCATAACCACATGCATCGTTGGCGTCACCATGCTTATCCTCATCTACGTTCCCCAAGGCCACTGGCTGGGCACCGCGCTGGGGATAATGGGGTTCGCTGGTGCCAATGTGGCCTTCACGATAGCCTACATCTACGTATCTGAGCTGTTCCCGACTCAGTTACGTAATATGGCGTTCGGGATCTCCTCCGGTGGAGCGAAGGTTGGCGCTATGATTGCTCCATTTGTCGCCAACATGTGGCCGAGGTGGCAGCCATCTTTGATTTTCGGAATCCTCTCCTTCGTTGCGGCGGTACCCTGTTTGTATTTGCCCGAGACGAAAGGACGGAATTTGAAGGATTTGATCGGAAACGGAAAGTAATTACCACTATCAATCGAGCGGGTTATCGATCGTTCGATTGCTTTACATATGTTTATTTAGTATCTATGTTTTATTTTAATTAAAGTAAGTTAATTTGAATACTAGATAGTATATTGAGTAAGTACGCAATACAAGACTGCGATAAGTATAATAAACGTGTCACTTAGTATTATTTTATTTTTAATCTTTTTAATTATTATCATGTACTGTAACTTTATGAATATGTTAGTATGTAAAATACAATACCTATTTTATTTACTCTATCACCCTACTCAGTCAACATCTCTGAACAAGTACGAAAGTAGAGTAATAGTAAATACAAAGCCTCAAAAAGGAAAGGTGCATGATGGCGTCTCTCATGCAGTCGTTGCTATCACCAGACACACAGGCTCTTGCACTTACTCGGATGTCAGCGAGGACGCCATCGCAATCTTCATAAACAGGCAATAGAGGCAAACACAGCTGCTATTGAGGACTACAACCTGGCTACTCTGTGGCCATCAGCCACAGAGACGCGACAGTCATTGCAGAAACCCTAAAGGAACGCCCGGGACGATCCAAGGAGACACCGGGCCAAAATTGACAAAGAACTTTTTCTGGAGCAATAATATTACTAGTGACGTGATGCAAAAAAAAGGCACGGACCTAGAGTCTGTGGATAGCAATTAAAGATTTAATAAAAAAAAAATACAATACCTAATCATCATGACACTATCCCTGTGTTCCTTCCGACTCCTGTTAAGTAAACATTTTTGTGTCACGGTTACATACTTACATAGTACGGGTGTCAAGATTGCAATGTAAAGGTACATCGTATAATGTAATCTTTGACCTTGAGAGTAAATTTTACATGTAATAACAGTATCATGACACTTCACATCATTGGTAACATCTCGTTTTCTGTGCCTCGATCGAAGACTTATAGGACGTAGATGGAAAGATTTGGACAAAACAAAAACTACAAATACGGCTCTCTTTGCCCAGTAATGGGTGGCACATTGCATAGCCGATGAGTTGGATTAGGCAAAATATTAAAATAAATGAATAATTTGGACTACTGAACAAAATTAAGAACTTAGCAATTTATTGTCATAAAATGTAAAATTAAGTTTTAGTTATGTAAGACATAATTATTGTATGCCCGCATAGGGTAGACTGTTCTAAACTTATCATAATTTTTGTTACATCTTTCTCATGTAACAGTCAACAATAAACTTATTCTTTTCTTTCTTTTCTTCTTTTCTACAAAGCAACGTCGTCAAAATGAATTTTGAATTTCATATTTTTAAAAGATTCTAACATCTTCACTACAGAAATGTAGAAAGTTAGCCTTTCTAGACTAGCCCATAAGTTACTCAAACATAAGTCGTAAATCTGCGAACAATACCCGTGGATGGACCGTCAGATAAACGGGATAGTAATTGCAGTCTAGGTCAGCATCGATTGCACTGATTGCAGGCTAGATCAGCATCGATTGCACTGATTGCAGGATTGGAGGACCATCGATTGCATTGATTGCAGGCTTCGAGCCCTCGACTAGATGAAGCGATCAAACGTGAAATTTTGCGATATGAACATAGATACTTAGTCATCTCACGAAGGCAGGTTGATCTTGGTTGCGTAAATGCATATGATTAGATATGAGCATTATTTTTGTATGCGAAAGGACCTAGGTCGAGCGTCGACCTATGGCAGTGATAGCCCAGTAGCTTAGAATTCGACCTCGAATCGAGGGGTGCGGGTTCGAATCCATGTGGCACGCATAAATGACTTTGTAAAAAAGCAATGTATGTGCGCTTTATAAACGGTTCTCTCCTATGCCTCCTGTTATCATAATAAACCAATACGCCTTTGGACACCCTCGTGCATTCTGGAATAGGACAGAAACCTTATCTGAGGCTGTACGTGAGTCTGTTGTAACAAAGTATCACTCTGTTCATAGAAGTCTTTGGTAGTACAACATAGTAACTTTCTCTCTATCCGTAGAAGTATTTGGTAGTACAGCATAGTACCTATCTCTCTATCCGTAGAAGATTTTGATAGTACAACATAGTACCTTTCTCTCTATCCGTAGAAGTCTTTGGTATTACAACATAGTACCTATCTCTCTATCCGTAGAAGTCTTTGGTCATACTGATATCCGCGTCAAAGGCGCATAACACATTAGCATTTCAGAGATGGTCTACCGCGATATGCTGATCCGGGAGTCGAACACACGTACCAGTGCGCGATAATCTATTAGATGCACGTCGGAACAATGCACTCCCCGGGGCCGTTCTGAGATCTATATCAGATCCGGCCTGCGTGTGGCCTGGTGGGGTCTGTTTTACCCCCCAGTTTTCAATAAGTTATACATAATTTTAGGGCAATCTGAAATAAATAAATAATAGTAAAAAAAAAAAAAACTCAAAAACACGCTTTTATAAAATCGAAAATATTTTTTTTGTAAAAAATCACCATGTATATTACACCATTCGATGGTGTCACTACTAAGGAATAAATTCTGGAAAGTTGTGACCGTATGCAAATATAAGGAGAGAGCTAATTTTTAACGAATTCACTCTGTATAGTTATAAAAAATAATTTGTCAATAAAAAAAAAACGATGAAATTAGATCGAAATAGAACGTTTTAAAATTTAACTACCTACTTAAGATGCTATCCATCAACAATTAAAAGACAAGTGCTGCCACCTATGTTGTCTGGTGCAAAAAATATATCGCTTTACATTCAGTATGAATCGCGTACATAGAGGTATTATAGTAGAGTAGGGGAGACATACGGCTGCCTGTAAGTGGAAATGTCCGACACATAGAAAGAGATATAAGATTATGGTACCCTATCTGTCTCTCAATAACGCATGCGCATTAAAGAACTTAGTGCATACGCGCGCTTAACACATGCGCATTAAACAATTTCAATACCTAAAATTGTTTCTCGCCAATTGCCCATGCGCGAGAAGAGAAGGTACGCCAATCTTCTCTCTCTTTTTAACCGGACAGTTGGAAGCTTGGCTTCCCTGTTCTATTATAATACCTCTATGATCGCGTAGCTGGTGGTCGGAAAATTGATATTCAGGTCAGTGGCGATGTCTGTGACCATTCGTATGGACGGCGACGATTAAACAAATATTGTTTGTTAATGAATGACCGCCGGTTTTAGGATATGAGGCGTGCGAGGTGGTGGGTATGAATGATGGTATCGGTGGTCATCAATCATGTAAGAATGCAAATTGCGCCGCGTTTGATTTACGTGCAGGAAGTGTTGCTTCAGTTCTGTAGAGACTAGACTTTGTCCATGGCTTCGTCCGTGGACTTGGAACTGCTCCAGGGAGGTAAAGTATCCTATATGGTAATCCAGCTTTTGCCCGCGACTTTGCTCGTGGGGGAAGTTCAGAATTTGAGTCAAAGAAAGATAAAAAGTACCTATCCTACAGTTATTATGTTATTCCAGATACTAAACTTCATATTTACTGCATCGAAATCCATTCAGCCGTTGTAGCAAAGTGTAGTAGGATTTATAAATAAATAGTAAAGGACTTCATATTATAAACTTCATAAAAACGTCAAAGCCATCGTTCGTGTTTTACATCAGTCAGTAACCCATTAATGACCCACTAAAGGGTCGGGTCTCCTCTCACAATGTGTGGGATGTAGGCCTTAGTCCACCACGCTGAAGTAATGCGGGTTGGTAGATTTCACATGCCTTTGAGAACATTTTTTTGAACTCTCAGGCATGCAGGTTTCCTAACGATGTTTTCCTTAACCGTAACAGCAGGTGATATTTAATTTTATAAAGCGCACATAACTTTTTTACAAAGTCATTGGTGCGCGCCACTGGGATTCGAACCCGGACCCCTCGATTAAGAGGTCGAATTCTCAGCCACTGGGCTATCACCGCTGTTTGTTTTGTTTTACATGCCACAGTAATATTCAAGCAATCAATCAACCCATTAAAGAACTTCCTTTTCATACCAATAAATATTATAATAAACAATAACGATTACAATCACGGATCAAAATTAAAATAATTGCCAGAACATTCGACTGGCGTCGTCAAAACAACTTTTCACATGATTATTCTAGCAATGGGACCATAACAGTACTACATTAGCTCTGATAGTACACATGGCATTAGAATTACTGAATTAAACCGCCATGGTCGATGAGACCTCGTTTATTGGTGTGTCTCACTACCAGCGATTGAACGAGCAAACGAGTGCTCTCTCGCGTCGTATCGCTTCAAGTGTTTGCAACTTAAAGTTATTGTTTTGAAGATTTCATGGTGTTCAAGAAAATAAAGCGTTATATATTAGGCAAAATTTTCACCTTCTCAGCGAAGTGAATTTAAAAAATACTAACATTTATTCAAAAACATCCATGTAATATGAAGATGATGTTGAAGATAAATTTTGTTAAAACCAGCTCAGTAGTTGCAGTATAAATTGAGTATTTACAACCGAGCAGATATGGCCCGAGGTACATTATTTTTTTTAAATAGGTATTAAAAAAATGGACACTATTTACATACTTTCTCGAACATATAAGCATGCTCATTGCCATCTGGTGACGTTCGATGTAGCCCATAAACAACCACTTCAGTCGTTCTTAGGTTGCAAGTAACGTTGCTACTTCTAAAAAGTAATAGGAAATTTAGCTTAGAATTTTTTCTTCAGCAGTGCAAATACTCGTATAGTTTTTATCTGTCTTAGGGCCGGGTAGAATGTCGTCTAATGGGGAAGGTCCATGTCCAGCAGTGGACTAGTAAGGGCTGAATGGACGGAAGGCAGGAATACTTTTAGGTATCATCGATTACAGATTCGCGTTCGCTGCTCGTGAGTTACAACACATACCCAAAGACAAGCAATTTTAATCCGTAACCAACGAAACGATTACACGATGTGCTCTTCACTAATCAACCCGTTACTATTCGGCCGGGGTCCGTTGGGCCCAATAATCGTGTAGGAGAGTCGTTAGGCTGACGTCCGGGGAATTTTTACTGCGGGCCGCCGTGACCGACGCAGTGACGGGTTTATTGCTGCACTATCACTTGTAGGGTTGCGTGTGGTTATTTATGCAAGGATCTAGAGATGCCATAGTCCGCCACGATGGAAGCAAATGATTTGGCAGAAGCATTGGTAGTAGTGGAGTTAGAACAAGGGTGTAGAAGGTTATTCTTTTGTACTCTTAAAATAAAATAAAAATAGCCATTATTAACAATCTTACGAATATTGTCAGTAACCCATTAATGACCCACTACAGGATCGGGTCTCCTTCTCGAAATGAGAGGGATGTAGGCCGCCGTCCACCACGCTGGCCTACTGCGGGTTGGTGGACTTCACATACCTTTGAGAACATTTTTTTTTGTGAACTCTCAGGCATGCAGGTTTCCTCACGATGTTTTCCTTCACCGTAACAGCAGGTGATATTTAATTTTATAAATCGCACATAACTTTTTAACAAAGTCATTGGTGCGTGCCACTGGGATTCGAACCCGGACCCCTCGATTCGAGGTCGAATTCTAAGCCACTGGGCTATCACCGCTGTGTGTTACGAGTATTATACAACAATTAGTACAATGAAAAACTTCAAATTTTAAATTTGTCTTTCACATTGTGTGAATGTGTGTGTATTTGGTGTAAGTGTGTGTGAGTGTGTGTGTGTGAAAAAAAGAACGCAGCACGACTTTTGGATTGCTTTAAATTCAGTTTCAGTATAAAAGTGAATTAATTACAGTGTGAAGGTTTAAGTGAACTTAGATACAAAAAGGTACCTTTTCTGGTTTTTTTTATGTTTGACAGGTCTACTAAAATGGTCCGTTTTCCGGGTTTTTTGATGTTCGACAGCCCTATATTATGTTATTCTGCATGGAGTCCGATTTGGAACAGTTTGTACGCACGACTACTGGCGCTCATGCTGGCCTCTGCGTGCGAATTGCCGTCAATGATACGTGTAGACTCCCGTGAGTATGATGTAAACACTGGATCGGAATGTCTTGTCTAGAAGAAAGACAAAGAATGTTAAAGACCTTTTAATAGATAGGACCTTTAGGTTTTGCGGTAGGAACTACCTTGTCAGTAACCCATTAATGACCCACTACAGGGTCGGGTAGGAGACCCACAATGAGAAGGATGTAGGCCTTAGTCCTCCACGCTGGCCTAGTGCGGGTTGGTGGACTTCACATGCCTTTGAGAACTTTTTTTTTTGAACTCTCAGGCATGCAGGTTTCCTCACGATGTTTTCCTTTACCGTAACAGCAGGTGATATTTATATTAAAAAAAAAAACTGAACTAGTTTCTGAACATAAATTATATATTTATCAGATGGATCTCGGTACTCAAAAACCATTAAATCTAGTTCTAGCGATAAACTGAATTAACAGAGGAGAAAGGTAGTTCAGGGATAGTTTACCCGGGACGAATCTCTTTAATACCGGGAAAATAAACAAAATAGATTTAGCAGCGAGAAACTCAAAAACTATTTAAGAGCTACTTTTTATTTGTACGCCCGTAATCATTAAAAACTACATTTCGCTTATTAACTTGTAAAATAGGATGGAATGGGTGGAGAAAGTTTCCAGATTTAAAAAAGTCCTTCGTATTGTTTAGCTAAAGGAAACTATAGCAGTCAAATCAAGGGCAGAGTGATGCCTACCGAATCAACTGTCTGTCTCAAATAAGTTTCAACTAAACAGCAATCGTTCATTCCTTTTTATAATTTAGATGCTGTTAAGTTTGACCACATTAGTTCGCTTACTGTTAAGATCGATGCTGTAGAAGATGTTACAACCCAGTATCACTGAAGGGTACAAATCTTTCTTTAAAATAGAAGAATGCATTGAGCCTATACTATAACGCTACTACAGATTGGCGGTATGAGCGCATCACTCCATAAAATATCACTTTCAGAACCACCCCGTGTGGCTCTCAGTGGTAATTGGAGGCGGATAATCTGGGCAGTTCATAAAACAGCTGTAAAGAGTCCAGCGTTACCCCGCACGACGCGAGCATATGTTGTCGTAAACCTATGGTAATTTATGGTCGCCATCGATCGACCATGGCGAGTTGGGAGAGCACTCATTTTGACGACTCGTGCCTCTTTTTCTCTACATATTTTGAGTCATTGTTTACCCGTAGAAAATAGAATAGTACTAATATACATATATTTAGGTACTACTATTCTGTTTTCTATGGTTTTAACCATTCGAGCAAAGAAGCTGTGGCGACTGTCGTCCCTTGCCAAGAGATGGCGCCACACGATCCTGAATCACGCTATCGAAGTTTTCTACATCACTGACATATATACAAAACTCCGAGATGACGTTATTGAACTGCCTATCATTGAACTGCCTATAATCACCTAGGCCGGCGGAAGATTTTTGTTAACTACAGAATGTAAGAGGTTTTTCGAGCTATGTCGGTTACCTTTACTCTTCTACGGGTTTCCTATTTCCTTATACGGTCTACTGCATATTTTAAACAATTTTGAATACAATCAGCCAATTTTGCCTTTACTGTACTGTAATTGTATAGGGCCACCATAGTGACCGTTGTCTTTACACACCAGTAACCAATTACTTTATTTCCTCTAATAAATTTAGAAGATACCGTGATCGACACAAGCAACTGCGTGATCTGTCGCCCCGTAAGTCGTAAAGTTGATATAAATTTATCGTCGCGATAGAACAGAGCTTAAATTACTCTAGTCGTTCAGATGTTAGTTTTATTGCTTTTTGGTTTATTGCGTTCAGTAGATATGAATGAGTAGGATAATTTAAAGTAGGCGCGTTGTGTAAATAAAAATAAATAGGTACTTAACTGTCAATTTAGGTGGAAAGGTCTTAAACCATTGTAGTGCTCATAAGTACTAGGGTACTAGTGTAATACTAATGTATGCCAGAAGACGATATTTATTTTAAGTAAACACTATTCGCGTTATTAGTATAAGGGCAGTTTTTTAAGTAAGACAATAGCAAAATGTCGAGATGTGTGGCTCTAGCAGACCTAGAAGACATAACTAAACGTTTTATTTTATATTTTTAAATAGGTAACTGTTAGTTTTACTGTAACTCTGTATGGGATTTTCTCACAAATGCTTGTGAGAAAATTTGTCTTTATGTTTTTCATTTCTTTTTTATATTTATGTATAATTGTAACGAAATAAACGGCTCGAGCCCAGAAGTTAAAAGAGGGAAAACGTGGAAAGGCCTAAACCGTATTCAATGAAACTCCATCGTCATTAGGTTATGAATTCTATAAATATCTTGCCATAATTTGTCTCATACGCCATGATTTCAACTGCCGTTATTAGTTACACGGCATTTTTCATTCTAAGAGCCCATCAATTGTAGGGTGTCCATCTAGAACTCTCCCCCGGGACGTCTTGATCTTGTGTACTATAGGGTTGTCACTTACCATATACCCCACTTATTTATCCTACCTACCGTAAGAGGTACACAATTTTAACCTGGTTCAATATATGCGAAATTTAATTATGTATCTATAATTCTATACGCAGCGGTGATAGCCCAGTGGCTTAGAATTCGACCTCGAATCGAGGGATCCGGGTTCGAATCCCAGTGGCACGCACCAATGACTTTGTAATAAAAGTTATGTGCGATTTATGAAATTAAATATCACCTGCTGTTAAGATGAAGGAAAACATCGTGAGGAAACCTGCATGCCTGAGAGTTCACAAAAAAAAAATGTTCTCAAAGGCATGCGAAGTCCACCAACCCGCAGTAGGCCAGCGTGGTGGACGGCGGCCTACATCCTTCTCATTGTGAGAGGAGACCCGACCCTGTAGTGGGTCATTAAAGGGTACTGACATGACATGACAATTCTATATGTTATCTGAAGGGCGCATATTAAAGCCCCACTGCTTGAGTAGATCGCAAGTAATCGAAAATCATAGTGAGGCGCGGTCAGTTAAGTCAGTACGATGGGTGATCGTTAGTGGAGAATTACATGCGCTTCCGTGCTTCGGAGTGCCTTCAACGGACACGCCTAGCGGGTTCTTGTAAGTTTCAATAGCAGTGCCGGCAACCCGCCAGGCATCCAAAACATAGGTAGCAATATTCCATCCCTAAAGCGTACAAGAAAATTGTCGTTGCATTGAACGTGGTAATATCTTGTAGAGATTTATATCACCCACAACCCTAATAGCAGGGCGACAATAATCTCCCCTCCCGCGGGACGTCCCGATCCCGGCATTCCCACTCTATCCCGGCATCTTGATCTTGCGTCTTGTGTCTTGTTAATGGATCAGTGATTTGTTACGCTACTAATTGTGCGCCATCTTTAGCTTTAGAAGGAACATTTAAGGCCCGTTTTGACTTTATTGTGTGTGTTCAAGTAAAAGCAGCTGTTAGGATTTTGCCAAAAAAATGTTTGTGTGAAATTTACATCGGCAATAAATTCTACATACACAGGCAAATAGCGGTAATAAAATAGTTAAAAACATTGTACGAGAATAATAAGTAAATTATTGTCATGCGTGACTGATACCGATAATTTTTTTTCTGTTGCTAGATGTAATAAATTTTACACATTAGGTACGCATTAGGTAAATTTCCTTTGTGGTCGTTGAGTACATGTAAGTATGTACTAATACCGCACCTGCTCTATTATGTATTCTATTAGAGATCTAATGCGAATTCTATGTAAAGGTTTTTTCCATTGGCTCAATTAAGCTGTTTTTGTAAGCTCGCTAACCGCTTGTGCATTTTAATGAATTCCATGGAAAATTTTCCTGGTTAAAATCATGATTGTTAAACAAAATTCATACCTGCATTATATTATTCTTTTTATGTGGCTGGAAAATAAAATCAATTTATTTTAAGTGAAAAGAAATTACATAAATATTTTTTTCTGATATAAAAAGTCGGTCTGGAGTCATGTAAGTTTCCTTACGACATTTTTTGTGATGTTTATCTAATTTTATTACAGGTACATACCTACCTGTATACATCGTTTTATTTGCAACTGCTTTGATCTCCTCTCAAGCTATCGTGAACTGGCAGGAACTGATAAATTCAGTTAAATAAAAACAGCAAAATATTCGCAACCAGTTTTTAAATCATGATAACGTTGAAACGTTGTAAAATAAATTCATTTCCACATATTTGACTCTTCCACTCGGAATAACTCAAACAGCTCGTCGACTTTAATACGCGAATATCCAACGGTATATTAAACAAATGAAATATCTACTGCGCTTCCAGGTGCTCTCAAAGATTTTCAAACAAATTTTCATTTCGAATATAAAATTGCCATCACTTCAAAAAATTACGATTGCAATAACCGTATAAAATAAAAACATATCGTCGAAGGTCGTCCGTCATCGTGTCGAGTGAAATTTCATATAACTCGCCCGCGAAATAAATGTTTAATTCAAAAGAATTATGTTGCCAGAAATAAACTGTCACCCGCTTTGTTCGTTATAAAGTGGTCGAAACGAATTAATCCCCCATTCCTTATAATTGTGACAATAACATATTGTTAGCAGAGACTGGGCGCGATTAACCTAGCTGAAGAATCTTTATTTATTGGTGTACGACGTCGGGAAACTTAAGCCAAACCATTCGCAGCATTGTCACCCTTATATCTATCCAGGGTGGATACAAAACCGTTTGAGACGGAGCGCTTTTTACGCCGATGTTGTCACGTGTACTCAATATAAACTAAAGTTTTTATAGCTTCTCCGCGACAATATTTCAGGCTCAAAGCGGCTATTATTGAAAGCTGCTATGAGTTTTTCAACGTGTTTGCCCCACAAACAGGCGCGACTAACCGCTGAGACATTAAGATATATGCGTGGCAATTAAGAGGCTGAAAAAACCCGAGAGAGACGGCGGCAAATGTCGCGAACTATCATCGCATGGGAGCTTCGGATCCGAAATAACGATTCTTTCACACGTTGCACTTATATAGAGCTCATACAACGAACTTTGAAAATAAATTAATGACCATGTTGTGAATTAATAGTACTTAGTTTGTGATCATGTTAAATTATTTATAAACTTTCATTTGTTACTTTTAACTCCTTAATATCTGCATACCTAAAATGGTAAATATAGATTGATATAAATAATTTGTAACAACTCTATCCCTATATTTGTGCAAATAAACGCTTTGTTTTTGTCATTGTCTTTGTGTTTGAAAAGTAACACATCTCTATATAATTCCCAGCGAGCAGCGTGACATATCGACAAACAGATGGTGGCGGCGTCACAACACCAGCTAATTTATGCCCTCCTTAACGCCCTCCCACCTATTAGTTGCACGCAGTATATTTTACGCGGCCGGGAGTTGCCCACGATTGTGTCGGGAAGCGGGATATTTTGTCACGGGACTTGGAAATGCATTTTATTTATTAAATGCACCCTAACAACACTGCATTCCGGTGGTACTACTATCGGCGGTGTAAATAGTAACACATTTTTATTGGAACCTGATTTTAAGTGGTCACTTGGATCAGAAATCGTATCAGGAGGTAGGGATGGCGATCTGACATCGAATAATCGAAGAATCGATTTTTTAAATCGATATGTAACACTGAATCGATTCAGTGAATCGGTACTTCATACCCTAACATACAATACCATACCAGATCGATCTTTTAGACCTGTGCCCAGAAGTGAAACATATTATAACTAATAGACGAATTCTTGATCCCAAATTAGATGACTCAATTAAGGAAAGCGTATGACCAAAAGTAACCTTCAAGAAGCTGATGTAAGGAGGACTAACTACAATAACAGGATAAATAGTTCTTGCCGTCAATCAAAAGACAAGCCGTCTTTCGTCATATAAAATCGTCAGATGTAGTTCAATAATACGTCCAATTTATAGAATATTGTGCCAAACTTAGATAAATTTTCTGACATCAAATAAAACTGTTCATGAGCGTGTAGTATTAGTATTAAGTAGGCGTGTATCCCACTTTAAATTCCACTGAGTGTCATCCTACAGCTGTAAGTTTCCCCAGCTGAGTTATCGGGTGAAGCTGCTTTTTATTTCTGGAACGCATCGAGACTAACGGCCCGACGGCTTTCATCTTGTAAATGTTATTAATCGACATGGCTCCCGGACGTGTCGAAGGCTTACCACGAATCTATTCAACAAGTCCACAACATCACTGTCGACAACATACATTGCTCTGTAAGCTCTATTTGCAAGCAACACAGCAGAGCATAACAAGCAATGTAGCGGGTTCATCGTAATTGAATACGCTCGGGAGTGCCACAGGGAGCGGTTTTAGCTCCCAATGTTTATGTTCGCTTTGTCCGTACGACGCGCAATCAGTCATGTCCACACAAAAAGGTCGAAACGCTTTTGTTGCTTGCACGTTTTGTACAATTTGAATTATCGCCATAAAAACAGATGATCTTGAATAATTGCTAATATATTGTCTGACGATTCAACCGAGAAATCCCATTAGCTCAACAGTTACTGACAATTAGCTGAACCCACTGTCGTTTATTCTCTGCAAACTAGTAAGGATCATTCATAAATTTTACATTAACTTCGACACTTAACCGAGTGCGTTAACCTCATTTTCGACTTTATTAAGAAATGTATGTATGTCTTGCTTAATATTTTTAAAGTGCTGGATTTTGTTATGAAATGATTTTACGTTTATTATCTTTTCCATTTTTAGTAGCCGTTTTACCCCTTTTTATCTCAATGTTGTTCATAGCGCCATAATACAAGTTTTTATCGCAGTACATTTTGGTTATTAATATTAATATCGTGTCACTTGTAACACCATAACAGATAGCCTTTTTACTGTTTAAATAAGTTCAAACATGTATATTTGATAACATAAGCTCATTATCATTTTTACCGCACCTATAATAAATATCGAATGTGTCAGATAGTATCATAGTTTATAAGCACGCACATGTTAGGTAGTACCTAAACAGTAAACAGTCCAATTTTTCAACTTCAAATAATAAATTTATGATATACGTATGTAGATTATAGTCTATGTGTAAACGAAAAATGCGTGGTTCTAGACATACCTTAGTGAAATTGCCATTATATTATTTTACTTTAAAATGTCGCCTGACTAAAAAAATTGAGAAATTTTTGTCAAAATCAACCCAAATAAATAAAAAAAAAAAACATTTTTTATTCTTATTATATATATTTTTTTAAAATATTATACAGTTTGTAGACAAATATTATTTTATCTAAATTAACAACAGGTATAATGTATACGCAGTGTTAATCCAATATAATATGTCCAGTTTAGCTATAAAACGATCAAGACCCACCGAGTCCCGTTCGAATCCTTAATCAAAAGCAGTCGCCTCTTAAAAATTCTCCACCTTCCAATCAGGGGTTTCATTCAGCGGATCTCCATCCGTGTCTCCGATCCCCGCATCTGCTCCTGGCACCGGAGTGGCACCTTTAATTGACAGTAATCAATTCCCGCTTTCAATATTCCTTCATCTAGGATTTTTCTCTCTCGTTTTTATACCGTCTCGGCTGAAATTTATCGCTCAATTAGTCTTGTTTAATAGCCGCCTGCCGCGCTGATGTCTGCTTCTCGCGCCTTTAAGGGCTGCTACTGAACTTTTTTACGTCACGTTTCGCTGTCACACCTTAATGTTTCAAATTTGTCGCTGGATGCGGCGATATTTTATGAAGGGGTGCCTTAAGCTCACAGTGACGTTGTTAATGTGTTCTAAATATGGATAGTTACGGTCATTAATAAAGATGATTGCGTGCGATTTCTGTAAGTCAACGAGCATTATTAATGATGTTTTGGAGTCAAATTTTTTACCGACTTCAAGGAGATTGTTTTTTAAATAAATAAACCTGATAATTTTCGATTATTATGTTTAAAAATATTTGTTCGCAAAAGGATTGAGCTGAAACTCTATTTGGCAAAGCTAGATTTAGGATTATTGTTCTACAAATTTTTTAGTCGGCAACATTTATTGGTTATCTCTGCTAGTTAATTATTGAGATTTTAGGATTATTTTAGGATCTTTGGAGAGGAAACAAGAAACTATTTTAGGAGCTGATCATCTTAGCCCTTAGGATTTGCAACGCGTTTCACTTTTAACTTTAACTTTACTCTGGTCATGTTTGAAGACAGTATAATTTGATAATGTTTGTACTTGTACTAGTCTACATTCTTTTGCTACTTCAACCCCAAAAATAGCCTCAACAGTGACCTGTACTTGTCTAGCAACGTCTACAAGTCTTCATACTTTTAAACCTTCAAGTTCATAACTAACAGCATCTAAAAGTCAAGTTACCTTATTCCAGAGATCGCCAGCCCTACCTCCGGGAAGACGCAGAGAAATGGGATTAAATTAATTGTCGCATCAGTCAGGAGGGCGTCGGGGTGTTTTTTATTAGTCGAGTGCCTCCCCCTCCACTCCGCGCGCCGAGTAAATCACGAGGCGCCAACGAGTAGGAATCACTGAGCTCGTTCGCTTGGTCAGTGATCGTGAATTAGTTATAGCTAGTCGTAATGTCGATTATTTATTTGGCTGACGATAATGTTGGTTATATCTTTTAGTTGCACATACGAAAACAGTTTTTGATCGTCCTTTTTCTATTGCAATTGATTAGCAAACGGGCACGACGACCAAGCGAAGATAAGTGTTTACTGCATATGGGATTTGGGGACCATTCATGTGCGAAAATAATGGTTAAATATTGATAACGTCACGTCATAGGTTGGACTCCACACACTAATTATTGTATGAAAATCGGCGTCATTTTCGTTTGTCAGTTCCATAAAATCTCAATTGACTCTGAATCCACATTATTCTTACCCATTATACCATTGAAATTCTATTCAGATTTTCGGCAGTCACAGCACCGACGTTATAATAATATGATAACAAGAAATTATTGCAACAATAACAACAAAAAAGCAAGCCCACGAAAATAATATGGCAGAAATTGTATTAATTTCCTTAACATTGTAAAAGACACTAAAAGCAGACCCAATAAAACAGAGAAAATAACGATACAATTTTAACAGTTCTTTTATGTATCACAAAATAAATGCCACATCCACAACTCGAGGTTACTCGCATATCATCGGAACGCCTGCTCGATTTGTACCCGCTTTGATCTCTGGCTCGATTTATCGAGATTATTTTTAACGCCGATCGCCCATCACTAGTCTGCTAGTGACGACTCGATACGGATTTAGATTAGTGACGTTCCCGTAAATTACGTGCAAACCGACAAGACATGTAGGATTTAGATAACATTACTTTGAAAATCAGAATGAACAGTATGGGTGTTAACTTTTTGAAAGAAATGATAATTATGTAAAAATAAAAACCATTCGACGAATACTTTTTGAGTTAGTTGTGCACTTATATTATAAGGAAGCTTGATACGTCAACATACAAACTCAAATAAGACAGCATTTATTGCAGGCAGTATTTGAGTAAGTAGGTGTGTGATTATATTCTTAGCCATAAGGATAACTATGATCAAGTAAGGTATCCTCTACGGCAACTATAATATCAACCTATGTATATTCATGTATGTTCCATTCATTGATCTATATTTTAGGCATATTTTACAAAAAAGCCATGAATTTATTTATCCCCATAATTTTCCTTATCTCACTCCACAATTGATAGTCCAGCATTTTAGAAATAATTTCTTTATCCCTTTACTCATAAATAGTAAGTACCTTACTAGCGTCTGTAATCCCTAGCGACCTGCGTTTAAGGTACCCAGGCTTAGAATAAGAGTCCAACTGGTACCTTCGGGTACGGAACTTTAAAATGCATCTCGAGACGTTAAACAGCTGTCATAGCATTAAGCCAACAAACCCTTAATTCCTCTTCTAAGTTGCTGACACAGAACAAACAATAAAACCGAAGATCTACCATATACCACCCGCCCAAATCCGGGAACAACTTCCTCTGATTAAGCTTATAATAATAAACTATGCCGGATATCCTTCTACCTCTCATCACTCCTTATTCAGTTACCATAAAGTTCAAAATCGCGTACCCGAATCCATCCTACCTTGTAACACATGCTTGAAACCAACTTAACGAGTACAGTTGTTATGGACTCTATGTGTGAGAGCATAAGGTTGGTTTTAGATTGGTACGTTGTTTTGTGTGCGGGTACATGATGTGTTAGTTTTGAGGGTAGGTCTAATTTGCGCGATAGTTAGCGTTAGGCCGGCTCAACGGGCGATATTTCAGCTCGTGTTGGCGGAGGCTGTTTGCGCTCTTGTTAGGAGGATTGGCCGCTGTGTATTTATTTGTGGGGTGATGTATGCGGGATTAGGAGCGAGCTGCGGCATTGACGTGGAAGATGTGAAAGATTTCGATTTTTGCTGGGGTTTGTGTTGTTAGTGCTGTTTTGACATGTGTAGACTTCGGGATTAGATGCTTTCCTGCCTAAATATGTGTTTCCAGGGAGTCAGAGGTGGGGAGAGTGGACCGGAGCAGTCCGTGAATTGGCCAGGCAGAAATCTTGATTTCGACGACTTTGTAAAATTTTTGTAAATACTACGCTTTATAAAATTAAATATTATGTATCATTTGCTGTAACGGTGAAGGAAAACATCGAAACCTGCATGCCTGAGAGTTCACAAAAAATGTTCTCAAAGGCGTGTGAAGTTCACCAATCCGCACAAGGTCAGCGTGGTGGACGGCGGCCTACATCCTTATCATTGTGAGCGGAGACCCGACCCTGTAGTGGGTCATTAATGGGTTATTGACAATCAGTAAGTTGTTTGCGGGTCCAGTGGATCCAGGTCGGGCGGCGGTTACATCCCGCAGCCGCTACGCTGCGCCGCGGCGGAAATGGCGCGGATAAATCACGCTGTTCCGCCACCGACCGATACAGACACCAGAAAAATATTAATTTTTTTTTATTAATTTCTGCATGTATATGTACATATAATAAAAAGATTTTTATACTATATGTCAAGATGGAGTTTCAGAACACCTAAAATCAGGGTATTTTTGTTTTGGAGGTAACGGTACGGACTGAAATATTATCAGCAGATGACACCTGCTGAGTCTGAACTGCTTCACGGATGCTTCCCTGCTGCTCACGGATGTTCCAGCACTTACTCGTACAGTAAAGACAAAATTATATCTACGCAATGCGTAAACAATAAAATAAAATTTCTATAGATCCAGCCATCTTTATGCGATCTTTCTTCCTCATCGTTTATCGAGTCATTAAGGTTGCTATTGTTGCTAATGTTGAAATTTATGACGACACCAAGGTTCAGTTTGTAAAGAATAATCGACGTTTGAATTGCTTACAAAAATATCCCGAATAAAATTGACATTACCCCGAACAAAAAAGTTTAACACTTTTTCTGCGAACGCCCCCGGTCTGTAAGCTCGGCGTATTCATTAGTCGGGTCATTAATTATTTTTTGTTGATCCCTGTGAGGCTGTCCCTTACGTTTTACAGTTTCATTCAAATTCCCATAACATTGCGACTGACACGTGACTTCACCTGTCATTTTGAGAAGATTACTACATATAGGCATGCATATATTAGTACATACTAAAACTACTCAATCGACCACATTTTGTTCGTCAGAAAATACGTGACGTCGGGCGGCCTGCTTTACGCAACCTTTGACCTTTGAGATTGCCACACGTTTGCCACTGGCACTCCCACTGTCGTACCGATTTCAAATACTGACTGTGAATAACTTTGTACCACATAGTCACGTCAAAGTTATTCCCTCACATTTACACAAGCCGGTAACTAGAGTCGCGCTACATTGTTGATATTGCCAGTGTTGCCAGTGCCAAAATTTAAGTTTAAGAAATTTAAGAACTGTCTCAGTGTGGCTAGGAGAGGCCAGTCATGCACGTAAAATGACTATGACATCATGGACAGCGATCAAAACCAACCAACCAACTCAGCAACCAACCGTTGTAGAGTCCACATCACCTGATGATGCTCCGTTTTGGGGCGAAACACGTGTCGTGTACTATTGGAATAAGTTGTTATGGTATATACCTACTCAGAGAGATAAGGGAGGGTGGTGGGTCCACACCAAAACAAGTTCCACGTGTGTGATTTCCGCAAAGTAACGCCTGATACAATATATTAGGTATATATAAAACCTACCATGTAGGTACAATATTTCCTCCATACAGTAGATACATAAATCAATCAGATTACTGTCAACAGCAACCACATAAAACCCATACGTTATATCATTTGCATCAACCACCCATCATACAGCGTCGTCACACAAAAACCTCGTAAATACAATAAATCTTAGCTTAAACAGGGGATTTAGTTGCGAGTTATCGCGTACCACTTGTTTATTTATCCGTCAATGAGGCCCACATTCAAATAGTTCGTTAGCTGAAGCAAGATAGCCCTTTGTATGCGAGTAGCATTTGGCACTTTGTTTGAACTGCTTCTTGTTTGAGCATAGCGGACTCACGGCTCTATCGGATGGCTAACATGTTACTCGTATGTCACCGCGTTAACGTGTCCCATAAGTATGGGAATCAGATTGACATATAAATAAAATAATAATAATAAATAACGCTTCACACTCATGGCCCCACACTAGGATTCCCTGTGTCGTGGCCATGGACACACACAAGAGAAGAACACAACACACCCAGACCATAAACAGAAATTCAAATTCATCATTCGAACCTCTGCTCAGCTCGGAATCGAACCCAGGACCCTCCGCGTAGCGCACCGGTGTCTTAACCACTGCGCCACTCGGGTCGTCATATATATGTCATACTGATGACTGACGTTACCGTAGGAATACGTTGACGATAGCGTTCATGCCCACGGCACGGATTCATGTTTACAATAGTTATGCTGCAATAAGTGTATGTAGCGGTGATAGTAGGTTCGAATCCCAGTGGCATGCACCAATGACTTTGTAAAAAAGTTATGTGCGCTTTATAAAAATTAAATATCACCTGCTGTTATGGTGAAGGAAAACATCGTGAGGAAACCTGCATGCCTGAGAGTTCAGAAAAAAAAAGTTCTCAAAGGTATGTGAAGTCCCAACGGGCAGTAGTGGTGCGCGGTGGACGGCGGCCTACATCCCTCTCATTGTGAGAGGAGACCCGACCCTGTAGTGGGTCATTAATGGGTACTGACATGTGTATGTAAGTGGCTACGTGCGTATTCCCGCTAACACATATAGCGCTACAAACCACTACAAACCTTATCCACAAATAAATATTTCTACGTGAAATATACTCGCAGGATTAATTGCTCTCAAACCTAACTCCATATTCAGTCGTAGATCGTAGTCATAGCCAATAGCTAATGAGTAAGCATTTGTTAAACACTTCAGGATTAGTATTCAGTTTTGTCGCGGCCAAAAAAGAATAAGAAGATGATGACGTGAAGGTAATATCGCGTTCTTCAAGTTACAGAATCTCGCAGCAATTATACGAAACACCTAGTTCTGCATATTTGCAAGTCAACCGCTGCGTCAAAAGACGCTTCCGCTTGGTCAGAGACGAGCCCTATCGTCACGAAATTGCAGAATTAATGATCACAATGAAGACTTAGCAACCTCTAGCAAATAAGCGGTTAATTTGGGACGTATACGGTTAGTTTCGGTTCTATTTTCAGTCGCAAGTCAACCGCTGCGTCGGTGTGTAAGCTGTCAGCGGGCAAATCAGTTCGTGACGTGGATGTATACGAGCACCAGCGCAATGGGAAAGTCGACGCAGCAAGGACGGAGTCGTGTACCATTGATGGCTAGTAATGTTGTTAGTCTGTATCAAAGGGTGGCGATGGGGTTCTATTAAACTTACGAGTACTGTCTGTAAACCATCAATGACCCACTTCAGGATCGCTTCTCACAATGAGAAGGACGTAGGCCTTAGTCCACCATGCTGGCCTAAAGCGGGTTGGTGGATTTTATCATTTAACGTGCATTTAAGAATATTATCTCGTTTTACCGTTACAGCAGCTGACATTTATTTTCTAAAGTATGTTTCACTTCAAGAAAGTCATTGTTGCGAGTCACTGGGATTCGAACCCGTACCTATAGAGTAATAAATAAATAACGCTTCACACTCATAGCCCCACATTAGGATTCCCTGTGTCGTGGGTGCCATGGACACACAGAAGACAAGAACAAACACACCCAGACCAGAAACAGAAATTTAAACTCATCATTCAAATCTCTGCACCGCTGGGAATCGAACCCAGGACCCTCCGCGCAGCGCACCAGCGTCTTAACCACTGCGCCACTCAGGTCGTATGAGAATGAGAACGCTTTTATATCGAGATTTTATATAGAGAAATCCTCATTACTTATTGTAGAGCCCTAACTAATGAATATTTGTCAGAAATCCTTCAAGCTCGGCCTTCATTCGGCGCCATTCATTTAACGTAAGTGTTTTCAACACGAAATGTGCATTTGTTAGGCAAATAAAGTTCAAGTTACAAGTGTTACAACCGACTTCCTATACAAGTGGTCTTTCCACAAGTAAAACGTACAACGTACAACCAAGTTACCCTGTACGAAAGTGCAAGACGATGAAATTTAAAGCTTATTATTTGAGTGGTAAAGTTGAATTTAGATTGTCTTAAATGTCGGGTGTGGAGCAATTTGTGTGATTGGCTGATCGGTCAAGTGGTCGCTTCCTCACCAGTGTTAATGTTACGGATGTCATAAATATCCATCAATTCTGAAATGGGTTTGTCTGTAAGCGCCTTTCAATTGACACTATTGATGTGCGTGTTTTTAGGGTCCTGTACCCTGAGGGTGCCAACGGGACCATATGACAGCAATTATTCAATATTAAATAATATTAGACGTTGGTCGGAAGTTGATGAATAAATGTGTTTACATACATTTAGTAGCTATGCAAAAAAGTATCTGTTCGGTCGAATAAAGTAGGACGGAAGAAGGTAAGGTGGGTACTTACGTACCTTAAGTTAAGAATTAATTGTCAATCTTTCTCCCTTCATCCTCGCAATTCAATTCAATACCTACTGTCAGAAAGTTTAAAAAAAAAAAAAATTAAAATTAACGGCCAATTAAAGCCAATTCATTACAGATAAACAAAGAAAATGTATAATATTGGTATTAGATTACATTATATAACATACCTACTCTTTGTACATAAAATACTAACTGACTAGTCGGTAAGTCTGCAACTGGACGGCGTGTCGTCAGGCCATCACTACCTAATTAAAATTCCCAACATTTGCAAAATAATAGTACCTACATCGACATCGACATTGAAATGTGACAGATAAAAAATAATGAACGAACAACACTAATTGACAGCGGACTCGGTACACGTCGACTTGTCACGTGACAGACATGCCACGTGTCAAATCCCGTTGTTCCCACGTGAGGCGATTGTAAAAATGTTTTTACTGTGAAATGTAATGTTTTTTAAAACGACCCAAGTAGCGCGGTGGTTAAGACCGGAGCACTGCGCGGCAGGACCTGAGCTCGATTCCGAGCAGAGCAGAAATTTTAATGATAAATTTAAATTTATGTGAATGATGTGGCCAGCTCATTGCCACTTAAAATGGCAAACTTTGAGTGCTATGTCGGTTACTTTACTTACCGTTAGAATCAAATGGCCCAGGACCGAGCGGAGTGGCGTCGATTAGAGAAGGGCTATGTCCACTAATGTCCAGCAGTGAACTACAAAGGGTGGGCGCAGGATTGGGCGAAGTCGCATCGATTAGAAGAGGCCCATGTCCAGCAGTGGACTACGTAGGGCTAAAGGAAGGAAGGAGGAACGCGTGAACGTAAGTAATAAATAAAATAAAAGTATGTGATTGTAATATAAAAATAATCACTTCTTATTAAATTCATACATAATATGTATGTATACACGATACATATACCAAAATAACACTTTTTTAAATGTTTGTTTATCTGTCTGTCTCTCTGTTGGTACCGGCTAATCTCTGGAACGGCTGGACCGATTTTGACGGGACTTTCACTGGCAGATAGCAGATGTAATGAGGAGTAGCTTATATTTTCGAATTCCACGCTGACGAATTCGCGGGCGCAGCTAGTTTACTATAAAAATTCGCAAATTAAGCCCCAATCGCACTTGCCCGGTTACTCCCCTGTCATGTCAATACCTGTTCAGAAGGCGAGCGGTCCATAAATAATGTACGACCCGGCGTCGATTTACATAATAGACAACTAAGTTATTGATGATTGTTGTTTAAAACAAGCGGTTTGTGGGGAATTTTTAATGGAGCGTATTTCCTATGGAAGGAACTTTAACTTCTGAGCGGCTGTGAAGTTGGGAGATAAAGTGCGTCAAGCTAAGTATTTCTTACTTTAATCCGTACTTACCTGAAGTGAGTCAACGGATTTCTCTCTTACCCTTTGTACTTATTGCTATGTCACTCGCAGCAAGGTGGTCGTACGACAATGTCTTGTCGTATGTCAGAGCGAATTGTCAATTAGGAGAGCTCCACTCAGAGATTTATGTTTACATTTTGTCGTGTTGGTTGGACTGTAAGATCAAAAGCCAGTTCTTCACTGTATTCTGACGACCTGAGTGGCGCAGTGGTGAAGACGCTGCGCGGAAGGTCCTGGGTTCAATTCCCAGCAGAGCAGGGATTTGAATAATGAATTTGAATTTCTGTTTCTGGTGTGGGTGTGTTGTGTTGTTGTCTTGTGTGTGTCCATGGCGCCCACGACACAGGGAATCCTAGTGTGGGGCTATGAGTGTGAAGCGTTATTTATTCTTAGATCCACATTAAGGAATATGTTGCATTATTCTACGATTATTATCTTATTCTACTGTCTAGTACCTACCTATCTATCTTTTTTATCTAACTACTATTACAAATGCGAGAGTTGCAGACGATGGATTAGAATTTAATTATGAAATGTTATTAAGAAATTTTTCGCCCCGCCAACCATGGCATCCTACTTTAAAATATGATCGTGTTGAATTTATAAGCTAATGAATTCCTATTGAATTTCGACCACTGGGCAATATAGTTTAGGAAAATATATCGATACGATAATACGACGACCTGAGTGGCGCAGCGGTTAAGATGCCGGTGCGCTGCGCGGAGGGTCCTGGGTTCGATTCCCAGCGGTGCAGAGATTTGAATGATGAGTTTAAATTTCTGTTTCTGGTCTGGGTGTGTTGTGTTGTTGTCTTGTGTGTGCCCATGGCGCCCACGACACAGGGAATCCTAGTGTGGGGCTATGAGTGTGAAGCGTTAATTTAATTTAATTTAATATCAACTATTATCAACCCTCACAAAACGTCCCTTTGAATAAAATGGTTGGGAAACTGCGTAACAGCCCGCGTCCAGTGGTTTAGTGATGCGGTCGGCGAACAAAAATTGCTGCCTTGGATAGACATTTATTTAGTGAACAAGTCGTAAATTGGCTGCAACGGCGTGTGAGCGACACCCGACTGCACCGATTTATTTACTGCGTGAAAGTAGAACCAAATCGTTCACAATTTTTGTAAAATATTTACACCCAACGAAACTGAGTAGGTTCATCTCAAAGCTTCTCTAACAATCAAATGCCCTCAACAGATACATAGGACTAGAAGAACATGTGAAAAAGCGGTGATAGCCCAGTGGTTAGAATTCGACCTCGAATCGAGGGGTCCGGGTTCGAATCCCACTAATCCCAGTGGCTGTAAAAAAGTTATGTGCGCTTCATAAAGTTCAATATCACCTGCTGTTACGGTGAAGGAAAACATCGTGAGGAAACCTGCATGCCTGAGAGTTTACAAAAAAAATGTTCTCAAAGGCATGTGAGGTCCACCAACCCGCAGTAGGCCAGCGTGGTGGACGGCGGCCTACATCCCTCTCATTGTGAGAGGAGACCCGACCCTGTAGTGGGTCATTAATGGGTTACTGACATAAGTCGAAAGTTTATTTTTCATCGGCAAGTTCAAAAGAGCATAGGTAACTCAGCATACAACATGAGGACTACCGCCCATAATTTCGTCTCAGTCGTGCGCTGTCAGCATTTTAAACCGAATTTAAACCGAACCGCGGTTTTGTATGCACTTGCATGCAGTATATTAATCAGAGCTACGGTCGTAGGTCGACCAGTTTACGATAACGTTCTATTAACTTTTGTTTCAAAGCTGTTTTTATTCAAAAAACGAATGGACCATGTCCAATATTGGTCAATAACCCCTTATATTATGAAGCGCACATAACTTTTTTTTACAAAGTCATTGGGATTTACAAGCCAATGGGATTCGAACCCGGACCCCTCGATTTGAGGTCGAATTCTAGCCACTGGCTATCACCGCATGTCGCTAATCATTTACAGAACGAAAATGGGATGATTGGACATCCCACCCTTTGAATATAAAAAAATCAAAAGTATCTTTGATAAATTTAAAGTTGTGTAAAAATGGGGTGTTTTTACGAGGAGGTCCCGGAGGCCCTAATGTTCCATTACCGCCAAATTCGCTCCGGACATAACCGTTTCCCTTTCGAAAATATAAAAAGTTAGTACCGCACAGTGGCCATGTTCTCGAGTTATTTCAATTCGACGTTGGCACTCAAAGATTTGATGTAGTGGATATATAGACAGTCGCCTCAGGGAGTAACGTATCGTAAAGTAGCATGTCCTCCATGTCTTGTGTTTCGGCTGAAAATTTCAATCAAAAACGCATCGTTTTGGCCTCTTAATTTTTTTAAAAACCCTTAAATTAAATAGATTACCCACTCATTTTAACTTTTTTCTAGAATAGGTAGTAGATATATAGTATCACTATAGTATGTGTACTCTGTAGAAGGCTTTGAATAGGGCGATGTCTGTCATTAGTACCTAGCGCGTTAACTCTTACGAATTTAAGTAGTTGACGAAAGTACCTACATTAACGTGTAAATTTTAATAATCCACCACTAGTCTGTTTCTGCTCTGGGTCGGTTGCTGCCTCGTCCATAGCACCTACGGTGTGACATTATTCTGCAGTGGGTCACTAATGGGTAGCAGCGGGCGATGCACTGGAGTCGAACCTAACCTAAACACAATTAGTTAGACTACGTAAGTCCCTCACAAATCATCAGATTAAATCCGAAGCTCTGGCTATATTGGTACAGCTAACCAATAGCTAGAGCTAACTCCGCCGTAACACAACGTGACTTGCGGCTGCTTCACACCAAACGAGGTTATTTTAAAAATATCACTGCAGCATAGTTGGAGAGCTAGATAGATGAATAGATAGAAAGATAGATAGGTAGATATATTGACTTCTTATTCTTTACAAAAAGAAATGCGTAACGCGACAAATTGTCATACAGAATCTGATCACAGCCTACTCTTCCCTTGGCTTGGGGGACATCGAGCAATTTATTTACTTATTTCTAACACCTGTTATTATGTTCACATAATATTACAACTTTTACAAAAAATGAAGTTTACACAATAGATAGAAAAACGCCTATTCAATATAATACGCTAAAGTCACGTGGGGTACAGCAGTTTGGCAAATGCAAAGGCTGTACACCATTACATAGTACCTATATGCCAGCGATGTAGAAAATTTCGATATCGTGATTCAGGACACATGTGGCGCCATCTCTGACGAATGTAGTGTCTGACCGAAACTAAGGCTCACACTAGAATTCTTGGCCTAAACCGGAAACGAGCCTTCGGTCGGACGAATGGCCAAAGACGCCACAGAGAGATTCAAAATGCGGCGTCAAAACGCGACCAGTCTGAAGACTGTTCGAGCTACTATCGGCTATATTACCGGCGCATCATCGAGATAGGCCTCGTTCCGTTTATGGACGCCCTAAACAGCACCCATCAATTTTATATGCAATATTCTAGCCTTATCGCAGTTTGCGATGGAAAAATGTGTGTGACATGTTATTTATGGCGGCTCTGGGGACGCTGACTTTGTTGGCGATATTTTAACGGTGTTTTTATGGTGTAAAGCTACTGTTTTGGATAAAAACTGTTTGGTGTTTAAAAAATAGCGCTTCGCGCGTTGCATAGCACTGACAGCACGCCACTGTGTCGTGGGCGCCATGGGCAAGACAAGACCAAAACCAGAAACAAGAATTAAAATTCATCATTCAAATCTCAGCTCCGCTGGAATGGAATCCGTAGTCGAACTAACTGACTTGTTATCAAAGTTAGCGATGGCGATGATAGTGGCGATGGGGTAGCCAAATCTTTCGAAGATATTATTCGATTTTTTGATGAAGAATTAAGTTCTTTGAATGGCAACTGTTCTATGTTTTGAGCACGGTCCTTTCTCAGATATAGACGGCCTTCAACCTTGGCATTTAACAAGAAACATTTAAACAAAGGTAGGTACAAAAATGTAAAACCATACCACACTAAAACCACTATCTATTAAATGCATCTCGTTCGAATATTCTTACCTTACTAAATGCACTATGTAATACAATGTATCGTTTCATTAGCACACATCGGAATGACAGCGAAAAAATAAAAAATAAATTGCATACGACAAAGACAAATACAAAACAATTTTACCATAATTGACGCAAATGAACAGCGTCAGGCTGATAGTCAGCGGTGAGCATTATTACCGCTCGGCGTCTGTCACCGCTGACAACTGAGAAGCTGACAAGCTGACAGCTGACAACGACAATTGACAGCTGCTTCCAAGGCAATTAATAAGCGAGTAGTTCAAATGAGCAATGGTGTTATTTCTTTGTATTTCGGAATGTTATCCTGTTTGTAGTATAACTAATTCAATTGTGTGCGTGCGCATTTGAATGGCTTGTTATTCATTGTTTTGTTAATGTTTCTGTTATTTCAATGTTTGTTTTAGTGTGATAGAATACTTTTGTTTTCTGAAGTATTTATATTGAAAATCATCAAAACGAATATATTAAACAAATTATTTCTTATTTTAAATGAAATCTCTACTATCTGAACCAAGAAGAACCTTTTAAATAAAACACAACTCGACCCCGCAAATATTTACAAAATCTTTTTACAATACAACATAATTGTAAAAAGATTTACAATACTTTTTACGCTACAATATTTAACACTATAATAATATTAATAAAGTGCGCATCCTTTAATGAAATTATAAAGAAAAATAACTGTGTCGGATAAATTAAATCCGCAGGCAGTGGTATAAAGCAGACTGACACAGCTTTAATTGTCAGCTGCGAGATTAATGTAAATCGGCGCTGAGCCGGTGACAGCGCTGACGGGAAACGCTGCATTGCTGACAACTGACAACTGACTCACCGAGCCCGGCAATTGCGGGCTACGGAACGAGTGTATTTTGTTTTATTTCTATACGTATAGTTCCTTATGGTCACGGTTGTTAATGTTAACGCAAACTTATGTCTGCGATGTCGTGTATTAAGAAATTCTAAAATATGCTACAATATTTTTTTATTTTATACTTTTTTATATTATTTGTATGAGTAGGTAGCACGTGGCAAGTACACAAATTTTCCTGTATCGTTACAAAAATGATATTTATTTGTAAAATGCGCATAATTTAAAATATTTGTAAGTGCCACTGGGATTCAAACCCTCGACTTCTCGAGTAAGGGACCGAGTCTTCCATAGCTTATCACCGCCCCGATCCTTCAGACCAGACAGTAAAAACCAGATCTATTCCACACAGTACATTACACAATGAATAACTAAAAGGAAGGATATAGAAGTAAAGTCTGATCACTATTCAAATGTCTGTTCAACTGGGAAGCGAACCCAGAACGCACTTGTGCTATCCACTGCTGCATATACATCGTTGAGTATAATAAACAAGAGTTTATAAAATTGTGGAACTTCCCCCATACTCATGCGTAAGAAACTTTTTATTAAACCATAGCGAATATTGCTATTTATACACGAAAGGCGAACGTATTGTATAACGCTCTAAGAGGTTAACAACAACAAATATAACATAACATAACACATAAACGAATAGCAGGGTAAGCAGTACCGACAGCAGGACAGTTAAGACACAATTTCCAAAGAATTTCGAAAATTAAATACAATTCTTTAGTTGACAAATTAGGTGCATATTACTTCGTTAATACTTTTACTTTTATTAAAGTCTATTTGTGTGTCTTAGTGGCCTTAACATTATTACTGCCAATCAATCACACCTATTCACTTGCACCCCAAGAAAAAGACACTTTATTTGAGTCTAGACATCTTGATATTCAGAATTAGCAATGCGGCCATATAAGACCTCAGATAAAATTTCTATTCTATTTGAGTTGAACTCGGGTTTTTGTTATTAGAATTGGCCATTCACGTGGCCTTCATGCTTGTTTGTGAAAAAATGTTGCTTTACAGCGGTAGGAAGTACCTCCCCGGTAGACTGCCGCTTAATAAAAAATGGAATTTATTTATTTACTTTATCAAAATTGCATCCAACCTTACAGGTGTAATACAACCAAAACGATGGCTGGGTCATGTAATTACATACGTTACATATTTAACAAAAACTAAATTGAAATCGCTTCATCCGTTCGCGACCTACGGTGCCACGACCGACAGTCAGACAGACAAACAGACACGTCAAACTTATAACACCCCTTCTTTTGCGTCGGGGGTTAAAAATGATGATGGTAAGTCATTATCGCTTCTGACACGAGCAACAACAGAGGTGTCATCAGTGGATAAGTCAGCTTTGAAGGAGAGCTTTTTTACAACCGTTTTGAAGAATCCCACGTTCTTTCGAAATCTGTCGGAAGACTACGACGGAGAAAAAGTTAATGATTTTTTAACCATATTTTTTTGCTATCGCTACCAACCCGAGCCCCTTAACGGCCGCGTCCTTCATATTTTGAATACTTATGCGAGTTATAAGAATTTACGCGTCACTTAGGCGTGCGTAATGGCGCGTATAAAATCTTATGACCACTCCACTCTTATGTATTGACTTTTACGCCCGTCCGCCGGGGCAGGTCGATCCAATATGGATGTTTAGTGCCGGATATAAACGGGATAGTGTGTTAGAATCAAAAGAAATTGTTGCGACGCTTCAATAGTTATGTCCTCAGGTACCCTACCATATATGATGGTTTTGCGTAGCCCATTGCGTCCATTTGTTGCATGTCACAGCGTCAATAAGGACAGTACGTAGAGCTCTTTGTTTAAATTTTGTCGTGTTGGTAAGTGGGTCGGTTATGCTAGTCAATAAGGACAAGATCTTACGTTTGACAATAAATACCTAGCTACTGACAAACGAATATCCCGAACCCCTCTTCTTGTGAAACTCAAGTGCTCGTTTATTTTAATGTCCATCATAAATTAATCAAAACCAAATAAAAACAACACACACAATAAATCTATTGATTTCACCATGACATATTTACTGGCAACTATTGAAATAGTTAAAAACAAATTCGTACGTATGATTACAACAGATAAAATAAACAATAGAGGGAATCTATTAACTATAAATCAGGGGGAGGGACGGGATTGAGCGATAAATATCAATGAGTTTAATGTTCCCGCGCAACACGCGATAACTGTCAAACGCGTCGCCGTCGCCATGTTTAGGATTGGCAGCCATGTTGATTTATGACGTTCTGTTGTCAACTGTCGGTCGGGTAAATAAAGGATGTTATAATCGTGGAGGAGGTATTATTTCGCAACAATCTGTTCTGACTTGATCGTATTTGAAATAACGAGTAAACGAACATACTGACTACTTATTATCAGTAGTCACTGCAGCGTCATAGGATCCTTTAATAAGTACATATCTATGATCGAAGGACTATTAGCGAGAACTATGAATAGCCTCCATTTTTTATCATTCCCAGTTTTTACCGACTTCAAAAAAGGAGGTTATTAGTTCCGATAATTACATGCGCGAATCGTGCTTCGGAGGGCACGTTAGACCATCGGTCCCGGTTGATGCTGAAAAGGTAACAGTCGATAAACCTTGTCAGAGGGCTTGTGAGCGGTTTGAAGACATCCGACACGGGTTTTCCACCCGTTTCTCCACTAATCTGCGTTCGAGCAGCGTGGTGGATTAGGCCAGGCCTCCCATTGTTGTGGGAAGAGACCCGTTCCCACTGGTGAGACATTAAAAGAGTTGCAACCAAGTGCTGGAGATACTTTTTAGTCCGGCTGAGGAGAAGAACATACAAAAGCCGTGCTATTATCAAAACTTGACATGTTCATTTCGATCTTCGTAACTCGTGAACGAGCCAGTTACGCAACGGACGCGGATGTATTGCCCTGTCAATTGATTTGATGTCTTCTCTATGAAGTATCATGTGTTTAATGTTCAGCGGAGTGGAAGGTTAAAGAAGAGAGGATTCACATGAAATTATGGAAAAGATTTACTCAAATGAAGGCCATAATAGATATTATGTAAGAGGAAAAATAAAATGTTTGCCTAATGCGAAATAATCAAACTATTTGTAGGTACAACTGCATAATGGCATGGTATAGGAGAGTTTGCTCAAACGATGATTTTTAATCATTTACGAAATTATGATAACTTACAGAATATGAGAATATGTGTGTGTTATTGTGTTGTGTGTGTCCATAGCACCCACGACTCACGGAATTCTAATGTTTGCATGTGAAGCGTTATTAATTAATTAATTAAATGGAGAAACACAAGATATCAGCAACGTCACAAAGCAAGACTACCTATATTAATTCATCTAGGAAGAACAATCAATGTAATATTTATTATTATAATTTATAGATAATATTAAAAACACCTATAAATTGCAATTATCATCAATCACAATTACATTAACGATCGTGAAATATTGATGTCACGACATCGCATTATGCTTGTAAGATACAACAAATTTATTTATTGCTGTTGTATCGTGATATACGATGATATTCAACTCGGAATCCTTGGAAAATGGAAATGTACAATATCGCGATAGATAAAAGTGCCAATATTCGAGTAGCTTGCCAGGGAGGACCTCACCGCCGTCCTCTCAACACGCCATAAGCAAATGTTCTTCAAATTTTGAAAGGAAAAGAAGAAAAGAAAAGAATGCGTTCATTTTTTACTGTTACATGAGAAAGCGGTGATAGTGGCTTAGAATTCGACCTCGAATCGAGGGGTCCGGGTTCGAATCCCAGTGGCACGCACCAATGACTTTGTAATAAAAGTTATGTGCGATTTATGAAATTAAATGTCACCTGCTGTTACGGTGAAGGAAAACATCGTGAGGAAACCTGCATGCCTGAGAGTTCACAAAAAAAAAATGTTCTCAAAGGCATGTGAAGTCCACCAACCCGTAATAGGCCAGCGTGGTGGACTAAGGCCTACATCCTTCTCATTGTGAGAGGAGACCCGACCCTGTAGTGGGTCAGTAATGGGTACTGACACATGAGAAAGATGTTATATTATGAATATGATTTCTGATGATGATGATGCATAGAAATACATGGCTTGCATAGAAGCTTCAAAGAGGCCTGAAAGACTATATATTCTTTTAGACTATTCTAAAGTCTACTCAAATGTAACTGGGGCTTACGCTAGTTTCATATCCATCTTGTTTATCAACACGACTGTTTAATAGTGGTATTACGTTGAAACAGACAACAGATTGTGTGAAATTTACGATGAAATAAAAACCCACAGTCGGCGATAAAACTTTAATTGACTCCTAGTACTATCGAGTTACAATACTACCATCGAAACTACAAATAAAAACTGTTTTCAATTCTAAGCTCTAATACAATTCTATAAGGTTCAAGTTGCGTAAACGCGTTTTCATTCATAAACAATCGATTTTGAGTTTTAACTTCATCACAAGATTAAGGCGATTAACACACTTCCCCGCATCACGCAGCGTATCGCGGGAATGCGTGATCTAGCGTTGTACGTAAGTATTTCCATTTGTTTGGAAAACAAGCACAGTCCAACACACAGAAAACGCATCTGCATGTACGCGCGTGGATGCGTTTTCTTTATAAACGGACGCACACCCCCGCAATACGCTGCGTGGTGCGGGGCAGTGTGTTATCGCTAAAGCAATACGCCATCGTGAAATGAAACCGTGGTGTACTAATGGAACACGTGGAGTATAAGTTACAAAGAAATAGGTTTTATTACAGTATCATTAACTGTAATGTAGAAGAGCGGTGATACAACAAATGATAGCCCAGTGGCTTAGAATTCGACGTCTTAATCCTCTAGGAATCCGGGTTCGAATCCAATGACTGTAAAAAAGTTTTATGCGCTTTATAAAAATAAATATCACCTGCTGTTACGATGAAGGAAAACAGCTTCATCAGTTCACTAATCCGCATTAGGCCAGCGTGGTGGACAAGGCCTACAAAGAACTATGTATTCACGCATCCGGGCTATTTGCGCTCCAAAAAAAACAATCTGTGCTTTTCTTCGACGCGAGCTTTTACATTGCTAATTAAACCAGCTGAATAGGTTTTAGCTACAATAAAACATCTCAATAGATCTCATGCACTCATAAAGAACATAAACATGTCAGGTTGATAACGAGATGTGAGACTGCGTTATCTATTGACATGTAAATGTGACTCCCAGTCTCTTTATTGTCACTCTGTTTATTGCTCAATTACTCGCGGAATGGGTTGAGCAGGTGCTTTAGGTACTGGTTTCAGTACACGCGAGGAAAGACAGGCGAGGTATAGTTCGATTGATATCACACGGTGAAAGTGACGCCGTCATCAAAAGTTTGCGTTTTCACCGGTATAATTTTTACACAAAAGTAGTGTTAATCTTTATACCCCGATATTTGTTGAAACTCATAATTCAGAAGAATAATTAAATTGAATCTTTTGTTAAATAAATTGACGTTTGTAGTTGTGGTACATGGTGTAGTGAATCAGTGAGGCCAGTTGTTTAGAATTCGGCTTCTTACTCGAGGGGCCCGGGTTCGTATCCTAGAGACACACACCAATGACTTGACTAATCCACCAATGAGAGGAAACCTGCATACCTAAGAGATCTCAAATGTACTCAAAGGCATGTGCAGTTCATCAAGCCGCACAAGGCTATGACGGTGGATGACGTCCTACATCCTTCTTATTGGAGAAGGGACCCTAGCCTGCAGTGGGTCATGAAAGGGACATAGGCAAAACCAAACAGAACCGAAACACTGTGGAATACGTAGGGTAACCTGGTCTAGGAGTACGCACTTAAGGTTTAAAATATTCTAAAAAATTAAAAATGAAGTCTAGGAAATCAACTAGGGATTTATTACATTTACAATCTAAAAATCTTTCATAACACAAAAAAAAACATGTCAATATGTGTTTCTTCTTCTAAGATACTTCTGATGGTAGCCTAATTTTTTTCAACCCACATACAATGCATACTTGCTTCTCATTAAATATATCGTAAGAGATTTATATTTCCATGTCAAATGACCTGGCCAAAAATAGCTATCATCATAGCTACTCGCTCACCCGTTCTCAGTGAGACAGATTACCAGACTGAGTATTAGTCGCTGTGTAGAACTTTAATCGTTTCTTAATTGTCGATTGTCTGTTGTGGGGGTTTGAGACTGCTTTACAAGAATTCCCTTTTAGTGTCGTGAAATACTTACATTAATACCTGCTGAGAGGTAGCAGTGCGTAGGATAATGAGATAAAAGGTTCATTACAATCTTAACTGATCTTTGTGCCTAAGAACCTATCTAGTACCTCGTATAGAAGATGATAGATGACGATGAGAGAATTTTTAGTTGGTAAAGCCACTAAGCTCGTTCGGCGAAGAACTTTACCGCCAGCCTCTTAACCCGTCGTAATGCAGGATGTTCTTGGTGTCTTGTGTTACAGCTGGGGAGGTATGATTGCCGGGGATACTTTATTTAGGACGAACATCTTAGTCTTATATTTATTTGTGAGCGGATGGCAATGGGGCGATATTGACACACACGATAGCTGTCACGTGTGTTCCTTTATTGGACCTAGTCATACTACACTACGACTAAGTTTTATTTACCTTTAAAAGAGTGCTGAAAGTATAGTTCCGCCCGCTTTTTTTCCCAGTCTACGTTTTGCTTGAGGGGCGATCATAGCGGATGCTTGTATAGTTAGAAATGTATGACGTTCATTATTGATTATTTATTAGTTAACAGCTTCACTGTAAGTCACATAGAAGACCTATCTCAGCTTATGTGTGTGTTGAAGCGTTCTACCATGTAACTGAATGATTATTGTAAGAATTTTATTTTATGCAGCTCTTACAAAACTAGTGTGTTAAGTAGTGAACCGTAATTCAGTCACGTTTTACGATTGAGTCGTAAAAAAATAATGAAAATCAAATGAAGTTCTTACGAGCAAAGAACAAGTTGCTATGTTTTATTGCGATGTAAATGTCGCGATGTGCATATGAGCTGAATTAAATGAATATGTCAAGGTGTGAGTCATCGATATTGTAAGGAAAAACAGTTTGCTTTGTATTTAATACCATTTTTATATCAGTCGTGTAAAAGAGTTACTAATAGTAACAATAAATATTGTGGTACAACTCACAAATCGCTTTCTGATCTCAAAGTAAGCTGTGAGCTTGTGTTATGGTAACCAGATAGCCGATAAACCTACATATTCGGTACCTACACTGAATGCATCAGTTTCCCGCTGCCTTTATTACGTCATCAGGTATGCCTGCGTCTCAGAAGACATCTAGTAGGTATCCGTTACCAGGGTTACTAAACTAGACTATGTTCCCCTAACACTATCATCATTATACTACATGCGTAAAATTTTTACAGATACATTAAGCAAACAAGGAACCGGCAATTTACGAGTGCAATTCAGGATATATAAGCGTGTAAATACGTTACGGAGAACAATAAAGTCGCATTAAATACAATTAGTGCGGGGATGTATTTGTGTTTATTTTGCGAGTGTTTGACCTGGTACGGGTGGGTGCGTGGGGTAAAGAATAAGCTGTAGCGGAAAACTGTTGAATTAAAAGGGCCCAAAGCGTCGAGTAGAGGCAGTCAGTCCAGCAGTGGACTACCAAGGGCTAATAGATAGGTATATAAATAGCAGATATCTTACTGTAAAGTCCCTTTTTATTGACGTAAATGGAGGTTTTTTTGCTGAACAATGTGTGTAGATCTAATCCAGTCAATCCGCACAAATATGCTTCATTGGACAAGTATATTTCATTAGATTACATTATTATAACTTTAAAAGCTTTCGCTGTATGGCATGCTTATTTCAAGGAATTCAACAAAGCATCATTGAGTGTGTTTATATCTAACCATCATGCCTAGTCTTCACTTCTATTATAAACCTATAAATACCCCCTTTGTATATTAAGTATAAACGTTGCCTCTTATTCCTTGCACTCAATCAAGCAGCAGCTATAATCGTACATCAACGTTATTTGCGGCAGTCACTCGCTGAGCGAACGCGATTACTAAGAAGCTACGAGTAGGTAAGTGTAAATGCGCGATATCCGGACGATTTGCGACCGGCTTCCCCTAACTCTGTAGTGTGGTTTGAACTACCTAATTTGATAGAGCTTCGGTTTATTTTTGGCGGTATTTTTAACAAAATGAATAGATTAAAAAATAATTTAATTAAATTTAAAAGGTATATAATATACATTACATACCCTGTATAAAATCTGGAAAAATAGCTTAATAAAACTGTAAATCTTTGTTACAAATTCTATGAATAACGTTTGTCATCCTGAGAAAAACAAAAAAGTTTTCTTGTTTTACAACACGTATTAATTTTTAGAAAAAACCTTATTAAAGTTGTGTTGTTTGAAAACTTCATTTGATAGAAGATAAGTGCACATAAGTAGTTTTAGATGGTAATTTCGCATTAGATGTTGAAATAATTTTTGGAAAACTTTTCCAAAGAATTTTAAATTTATTTAAAATTATCTTAGACATTATGTTAAATCTTCGAAGTCCAAAAAAACAGGTCAGAAAATATGCATAAAGAATAAGAAATTCATCCAAAAACAAATAACATTGATTTATCGTCCAAAAAAACAAAGCCTCTGAAGTTACTGAAAACCATTCATTCTGGTATCAGTCGCGACGACCTGCGACTGCGACACGTTTACGAGCGCGACGACGAAAATATCGTCGCGACTAGCCGAGTGAGTTATGCCGTCCCGTTCTGCCTGATTTATTGCGGTGGCGAGTGAAAGGGACGGCGACTGGGATCAGAGGCGATACGATTTATGTTTTGAATTTCTGATAAATAGCCACAGTAGCTTTTGAGTCTTTGATTTTGAATTCGTAAGTAGCATGGATTCCTTGATCGTTGGACAACGTGGATATATTTCGGAATGTAGGTACGACAGTAAGTGTGCTGTATATATTTTTAAATTTTTCGTAAAAAAATTATGTTAAATATTTTTTTGTCCATATAATTTGAATAAAAACAGTCATCCAGAACTTGATTATGTAATTATATATTGTGTACATATTATAGACTTTTTGCAGCTCATGCAAAGTAAACATAAATAAAATAAAATAGCTATGCTTGTCGTGTTGTCATATTTCTTGTGGTAACTGTCGGTTGCACGGGTCACTGCTACCAGTTAACAAGTTGCCTGCAGCCAGTTGGTGTGGAGTCGGCTTTAACTGAACACGGCTGTTCTCAAGTCAAAAATCACGTAAAATTAAATTCTTTAAATTACACTAAGATTCTGGTGTCATGATAAAAATGGAGCGTAACAAAAGTCTTTCATATCATCGTACAAAACAGCAAAATACTGTATTTCATAAAAAAATCGAGAAAAACATGACGAATTTTTTTGAAAAGCGTGTACTAAAAGGTGTAATTAGAAGAATTCAATGTTTTATAAATAGTTTATGAATATGAGTCTTTGCGTGAATCCTGACGCATTTCGGGTTTTGACGGTGGTTCAACCGGTCTCCGAATTTTTATTCACTTAGAAAGAATCATAAAATCTGTTTCCACATCTCAAAGCTTTTCTACAAAGACGCTTGTTACGGTCGCAGTTTGCATTCAATTCCCGCGTCGCGACACCCCGTAAAGGATCAGATCTACAGGATGTTACCGTTTTCAGTGAAACATGCAGGAAAAGATCGAGTTTTCTCAAACACAACACTCAAACATTATAGAAGCGTCACCCGCCCGTCACGCAAACGTTGTTAGTTCGTGTTGGTTTTGATTGGCTGTCTGCTACACCTTTCCTAAATAGCCTACAAAATAGGACTACTAATTTTTAGGCTCCTAAATGAAAATCCGAAAAATGTTTAGCCGTGCCGTCCCCGGATTTAGAATAGGCGGACTCAACTCTTCCAATGGGTGTCGTAAAAGGCGACTAAGGGACCCGATGAGAGAGTGGGCAGCAGCGCTCTCTTCTCTTTCCGACTACTAACTTTGGATTATATCACTGCGGTGTGGAAGGCAAGGGGAAACCACCATACTATTTTCCCATGAAAGTCGTCATGAAGGAAACTTTCAACAGACGAAGTGACGAGTGCTCGTGGCACTCTGTCAAGAGTGTAGCGACTTAGAAGAAGAAATGAAAATCCTAAGAGCCTACAAAACAGTAGTCATATTTTGTAGGCTCTTGGATTTTCGATATTTTAGATGACGTTCGCCTCAAGGAAAGAAGAGATGAGGGCCAGACACATACAATTCACGATGGGTATGGAGGAAGCGCTAAGTATACGGGGACGTAGGTTTACGTGGTAACATTACCAATATGGCCGGCTGCCATATTTTATTAAGCTTTTAAAAACCGTTAAACTACTTGATAAATTATTTCTGTTCAGAAATTTTAGTCAATTCTCGCTGCAGCTTAATCGAAGCGTCGCCAGCCGTCAGTCAGCAAACATTGTTACGCTGTTAGTTCTAGTTCGTGTTTGCTTCTGGAGTTTTGGTGCCGGCTCAGACCGGATTTCGTCCGTTTAGTTTGTTGCAGTTTGTTTATTCCTCCAAAATCTGCGTTGCATAAAACCGAAAATTAATTTAGCAATAGGTAGGTGGTAAAATAGCTGCATAGCGTCCACCAACCCGCATTAGGCTAGCGTGTTGCACTAAGGCCTACATCCTTCCTACTTCCGTCATTAATTGGTTACAGACAAAATATCTGCACACCTCCCCGCTATTTTACTACCAAGAAAAACCCCACCGCAAGCAGCCTTTTCTTTTGATTGAGAGAAAATGGTTGCCGAGAGATATTGAAAGTTATTAGCCTTCGGCAAACAAAGATCTCCCACAAGACGAGATGATAGTGCCTGGGGAGTGGACGTCTAAGATCTACGTCATGTCTGAGTTTTGTATTTAAGACAGCAGTAGAAAACTTCGATGCGTGATTCAGGATTCCCGTGGCGCCATCTCTTGATAAGATAATCAATCTGAGGCGCTGTTTAAGTCCTATTTGAAGTTTGTTGTAACTGTCTAACTGTAATTTAGTAGAACGCATGGTACTAAAAATTCAAAATTATCACCAAACATTAATTAAAAGCTGTCTTAAACCGACTTCAACTTACAAAATTGTATCCCACAACAAAGTAGACTACTATTTCATTGGCTCCGTCTTTTTCCGTTCCTCGTCTCGTAAATATGTTCGTTATGCACTCGTTCAGTAATTACCGATATCCTGCGCTGAATGTGCATTGTGCAGTAAACGTGCAGGCGTCAATAAATAAGTGACACGCTGTAATTTATAGACCGAACGAGTTACTTCGCGAAAGAGTATGGATTCTAGTAGAAGTGGCAAGATGAATTCTCTACCTTGAGGTGTGTTTCCTCTGAAACTGTTGGCAACTTCTGCGTTTTCAACACCTATTGATATCACGAAAGTTGGGAATTTTTGTTCGGTGGAGATCCAGCACGAAGCCTGGTGTCATCACCTTGAATTTACATTATGAAACATCTTTTAGTTTGGTAAAATTATTAATTTAGAGAAGTGATCAGTCATACTGTACTTACTTTACTTATCTCTCATCTGAACAGCTAGAGCAAAATTTGAATAAAATCTAAAGTCGTCTGTAGTCACCACGCGATAAAGTCACCACGGGATTCAAGTTACCACGGGATTCAAGTCACCACGGGATTCAAGTCACCACGGGATTCAAGTCACCACGGGATTCAAGGCACCACGCGACTCTAGTCACCAGGTGACTTTAGTCAACAAGTGACTCAAGCGATCGGGTGACTCGAGCCACTACGTGACTATTGATCACCACGCAACGCATCTCGAAAATTAGATTGTAAAGTCGAGTGGATCTTATATAATATATTGTATCAGGCGTTACTTTGCGTAAATCCATTGTTATTTAAGTTGTATTTATATTTCTTTGCAACAATCCGCACACGTGGAACTTGTTTTGGTATGGACCCACCACCCTCCCTTATCTCTCTGAGTAGGTGTATACCATAACAACTTATTCCAATAGTACACGACACGTGTTTTGCCCCAAAACGGAGCATCATCAGGTGATGTGGACTCTACTTGCTGAGTAACAAGTTCCACGTGTGCGGATTGTTGCAAAGAAATAAATGTCGACTGGATCCTTACCTACCTTCACTAAATTTTATATTTAGGCAGTGGACCTGATCTTAAACATTCATTAAGAATTATGACAAATTCTACGAACTGGACTCGTTCTTGTGGTATTTCTACATTTATCGGTGTCTATGGCTGAAGGGTATGTATATCTTAAAGTTCACTTGTTCAATAAATTTTGATGTATATACGTGACTTTACAGTTAAATGTAGGTATTAAACAATCTTGATATCGTTCTAGATACGCAAAATTGTTAATTCGAGATATTTTGTATAGAGCAAGTACCAATTTATTCTGCCTTCAGATAACTTATACTATGTAATGTTTGAATTTGAATAGAATCTGAAACGTGTTGATTTTCAAAGCTACCCAAACCTGGTTAATGACCTGACCTGAATGGCGCAGTGGTTAAGACGCCAGAGCGCTGTGCGGAGGGTTCTAGGTTCGATTCCCAGCTGAGCAGAGATTAGAATGATGGGTCTTTTCTGTTTCTGGTGTGGGTGTGTGTGTTTATATCGTGTGTGTATCCATGACTGAGGGAATCCTAGTGTGGGGCTGTGAGTGTGACGAGTTTATTTTTAAAAACGTTTTTAGATGCATGTGGTGTCTACCAACCCGCGTTAGGCCAGCGTGGTGGACTAAGACCTTCATCATCCTTATTGTGAGAGGAGACCCGAACCCGTTCATTAATGCAGACAAGGTACAGACAAGTAACAATGTACAAGAATTGTTCTATTTACATTAAACACGGTTTGAAATAGTACATGACGATACGCGTGACCTAAGTGGCCTATTATTTCACGGCATGAAGTTAGCGCGCGAGCGCAGCAAGGCTGCTAAACGCCGTGCAATAATAGACAACTTTGGTCACAAGTATACAAATACTATTTTATAGCACGTGTGACATAAACCCGCCCCGGACTGGAGCGGGCGGAAAGAGAAATAGGCAACTTAGGTCACGAAACAGCGTGCGTAAACTGCGGGTTTAGGTCACACTGTGCATAAATTAATTTTCCACCTTAATTTAATGCTTCGCAACCCTACCAATAGGCAGTTCCTCCTAGGTCCGTCAACCATCGGTTCTAACAAGTTAAATAACAGGATGCCCTTAATTTTATGCATGAGATTGACGCATGTCAGCTTGATTGACCCTAAGTTAGGTCTTAGTTAGAGTGGCAACACATTCGCTTACAACATTATTTCAGCCTAGAAATAATAAATAAATATATTGTGGGACAACTCACACACTGCTTTCTGATCCCAATATAGGCTGTGAGCCTGTGTTATGGCAGCCAGATAGCCAGTCTTGGCACTGTTTTTTATTGAAAAAAAAGTTTAAAATTGCTTTAAAATAAATGACAATTTTTCTTTAGGTTAATTCAATTAAAAATTAACAATCGAATAATGTCACAAATTAAATATTTATATAAAAAAACTATATACAGATTGAATATGCCATCCAATAGCTTCGTTTGCGGCATATTGTTTTTGAATCTTTATAATTAGATGTCCGCGTTATTTTAAATCGCAAATGTAAATAAAAAGACACGCTTAGATTGTTTACCAAATAATATAATAATCCAACCAACGACCGTAGGTGGTATAAGCATTATTAGAGAAGTTTTGACGACGTTCTTTTGAGCATTATTCAAACTTTTGTCTCCGAATGCTAATTTGAGCTTTTTGTAGCTTCTGAAGTTAACTACCTCCAGCAGGCAGAACACAGACTAATGATGATGAATCGTACACAACCTTTTAATATCCCACTGTTGGGCAAGGACAGTCTAACCCCACAGTTGGGACCAGAAGCGTTGTACCGTGTAATTCATCACTTGTGTTTTCATTTACCAAGCACTGAACCGTTTTCAGCCGTTCGCATCCTGCAACTAGTCGTGTTGTGTGCGCTTCTGTTTATGTATCTGTAAATAAATAGGTAGGTATAACGAGGAAGTACCTTTTCCTGTTCCTCAAAAACAGCACAGCAATCCATTCAATAAAGGAAGCTGGCATTAAACTGATCTGCCGAAGACTATAAACAGAACAAGTGATACAGTCGCTACCATTCGCTAAGATTTACAGTCCGACTGACGGTTTAACGATAATACGAATTTACGACTATTTATGTGTATTTACGCTTATTTACGGCGGCGAGAAAGCCCGCCGGTTTAATTGCGATATAAAATTGAATTTACTGTCGTTGATTTACGTCGGGCGATACGCGTTTATGGCGTTTTATGATGTATTGGCGGGAAACGGCCGTGTTTGAGAAATAGAAGCAATAGTTATGTAACTAGGGTTCGCCCGCAACTTTGTCCGTGTGGATTTTAAAGGTATAGATATAGATAGTCTGCTAATTTATGTTGTATAACTGTTAATTCAGGCCGCCAGGCTGTCAGGCCGCCCTCCTACTAGGTGGACTGATGACCTGGAGAAGGCAGCGGGAAACCGTTGGATTCATGCATGCAAAGCACCAGAAAGCAGCAAAACCAGCATAGAACTGGAGACTCCTCTGGAGTACTCTCCACGAACACCTCCGGTGACCACTTACCATCAGATGGCCCGTCTTATTGTTGTTACTTTTAATAAAATAATAACATAAATATAACAATGCGAAGCTACAACGATATCGTTCATTTAGTTCCGATAAATGCATTATGCATCGATCCACAATGAATATTGCTAAATGCTATAAACACCCATTGTATGCGTGAACAGTGCATTTATATTGCATTTTTATATACATTTGAAATGACCTATAGTCATTATGTTGTGAACTTAGCCAGTATACATAATTATACTAGGTATGTTGGTGTTTTGTTTGGTTTATTTACTTGAGGAAATCTTTTTGGCACAGCTTGATCTGGGTTAAAGTACAGTTTAAAGGTTAGTCACGATATCGGATGTTTTATAAAATATACTATGTAAAGAAAAAAAACCTATGTTTTATATAATTGTATTTCTCAATGAATCTGAAAAGAGTTACGAGTACCTTTTTGTCCCAATTAAAATGAATATAATGAAAAGATTTGAGAAATGAGATGAAATGAGATAAAATGAGATTAGGGAAAGATAAGACGAGATCAAAAGAACACTTTATTGCATATCAAAAAATAAAAATGGACAAAAAATCTAATCTCAAACTTGACCTTTGTTTCAAAACAAGAAGTTAAAATCTCAAATCCGATTTAAAATAAATCTTTACTCGTAATAAAACAAAACTGCAAAAAATTGCAAGAATTTATAACACATAATTACGCTATTTTCGAATATAATCGCAATAATTTATAAATTTACACACATTTAAACATAGACCACCACATAAATTCATTCACTGTCTCTATTCTTACTCAGTCATTTTGTACTAAACACTATTCCTCTGTATTCAATTCTCTATACTCTGCCATTTCATGCACTCTACCTACAACTTTCTCTCTTCTTGCTTTAACTCTTTAGTCCTTACCTAGATGGTTGTCTGGGAGAGATCGCTCGTAGCGATAACACCGCCAATTGTGTTTTTCTCTCTCACGTTGTAATTGTTAACTGATTTTGTATGTCTGTGCACAATAAAGAGTATTGTATTGTATTGTATAATTTTAAACACAGGCCTCCATAGTCCAACTCCAGAGTTTTCGAGATGCTACAAACCGCAACAAATGGAGACGCATCGCGAGAGCATCATTGTCCAACGAAAATGCAACGTCATCAGCCACGACCACTCTGTCAGGAGGGAACGACTGAGGAGGAGAATTTATAAATTACAATTATTATCCTTAATTACGACTGTGTTACAAGAGACTATAAAATATAATTTTAATTGTAATGATTTATTATGATTATTGTCGTCATAACATTCAGTGGCAATTATCAGTAATTAATAGGAAACATTTATGGAACGAAAAAAAAATAAGCACTGAGATAAGACGCTATTAATTAATGTAATTATCGCAAAACTTTAGTAATATTAATTTGTCTTCATTAAATTGTAATGAAAGTGAATCTGAACTAAATCTATATTTTCTTTCCTTAACATTCAACAAAAAGTTAAACGTTAAATTTATAAACTTTTTAACCACTAATTAATCATTCTAGGTAAATTATAAGATAGTCGAACTAATGATATACCTACTATTAATTATTTTTCACTTTTAACGTCTTCTCTTTGATGTGTACAAAAATAAAGTGTTAAAACCATTAAACATATTAAATTTCGAATACTTTCTACTTATTTTGAACAAAAAGTAGGATATAATTTATTTTAAAACGGATGAATTATTGTATAAAACGGATGAATTATTATATAAAATGAATTAAAAGGAACCCACGTAACAGTTTCATCTTACCGCGACTGTCATAAAAGTATAAAAGCATAAAAGTAAAAAAGTACCGCGCTTCGTCACGTACTAACTCGTCACTTGGATGTGGGTAATAACCGCAACGTAGCGTCAGCAACTATAGACCATTTTTTTACACTTATTTGGTAAACAATCTTAGCATGTCTTTGTATTTTAATTTGCGATTTAAAAATAACGTAGGCATAAAAAAATTAAAATTTAAAAACAAATATTCATTTAATACAGATTTCTAGTAGCTATAATTTATTTTTTTAAAGCAATTTTAAACTTTTTTGCAATAAAAAGTAGTGCCAGGACGTGTGCTTAAGTGCACCACGCTGGCCACACCACAAATGGCACTCCTCACGATGTTCGCCTTAAGTGAAGGATGAATTTAAGTTAAGTTAAGGATATATATTCGTGCCACTGGGATGTTCGCCTTAAGTGAAGGATGAATTTAAGTTAAGTTAAGGATATATATTCGTGCCACTGGGATGTTCGCCTTAAGTGAAGGATGAATTTAAGTTAAGTTAAGGATATATATTCGTGCCATTGGGATACGAGCCTGGATCTCTGGAGTAAGAAACCGAATTCTTGGCAAGAATCAAAATTTTGCTAATAAAACCCAGTTTTTTTGCTGACGTTACCCGAATGCAACACACGTCGGCATTACAGATTATCATATAAACAGCCCCGGCCGCCATTACGCCGCTAAAGGCTTACTGTGGGCATATTTTTATGCGGATTGCACCTTAAATGGCCGACACTGGTCATATATTACAACGACGGATGTACATTGTAGTGAGCACATGGATGCGGCATCGTAAATTGGGAATCGAGATCAATTGACACTTAAGATTTTCCTAAATAATGTACTGCAGTGTAGTATGAATCCAGCCTAACTTTTTAAGATAGACAACAAAAAAATTACAATTTCTGGGTACAAATCCCAGCGGAGACGAGATTTTTGATTTGAATGATGAGTTTAATTTCTGTTTTTGGTCTGGGTGTGTGTGTTCTTGTCTTGTGAACGTTCATGGCACTCACAAGGAATCCTATCGTGAGTAGCAATGAGTGTGAAGCGTTATTATTATTTGTTTGTCATTGTAGAATGAATTATAACATTGTTATATTTTGCATGATAGATTTTATTTTTTTATCTGTTTATCTACATTACAATAATTTGTACCTACCTATGTGTTGAAAAACTACGTACCTACCTGATAGTAGATAAGCTATTGTGGTCGACAAGAAATCAATGCAACTACGCAGTTGTTACAGCCCCCTACAACGCATAAAATAGGAAAAAAGAACAAAACTGTTTTAATATTCCAGTGGCGTGCATTGGAGGTAGGCACTTAGGCACTGAAGATCCAGCTAGGCATGTTGTTGTTTTAACCCATTAATGACCCACTACAGGGTCGGGTCTCCTCTCACAATGAGAGGGATGTAGGCCGCCGTCCACCACGCACCACTACTGCGGGTTGGTGGACTTCACATGCCTTTGAGAACATTTTTTTATGAACTCTCAGGCATGCAGGTTTCCTCACGATGTTTTCCTTCACCGTAACAGCAGATATTTAATTTTATAAATCGCACATAACTTTTTTACAAAGTCATTGGTGCGTGCCACTGGGATTCGAACCCGGCCCCCTTCGATTCGAGGTCGAATTCTAAGCCACTGGGCTATCACCGCTGTCATTCTAAGCCACTGGGCTATCACCGCTGTCATTCTAAGCCACTGGGCTATCACCGCTGTCTAGCTAGGCATAGGTTCATCTAAATTTTCGTTTGACCTTTAATAGCGATTGGTAGTGATTTTCTTGACAAAAAACTTGAGAGTTGTCAAGGGACACCCGGAAGGAACGAAGTTCATGACGTAAATGACAATGTCATTTACGACACTTTTTGCTGTCATGACGTAACTGACGTAGTCATGAACTTCAGTCATTGTCATTTATGTCATGACTTACGTCATGACAGCCAAAAGTGTCGTGACAACTTTTCGTAAGAATTTTTTCCGTCTAGCCTCCTTTCACAACGCGCGATAAGGAACTTCGTTCCAATAATACCTAATAGAAAAATAATATGTAAAGCGAGGCTTGAAGCTAAAGGCTAGCGTACCTTTTCGTTTAGGGTATGCACGCGCCTGAATATTACAATACCACATCCATCTCTCTTCCTATTCGTAAATCCTGCTATAAAGTGTCGGAGGGGCCGCTATGTTAATTATAATGTCTCCGCATTTCATCAATACCCACTGCGAGCGTGTGAGGTGCACTTAAATATGTGTATTATGCATGGCTGCAACCCTATGTCCCACTGTTGGGCTTCTCACAACTGGGGAGGTCTCCGAAGCACGGAAGCGCGTGTATTTCGCCCCTAGCGGTCACCCATCCAGGTACTGACCGCTGACTACTAACCCGACGTTGCTCGACATTGATGAAGAAATTATGAATCTAAAGTATGAGGAATGATCTTCCGACAGAGGGGTTCCGTGCAACACACATAACTTTTTTACAAACTAATTGGTGCGTGCCACTGGGATTCGAACCCGGACCCCTCGATTCGAGGTCGAATTCTACGCCACTGGGCTATCACCGCTTGTGAGTATGTATGAATCAGTAGATTACATTGTAGAATAAGTCTAACTTAGCCCCAACACGTAAGAGTGCCTTGCAAGCCATGATTACGACGAATTATAAGTATTGCGTTTTCCTTATACGTACCGAGAATTCTCTGTTTCCTATTACCATTACATTCTGCTCTTTATACGTTCGGTATTCGGTATTCGTTCCAATATTGCATTACAGCGATCCCGAGAAAAAATCGTTCCGTCTTTTTATAGAGAACAACCACGCATAAAAAACGTTTAATGCCACTCGTGCTACTAAAACTAATACTTAAGAATATAAATTACTCTTAATGCGGAGTATGTGGAACGACGAATCGCATTGTGAGGCGATAAAAAAAATTCTTGTAACTCCGAAGCATCGGATGAAACGACACTTCAGCCGTAAAACAATTCATAACAATAAAAACGTCAACGCCAGAGCTCTCGACACGAAACCGACCAATCAACTGGAAATTAAATAGAACACCATCTATAAGCGCAATTAGGTATCGGTTCGGTTTTACGAGCAAAACATTGACTGCGATGCCTGGACTTGGCAATTTACACCAAAAACCTAAAAAGCACAAGCCAAAGCTGAAATAAACCTTATTACTTTAGAGCTAAGAGAAGTAATAACGATCATTGACGGCACAGCAAGCTTGGGCTTCCTGTACGATGACATAAAAATATGGACGTTATTACTAAAACGAATGCTGAACCATTATCAGCCGTATCTGAGTCCCCATAAGAACGACTAACATTAGAAGTGGACGCAGCAACAACGCTGCTAGCAGAGCAAAGGGGAGTTGACAAGCTCGTATAAAACACTGGATATGAGCACATAAAAATTCTCGAAGCACTGTCAGTGGCCCCTCTATCGCCATTACATTTGTCAACTGTCAAGTTGTAACGCGGTGAGCACAATTTAAATGATAATTATAACGTGCGGGCCGAGCGACGGTTCCGTTCTTTCGGTGGTAAATGTGACTATACGTGTGGTATTTTTTAACCGATGCTGTTTGGAAGGTGGACATCTCGTGTTACGTGTAATAAAAGAGCTATAATCTCGAATTATGACGGCTGTGGCGATTAATCTAATTCTTATGCTGTCAAATTTGAGGGTAAACAGTGGCTTTGAGACGTTTGTAATGGTTTATTTTATTTGTTTTTTGAAAAGTTTATACGGTTAGTAGAATTGAGTGTCTACTTATTTAGATTATGTATGTTGTTAGTAACCCATTAATGACCCACTACAGGGTCGGGTCTCCTTCTCGCAATGAGAGGGATGTAGGTCTTAGTCCACCACGCTGGCCTACTGCGGGTTGGTGGACTTCACATACCTTTGAGAACAGTTTTTTTTTGTCAACTCTCAGGCATGCAGGTTTCCTCACGATGTTTTTCCTTCACCGTAACAGCAGTGATATTTAATTTTATAAAGCGCACATAACTTTTTTTTACAAAGTTATTGGTGCGTGCCACTGGGATTCTAACCCAGACCCCTCGATTCGAGGTCGAATTCTAAGCCACTGGGCTATCACCGCCGTATTAAGTACGCGTTATTCACGCTATTAAAAAAAAAGTTAAAGTATCTCTGTGTTAAGCCAATTGCATTCTGACAGATCGGTTTACTAACACTCAATTGGAGCTAAACTCCTAAAGAGATACTAGTAAAGATCATTCCTTGGTTTTCAAAACTATGCCTCATTTTGTCAATTTTTCTGTACCAAATCTGTCGCTTAAAGATAGGTAGGTACTTAAATATCGATTTTTTTTTGTTTCAAAGCATAACATTATCAAGATTTACCAGTATTTACGATTACGACTACAGAATATTTAAACCCTCGTTGAAAGATTCTAACAAAATTCTATCGTATCTTAAGTATTTTTTAAATCTAACAGTGGACTGTGGACTTAAATTTCTCAGTTTATTATTTAACAATAAACATTCGATACGTCGAGTTTGTCTATATCGATAATGATCCGATCGATTTACACAAACGTTTAACGATTTATGTTTAGAATAACCAAAATCTTAAACAATCTCGACTTAGACTAGATCGTGAACTTAAGATCAAAGAGAAAATAGTTTGTATCCTAATTTTTCTCCAGGTCACATCTGTGTGCCAAATTTATTCCTAAATCGTTCAGTCTACACAAACTTTCACTTAACTATTAGTAAGATATTATACTTTTAGGTTGCTATATAGTATGTTAAGTAGTCAATGTCAAAATTATAAGTCACACTACGCTATCGGCAAATAAAATGGAAGATTGTAATCTATAATCACATTTATATGTATTTAGGCTAATAAATTTATGTTTTATCTTAAGTGTCGTATCAAGGAATATTTATCAGAATTAATAGCTTGAGAATCCCACGCGATCTTAACGAGGTGACGACTTTTAAATTTCTCATAGATTTCCTTATATCGCGATGAAAAATTTTCTAATTCATCTATGACAACAAGTTTTGAAATATCTGAGACGATCTTTACGCTACTTTATACCGTGTCTGTAACAGATTAAGGACCAAATTTCTCTGAAGATGAGCTCAAAGTAAGAAGTAACTGAGTAGTCGGTTGTAAGGCAGGTACTATTGATCGAATAAGTCAGTGCATCTGATGTTATCAGTGTCCATTTTCTCACAGTAAAAAGTTGGAAAACTATTACAAACTTTGTCATGTAATCTGACACCTCACTCTGTTAGGTTAGAGGTGTACTGGGAATAATCTGGATGCAATCCAATATATATATTTGAGAAATACATATTTCTACGCCTTCTACATGTAAGAAAGTCAAATCATTGTACAGGAATTGCTTGAATCACCTAGTCTTATAATTTGCAGCAAAAAATCATGATTTAGTTTCGATTGGAAAAGTACCTACGCTTGTAGGAAGAAAGAATCAGTGACGGACCTAAATTTTCCTGCTCATCTCCCCTCTTTCTTCCTCAATATACAGTTTCAAAGTGGAAAAAATTGCAGAGACCTTAATATCAGGTTGTCTGCATGTTTTCATCCATCAGCTCTCCAAAATCTACAGCTGATATTCCCTAGCTATGACACTCCGCCCGGTTTATCCTTTGAATCCTAGTGATTCCTTTATGGTCGTGTGATACATATAACTCATATAAATGTCCCTGTGTTTTCTAAATCTACCTATTTTACCGTCTTATAAACCTATAAGTATCTTATCAAGATACTTTTTATTTTCATATTTCATAAGGTTAAATTGCTTATAAGAAGAAAACTGCCAGAAAATTATTTCAGTATACAAATCTTCACCCAGTATACCCCAGACCTGTCAGGGGTGGACAAACGAACCGCTGTCGATAATATCGATGGTTGGCGTGCCGCGTAAATATCGTACGATCGTGTCGATAGCGCTACCGCTTGCTTGTTTTATGTGCCGCGCCGTCGTGACTCGCGATAGTGTCGATTTATAGCCCCAACACCCGGGGCTACTTGAGATGTTGGGGCAAAGAATAAACCGCTTTAAGTGTATGGGGCAAAGAATAAACTGCTTTAAATATATGAATGGCGTTAGAAACTCATTGTTTCTTTTTATAAATTTGCATAAATTTTAAAAATAATCGTAATAGGTATATGCGTTTAAGATGGAGTTTCCCGTTGCAAGGCTGTAAATTTTTTGTGTCTTGTAGCTACGGGGAGATCCACCTGCAGTTAGTCACTTTTTGCAGGCACACTTGAAAATTTAAGGTCCAATTCATAGTCAGAATTCCTACCGATTCTACCTTCTTTATTTGCACTTTACAGGTGCTTTGCAGGTGAAAGGAAACATCGTGAAAATCTGCAAACCAAGTAATAATACCTTCACAGTTACGTTCCGTTAATCGTACGCTGCAACGGAGAGCGGTGATAGCCCAGTGGCTTAGAATTCGACCTCGAATCGAGGGGTCCGGGTTCGAATCCCAGTGGCACGCACTTTGTAAAAAAGTTATGTGCGCTTTATAAAATTAAATATCACCTGCTGTTACGGTGAAGGAAAACATCGTGAGGAAATCTACATGCCTGAGAGTTCAAAAAAAATGTTCTCAAAGGCATGTGAAGTCTACCAACCCGCAGTTGGCCAGCGTGGTGGACGGCGGCCTGAATCCCTCTCATTGTGAGAGGAGACCCGACCCTGTAGTGGGTCATTAATGGGTTACTGACAATCGTAAGCTGCAACGTAAGGGGCCCTTAAAACCAAAGCGCCGGTTCATTCAATGCAACACCGTCATAACTTGCGCACTTTACGATACACGGAACGACACGTTTTTATTAAAACAGTTTCAGCCGAAAATTATGATCAAAAACAAAACTCGAATAGCCCATAAACCAGCCGTTTCAGGCCCGTTTCAAGTCCGTTTACATCAAATGTGCGAGTAATTGTGAAAACAGACCATTTTTTACGGAACAAAACATCTCGATGCATATATCGTGTTATATATGCGATTGGTACATAAAACTGATGTTTTACGAGCCGGCACTATATGCGTCGGTTTGGTTTACAATGTTTTCATTGAGGCGTCGAGTACATTCCGAGTTATTCATAAATAACGCTCAAAATGTGTTTATACACCGCGCCGCTCATCAATTGTCTATTTCCAGATGTATATTTCATCGCAAGCTACAAAGGAAGTAGGTTTGAACTGTCAGCAGCGGTGATAGCCCAGTGGCTTAGAATTCGACCTCGAATCGAGAGGTCCGGGTTCGAATTGTGGCACGCACCAATGACGTTGTAATAAAAGTTATGTTCGATTTATGAAATTAAATATCACCTGCTGTTACGGTGAAGGAAAACATCGTGAGGAAACCTGCATGCCTGAGTACATACATTTGTTATGTATTAAATGTACATAATACATAACAAATGCTTTTGACTATGTTTTAAAGTTGTTTACTATTTTTCGCAGATGCGTACAGAAAAGTTGAGATGCAATAGACATAAATTTTAACAATAAACAATTTAAACCTAAGAAAAAATTTTGTTATTACGTTAAGTAATGGATAGACAAAGACAATGCATGACTCCCTTTTACCTTCCAAAAGATCGTTTGAAGCCAATAACCCGCCAATCGACCGAACGGCGCCTTTCAAACAAACAATCAAACATAACATCCCAAACACCATTAGCCATATTAAAATATCAGCTGACGTAACAGCGGAACTTTTAATCTGTTTCAAACAACATTTTTTCAACAACAACAATCACGATTAGGGTTGAAAAATGTGTTGTATCGATATAAATATATCGATACAAGAAAATACTTCTATTTGTATATCGTATCATAACGATATTTCGTATCGCATGCTTTTTTGATTTGCGAATTTAGCGATTTAATTAGTGTTTTAATGAAAACAGGTATTTTTACGGTATACTTTAATTTTAATACGCAAAAAATTTAAATCTTATTAAGAATTAAGATTAACAAACTGTTAAATAGCACTATTAATAATTATTTCGCTATGATGTAAAAGGATTTTTGAAGTTATAAAAGTAAAAAATTGTAGTTTGATACGATAAGATATTATAAAGTGATACGATTTATCGACACGTATCATAATATGGTCAAAAAATCGTATTGTAAGTAGGTACTGTAGCGATATTTCGATATATCCTATCGTTAGGGCATCCCTAATCACGATCGTCTGTTGTCTGTCAATCAAAATGAAATGTTTCATCTGATCGCCTGATTGATATTGGCGAGGCTTGATTGAATACGATCTTTGAACTTTTACCGATTAGTGACGTGTAAATAAATTATTGGTTAATGTAGACTTTCAATGGGTTTAAAACGGGTGTTGCTTCGGCTATGGTGAAACTAAATTGTTTTTCAAAAAAATATTTTTTTTATCAAATAGAAAAATCATTTCAATTCATCATTTCAAATTGTAATTAAGAAACAAAATCGTTTCGTTTTATTAAAATTTTGAAGAAAAAATTAAATACGAATATCATACATTGACATCGACAACTAACAAAAAATGTAGCTGATTTCATGCCTTAGAAATGGGTCTATAAACTATATTTTTAAAGTATCAAAGTAGAAACGAAAATACTACGGATACTAATGTAAGATAGAAACTGTAATATTAAAACATTCGATCTCATTCGATTATAAAATGTATTTCGCATCAAACACATTATATCAAAGACAAAAGAAAAAACAAACATTGTCACAAAATAGTAATAACACAAACAAACAAGAAAATAAACATAAAAAAACTATTTCAACTATCCGCTATCCGCTACAAACCAGCACTCAATTGAACAGTATAGGATTCTGTTCCATCCGCTCATACTAAAATATACCATAAATTGTCGACCGTAAAATTCCTTCACACTCCCAACAAGCAATTTTGAGTGAGTTAAAAATACCGTCACTCTCCTTCAAGTACATGTTAATAAGCTAGGCATCTAATTGCCGCCGTAAACTTTGTATGTAAAACAAACATCGTGTCTGTCTATAGCGGGGCACAGAGTAGTCAGTCAGAGGTGCCATTAACAACCGATGGAAGATCTCACTCCGTTAAAATTGAATGGGTGATCGACTGATCGCTAGTAGCGAATAAACGAGTTTTCGTGGATTACAGACTACCTGTCCACCAACCCGCAGTAGTGGTGCGTGGTGGACGGCGGCCTACATCCCTCTCATTGTGGGAGGAGACCCGACCCTGTAGTGGGTCATTAATGGGTTACTGACGACAGACTACGTTATGATGTCAGATTGTTTGATGACAGATGAAGGATAACAGTTGTCAAAACTCCTCAAAGAACCTTTGGGTGGTTTGCATTTGGGTGGTATGCAATACAAACTGCATTGAAACATCGTATTGAATTTTCTAGGCCTCGTCTTACTGTAGGCTGCATCTGCACGCGGCAAATAAAAAACCGTTCAAGAAAAGAATTACATGTATTGAGTATAAAGCAAATGGCGTCTGGTTGAAAGCCTTTCTATCATATTCCTAGATTTTGTGGGGTGTTGCATTGCTAACTTCGTCATTTAAGCTTATGTTTATTAACAAACAAATTCAATCGTCTTTATTCGTATTGACATAAGTGTCATCGTTATTTTCATAATGAACCATTAACGTTAATGAATGTCTCTGAGTGCGGCGGTAAGAGTTCCACACACTATCTGGAGTGCAAAAAAGGCATTTTATCTTCTTGCATGTGACCGATCATGTATCAATTCTGTATCCTATTTATTCTTTGATGGAACTGGGGAGGTGTTGACGAAATATGCTCTTTTTAACGATAATCGTAAACACGCCGCGCTGACGGGTTTGTTCTGAAATACGATCAATTTGTGTGCCAAGATGGACAGACTCTGTATCTGCCTCCACTTGTATAATCCACCATGGGGAAAATTATCTTTTATTTTCTTTTGTGACATAGACTTTCAGACGAGACGTCCATTTGTAACTTTAGAAAATTGCTTTGGAAAATAAATAGGTACCTACTTAGGTCAACCGTTGAGCAAATTTATTCAGGTTTGAGAGGTTCGGTTGTCAGATATACTAAAATTTATAAGTCACCGTATTCGTTAATTCGAAGGTCCACGAAGTAGAAATAAACGTTAGGTTGTTTATCGGTTTGTACTTGTAAAAAGTAGAGCCATCGTAGCTCGCCCTTAAGGCACCTTGAGGAACCTTACCGCCACTCTCTTAAGCTGCCCCGCCGTGATTCGTGAAGCATCATGTTTTTCATGTAAAGTATTTTGTTCGAGGAGGCGTGGTAGCCGGAGATACGATATTTGAAGCGAAGCAACTAATAGCAACACACCTACACAACAACATACGACACACATACGACCTTGGATAGGATTTCTGTCCTATTTGAGGTTGGATGTAGTTGCAGTGAACACTTAAAATCAAGTGGCTGCACGACCGTTTGCTATTCAATTTTAATAAAAAGTGGACTTCAAAATTCTTCCGGAATTTCGTACAAGTTAGTCTTGGCATCGATGGGCTGCAGTGACTATTTAACGTCAAGCCTGCAAGCCTTATTTACAACTATTGTTTAAAAAGGTCAAACAATAAACGAACCCCAACAAAAAGGCCCTTTACTAACCCCCTATCAGATCCCCCGCACTATAAAGGATGCTCCTTATCTGTTGGTCGTAAACCGGCGTGTTTATGCACTTCCGACTTCCTTTGTGCGTCACCCTGTATAACAGCCCTGTTTGCCTTTTTTGTGGCGAATGATAAGAATATAGAACATAAAGATCTATCTGTTCTTTTTATGCTGTAGCGGTGATAGCCCAGTGGCAGAATTCGACGTCGAATCGAGGGGTCCGGGTTCGAATCTCAGTGGCACGCACCAATGACTTTGTAATAAAAGTTATGTGCGATTTATGAAATTAAATATCACCTGCTGTTACGGTGAAGGAAAACATCGTGAGGAAACCTGCATGCCTGAGAGTTCAGAAAAAAAAAAGTTCTCAAAGGCATGTGAAGTCCACCAACCCGCACTAGGCCAGCGTGGTGGACTAAGGCCTACATCCTTCTCATTGTGAGAGGAGACCCGACCTTGTAGTGGGTCATCAATGGGTTACTGACTGACTGACTGATACACAATTTATTTGACTTGTTTAATGGAACAGGCGTGTAAACGTGCGGCAAATTTATTCTTAAATGGACGGGATTTTTTAAAATTTAATTTATATTTACGAATCAAACTAGAAATAGCTCAGATTAGACTTCGTCCGCTAAATAGAGAGGTCAGTGTTTGAATCTCAGCAAAGCCGGAAGGAGGCCGGTTGCTATCTGTGGGATTTGTTCAGCAGCGGTCCATGAGAATAGGGTATTTCGCACCATGCAAGGAAAAATCCAAAATTATGTAATATTGATAGCTTTGTTAAAAGCAAGTGAAAAATGGTGATTTCTGTTCTAAAAAATGTAGTATACATTTATTATTTCAATTTTAAAATTCAGGTTTTTTAATCTGTTTTTCAAATGTCAAAAACGCTATACGCCATGCAAGCTATCGTCGTGACGTCATTAGCAGTGTAAATAAACAATGGAGTATAACTTTCTTCCTTTACTGAGATGTATTGTTTACACTGCGAGTGACGTCACAAGCATGGCGGCAGCGCCGACACGGCCGACACCATGTTTTCGCGGGGATTTTTGAAATTCAAATCGAAAAGTCTTTTTTTCAATAATATTTGTTTGCAAAAAATTTTTTTCCAATTTTTTATAGGTTTTTATGACTTACGAATTCATATAAAAAGCTTTTTGACATGGGCCGTAATACCCTATTACCTCACGATAAAGGTACCCAGCAACAGCCACCCTCAAATACGAAGTCACGTCAGCCGCAGTAGATCTCATCACAACACCTAGTCGGCGCTTGTTTGTCAGTCTGTCCGTTCGCGGACGCGTCTTCATCTAATGGATTCAGCTTCTGAAATGTTTACACAATAACGCTTTCGGGATTGGGATTAAAAACGGATAACGTTGGGGTGCGGTTCGATTTGAGCACACCGTGAGTTGAGGTGATTTGAGCACACCGTGAGTTGAGGTGATTTGAGCACACCGTGAGTTGAGGTGATTTGAGCACACCGTGAGTTGAGGTAATTTGAATAATGTTTTTTGGACCAACATATTATGAAAAAATTGTGCAGTTCTGAGAATAGGTGCCAGTAACACACTATTGACCCACTACAGGGTCGGGTCTGCTTCTCGTAATGAGAGGGATGTAGGCCTTAGTCCACCACTGGCCTACTGCGGGTTGGTGGACTGAGAATAGGTATTACATACTTACTTATATACGTGTCGAATTGGTAACCTCCTTTTTTATAGTCGGTAAAAATCCGAGATAATGTACCTAATTGGTACACGGACGCTCCCTAGACTTTTTTATTTTTTTTCGCTGACAATCCTCCCGTCGGCTCTTCTACGTATGAAACTCTTATTTTCACCATTTAATATCTCTGATAAGAGTCCTGACTCTTCAATTACTTAATTTACTATGAACCAAACATTTCACTTATATCTCGACATTTGCCCCAAAAACAAAGTACCCACATGAACAACCCTTTACCCAGCTTGTACTTAGCGTGTATAAATAAACATGTTTATTTAGCCGAGTGTGAAATATTTGCTTATCTTAAATTTTTATCTCAATTACCGATCCCAACCGTTCATTACGGCTCTTAGTGTTTATAAATTGGACGGCATTTTATTTATTTAATTTATTTTAATGACACGGCTGCTGGATGTGAAAAGGTCGCATGTTGTTTAAGTATTTGATTTTTTATGCAACGGTGTACATATTTGTAGGGTCCGTAGGCAAATGACGAAAAAAGAAACTCTTGTTATAACTCTTGGAATAGAAGAAACTCCTGTAATATTTGCTTTACCATAAACAAAATATATAGGCATTACAAATATTATATTTTGCTGTATTTAACTTAGCTTTTAGCTAAGCTTCCTACTTGTTATCGGACCTACAGCGCTTTTATTTACTTATCAGCTTAACTTACTGTTGTAAATTTACACAATGATATATGTATGCATAGTTTTCAAGAAGATTAACTGCACAATATTATAACTGAATAATATTTTAATCTTTTATATTTTAATTTAATATTTTAATAATCTTGGATAAAGTAACTCATATAAAACTATAATATTTATATTAGGTATATTTCTGGTAGGTTGTGTATTTAGAAAAATTTAGAACCTAGCCGTTTCATCTAACGCGATCACTAAGGAATTGGAAGTAGCAAATTACATAATGTGTGATGTATGTAGGTACTTAAAAATATGTACTAGCTAAGAAAACAGCAGACTTCCTTTGTTTACGACAGTGAGATAAAGTCTCAACTAAAGTTATAAAAAGTTGTAATGTTGCTCTCGTACGTAACAAAATTGTGTAATAATTTTCCCGCTCCCGCTACCACCTCAATGTTTGCTATAGTGACTCTACCGACACTCTAAAATTATATTTACTAATTCTAAAATAGGTTAAATCTGGTCACATCTACTCTAATACTCTGGAAACCTTGTATCCAGCGTTATTAACAAGAACAAAGATTACCATCCGAAATAAAGTATAGTAAGTAATAAGTGTCCTAAAATCCAGTTAACGTATCCTTAACAGGTACCCTGATCATCAAAAAACGGTTTTTATCACCATCATTAGACTATCATTATTGACGTTGTCAAATACGTGCACATCACTAGTTCCTGCGGCCGGAGATCAAAGGATGCCGCCGCTTTGACGCGCCGCCGCACGGTCGCGACGCACGAAAAAGCGTTTACGTCAATTTTGAAGGCATTTTTTACGCCGCCCCATTTGTTATCGTGTCGGTTAATTGGCCCATAAGTTATGTTATGAACTGTTCTGTCATATCATGTGATATGTGCCGGTGGTAGTATTTTACTGAAGCTGTGATCACGGCTTCGCTTGCATTGCATTGACGACCTGAGTGGCGCAGTGGTTAGGTAAGATGCCGGTGCGGCGCGCGGAGGGTTCGATTCCCAGCAGAGCAGGGATTTGAATGATGAGTTTACTGTTTCTGGTTTGGGTGTGTGTGTTCATTGTGTGTGTCCATGGTACCGATTGGTACCCACGACACAGGGAATCCTAGTGTGGGGCTATGAGTGTGAAGCGTTAGTAGTATAACTCTTTATTGCACACACAGAAAGAAACATACAACATAAAAGATAGAATCAAACATATAACATAAAATCAGTAAAAACAAAAATGGAACAATGCACAAATGGCGGCCTTATCGCTAAGAGCGATCTCTTCCAGGCAACCGAGTGGTAAGGAGTTGAAGAGTAGAGAGAAAAGTGAGAAAAAGGTAGGGTGTGCAGAATATAATATAGAGCATCGGTACATAAATATAATACAAAAACATTACAACCGTATGATAATACATAATATACATAAACAAACAAATAAATAAATAAATACATACATACATACATACATATACATACACATACATATATACCTACATACAAACAGACACAGAGATAGGAAGCTATTTGATGACAATATCACACAGGAATAGAAGGAGGGTAAAGGCAAGGAAGGAATAATTTAGGATTTCATGTAATGGGTTTTAACCTGATACTTGAAGGATTGTAAGGACTTAGCGAGACGGATAGATTTAGGCAAGGAGTTCCAGAGACGGACAGCAACAGCAGTAAAGGAGTTTCTATAAAAGGAGGTAGAACGACAAGGAGCACTAAGGAGAAGGTTATCAGAAGAGCGTAAGGATAGTTTGTGAGTGTCAGATAGGAATTTATTTATTTATTTATTGAAACTTAGTTTTCTGGTTGGTAGAGCCATAGCAGCTCGTCCGGGGAAACCTTACCCCGTCCCCCCGGAAGCTAGCCTCTTAACGCGTCGTTAAGCAGCATGTTCTTCATGTCTTGTGTTTGGACGTTAGATGCAGGTGTCCATGGGCTGCTGTGACCACTTAACGTCAGGTGGACTGTATGCCCTTTTGCTACTCAATAACTATAAAAAAAAATATTTCATTTCTTTAACACTTAAGAAGGTAGGTAGATGGTACTTTAGGACAAGGAAGTTCAAATTGGTAAAATATTGTGTCCCGTGAAGGTGAATAAAAATCAAACAGAAAATCTATTTCGAATTAGTTCCAAATTTGGTGATAATGTATTGCTTTGGTATCAATAATAAGTATCTAATTTTAAAATGTGTAAATAATAATAGTAATAAATCCGGTATTTTAATCTACGTCCTGTTGATAGATGTTTTTAGTCTTTCACGTACAATAGGCTGAACAGATTCGGATGTAGTTAAGTACGTACATTATAATCTAAACATAAATCAATTTTAGTTCATTCTGCAACTCATTTTAAATTATTTTTTAGTATAATAAAGCTAAAGTTAGAATTTGAGCAAAATTAAGTAAACCTATTCTAATTATATTAAAGCGTTGCAAAGGTATAATATAAAAACAAATTAGGTAGTCACCAGAATAGATATTAACATTAACTACTGGGCAATAATTCATAGTTGTATTATTTTAATAGGCAAAAACAATAGGCGAATACAATTTGCCACAAGTCGTAATTGCTACTAGGAAACGTTGGCAATTGGCCTGTATATTTGAATTATAGCATCATAAATATGACGGTAATGCATAATAATAGCTTTATTTTCGAAAATCACTATGCAAAAGAAATATAAATCACTAGATTTAACTCGCGTCTTCGCCCACGCGGACTTAAAATTTTATCCAAAGAGGTTAAAGTATCTAAGTGGTTTCACACAATACTGTTCATGTATGGGTCATGTAATAGCGGTGATAGCCCAGTGGCTTAGAATTCGACCTCGAATCGAGGGGTCCGGGTTCGAATCCCAGTGGCACGCACCAATGACTTTGTAAAAAAGTTATGTGCGCTTTATAAAAATTAAATATCACCTGCTGTTACGGTGAAGGATAACATCGTGAGGAAACCTGCATGCCTGAGAGTTCACAAAAAAAAGTTCTCAAAGGCATGTGAAGTCCACCAACCCGCAGTAGTGGTGCGTGGTGGACGGCGGCCTACATCCCTCTCATTGTGAGAGGAGACCCGACCCTGTAGTGGGTCATTAATGGGTTACTGACATGACATGGGTCATGTATGGTTCATCATGGGTACCCAACATTCACCCATCTTGTTAATCATCATAAACCTTAGAGTTTTTCCAGAATTAGAATCCTAGCGACAAAAGCCTTACTTTCCTAAAGTTATGTGCGCTTTAAAAAACTAAACATACCTGCTGTAACGGTGAAGGAAAACATCGTAAGCGAACCTGCATGACTGAGGGGTGTTCGCCGCGATATCGGCTCCCTTTGTGTGTTCTACCGACTTTACTTTGGTGAGTGCTCCGCGGAGCTATACGGGATGATGCCGACATCACCCTTCCTTCACTGCACCACCCGCCGGAGACTGAAATTCCACCCTCATCACATGGATAAGTATGTGACGTTCCTCCACAGTCCCTTTTTCACGTACGTTCTTGCCTCGTACATGCAAACTTTGGAACGGTCGTCCGGCTGATGTATTCCCACAGGACTATGACATGGGGTTCTTCAAGAAGGGCATAAAAAAGCTCTCCTTCACAGCCGGCAACGCACTGGCGACCCCTGGTGTTGGACACGTCAGTAGGCCACGGTGACCACTTACCATCAGGTGGCCCGTCTGTCTACTTATAAAAAAAATCTCCATATTGCTCTCAGGCCAGCGTGGTGGACTAAGACCTACGATATATCCTTCTTATTGTGACAGGAGCCTGCAGTCTCTTTGCAATAGATTGCAGACAGTTACTTAATGTAATTAGGGACAGCCGAGTCACTCTCACAAATATGATACTTAGTATGGACTTAAATTCTGTTCATTGTGGGAGACGACTCGACCCAGCAGTGGGACACTAATGGGTAAACACAACATAAAGGCAATGATACATGTTACATACAGGTGATCTACGAGGACTTTAACTTTTCGGTCGAAAGCTCCTTTCCCGTTTATAGCAAAATTAAGTTTCTCTATTTATAGTATTTTTACGACTTTGCTAATGTTAAAAATCAATAAATTACACATTAAACGATACATGCATGAATAAATATGTTATCGAATATTAAGTAGTCTGCTTATTAATTTTATGGTTTTTTTATTGACTGTTATAGGTAAAGGTGTGTTTACAATGTAAAGATTAGATAATAAGATAATAATATTATGTACCGTCAAATATTATGGTTTTCTTTTTTCATGAAAAATAAAATTAGGTTTTACTAACAAAATAAATTTAGTTAACTTTAATCTTTCTTATGGATTTTTTGTAATATTGTACTTACCTAATGTAACTTTTCTTACATAAAGTAAATAGTGTATTTAGTGAAAAGTTAGTCGTACGTCAACTTAGTCGCTTGCAGTGAACGCTCACATAGTATTTATTTGTAATGTCGGGATTGTTCGTACGTACGAGTTGTATTCGTACGAAATCGCGTCCAAAGTGAGCGCGGCCTTAGTGTAGCCAAAATGTACGAATACATAATAAAATGTAAATAAAGCTCACAAATGGTTACATTCGTGATGAAATCTTACCTTTAACGCCAAGTAGTTAAAATGCTATGTTGAAATTTAAATGTTGGTAAATAAAGTAATCGGACACCTTCGCATACAAATTCGCCATTAAAAACACATAAAACAGACAACCGGAAACTGGCTTTTATCTTTATTATTATGCTCGTAAAAACCTTATGTTAAAACAATATATGGAAGTGGGTATGTTGAATGTCATAGGGGACATCCATTCCGTCACTCATTAAGGGGAGGTCGATGGAAGGAACCAACAAGAGGAAGGAGAAGAAGGGTGGGAAGAGGAATATATTTACTGCTTTAACAAATTAAAAAAGTCTTTGAAGCAACTTAGGAGGCGTCCATTAATTACGTGAGGCATTTTTGCGAATTGTTCGCCGGCGCATATTATGTATTCTGTGGCCGGAGGTCGTGGGTTCGATTCCCATTCCCACCTAGGACAAGTATTTCTGTGATGAGCACAAGTCTTAGTATTAGTTCTGGGTCTGGGTGTCAATTATCTATAATATAAGTATGTATTTAAACATAGAGCGGTGATAGCCCAGTGGCTTAGAATTCGACCTCGAATCGAGGGATCCGGGTTCGAATCCCAGTAGCACGCACCAATGACTTCGTGAAAAAGTTATGTGCGCTTTATACAATTAAATATCACCCGCTGTTACGGCGAAGGAAAACATCGTGAGGAAACCTGCATGCCTGAGAGTTCACAAAAAAAATGTTCTCAAAGGTATGTGAAGTCCACCAACCCGCAGTGGGCCAGCGTGGTGGACTAAGGCCTACATCCCTCTCATTACGAGAAGGAGACCCGACCCTGTAGTGGGTCCTTAATGGGTTACTGACAATTTAAAAATAAATATATGTAGGTTTATCAGCTGTCTGGTTACCACAACACAAGCTCACCGCCTACTTTGGGATCAGAAAGCAGTGTGTGAGTTGTCACACGATATTTATAAGTATTTTTATTTGTAGCTATTATTATCATTAGCTTAAATTAATGATACAAAACTGTGATAAGATAGAAGTGTTATTTTAAGTAACATAACAGTAATAAAGACGTCTAGAGTCTAAAAAAGTCTTAAAATTTTCAAAACAAGCTCTGCTTTCATATACGAAAGTCAAAATTTATTGCCGATATTAACATAATAACGCTAGTAACGTTAATTTTAACGTTTTAATTTTGTGAAATGTCAACATTAACATATTAATTTTGTTAATGTACGTTTGAACGAGTCCCGTAGTGAAATATGAATTATAAAAAGGCGTTTTCCGGTTTGTTTCTGAGTTCGAGTTTATGGTATAATATTTATGTTGCGGTGTGTTGAAATTTTATTGGTTCATTTGTTTTAACATGAATTCTTGTGCTTTAGGCAGTAGTTATTTTAATTTAACAATTAATAATTTAAAACACTGAGTCCTTATCCTAAATGGCTGACATAACAGACCAACCCGACAAAATTAAAGCACAGGTCTTTGTATGGAGCTGTCCTATTATACTTTTTACCAACTTGAAAAGAGCAGGTTATCAATTCGACACGTAGCTGCATTTAATATTCTGTATAATTGTACTGTAATTTGTAATTGAACTGTATAATTTTTTTTACGTGTTGGTCTATGGCGGCTTCCAAATAAGAATACCAATATTCATGTATGTATGTATGTATGTATGTATGTAGATATGTTTGTCCACGCATATCTCCGAAACTAATTGACGAATCGTGTTCGTTCTTTCATTGTTTTCATTGTTTGCATTTTGTTCAAATTAGGGAATTGTAAAAGTTCCATCAAAATCCGTCGAGTAGTTTTCGTGATATGGACCTACAACTAAAAATTATGAAAAAAAAAATTAAAAAAATTAAACCGACGTCAAAAAGTATGGAATAAAATTTGTTACCTACATACTTTAGGCCTACTATATTTTGAGGTTGGTTGGTCAAAATTTAACAATAGTAACAAAATACCAACGACACCAACCTCAAAAAATATTAGACCTAAAATATGTAACAAATTTTATTTCATACTTTTTGATATTGATTTAATTTTTTTAAATTATTTTCTTCCACCAATCTGCATAAGAGCAGCGTGGTGTAGTATGCTCCAGGCCACCCCAGCCAAAAAGATAAAGAAAGATAACTCGACAAATGTTTGTTGAATTACGAACGTAACTCATAACGTGACATAGTAGGTAATAGCCTCCATAAATAACATTCGGCTAGACAGTGACACATTGTCTGATGAATGATTCATTTCAATTAAAATCCTTGGCAAATAAAAATTGCAGACTTCTGACTTACGCTGGTAGCACACCTCCGCCACGAAATCGCGAAATGCTTGATAGTCCAGTCAGTTTGAACATTTAATTCACAATAAGAATGTTTCGCCCGTATCACAACGGACAAACGGTGGCAAAACTTCAGCGATTTTGCGGCGGAGGTGTGCTAACGCGGTTCGATAATGTTGAAATCTCTTGACGGGTGACGTAAATTATTAGGTACCGTGTCCTTTAGAGAGCTGCCGAAAATCTAATAACTTTTTTATAAATAAAACAAATTGCTGAAAGCTCTATTATAAAGAACTCAATTTATTCTTAGTTTGTTTGTCAGTAACGCATTAATGATCCACTACAGGGTCGGATCTCCTATCACAATGAGAAGGATGTAGACCTTAGTCCACCACGCTGACCTAGTGTGGGTTGGTGGACTTCACATGCCTTTGAGAACAATTTTTTTTCTGAACTCTCAGTCATGCGTTTCCTGACGATGTTTTCCTTCACTGTAACAGCAGTTTATATCAAACAAATGAATGGTGACGCATATGCAAGACGTGGACAAAATACAGCAGACATTTGAAGAGAAGCATAGCTAATTGCACGTCGGTAGTTGGCCCGACAATCCGTTTAATTGCATACCACATAACTCACGGTTATACACGATCATAACATTAATTTGAAAGACGATAGTGTTGGTGATATTAAGGCGTCAACAAATCGCGCGTCTACCCGCAACATCGGTCATAATAATTCAACGCTAGCGAAATGCACCACGTCTCGTGATGTATGGCGACAGACCGACAGATAAATTGCTTATAATTTATTATAGTGGAAGCCGTACCTAATTATGGCTTGCAAAGTTGACTCATGCAGACGAGAAAAATGATTTGTGGTTATTATCTGTACGAGGGTCTATTATGAAAGCTCGATTTCGCTCGAGGCGACGAAATAATTACGCCCAAGACGGGGCTGGCGGACTCCGATCTGTCATTTCCACACGCGATTAAGGATGCCTATTACGATACGATACATCGAAATATCGATACATTACAATACGATATATCGATATATTTAATACGCTATTTTGACCATACGATACGTTTCGATGCATCGTAGGTATTACTATAAAATATCATATCGTTACTAAAATACAACATTTTTTTTAGTTTTATGACTTGAAAATTCCTATAAATAGTGCCATTGATATTTTTTAGTCTTAATTCTTAATAAGAAATAAATATTTTGCATATTAAAATTAAAAAACACTCCCTAAAATACCCGCTTTGATTAAAAACACTAATTAAATCGCAAAATTCGCAAGTCGATAAAAAGCATGCGATACGAATACGATACGATATACATCGTATATAAGTTGATACAAGGGATATTTTCGCGTATCGATACAAAGGAATACGATACAGTTACGATGCGAGATATCGATACAACACATTTTTTGGGCATCCCTAAAGCGGACTCCTATCTGTCATTTCCACACGCAATCCTTAAGTGCCTGCTATTGGAGTTATAGGCTTAATTCTATACTTCGGTCTGTAGTTAAAAAGACATTTCAGTGCCCCGTAGTTGAATGTAATCGACATAATCAGATAGCTTGTTTAATAATTGTCTGTGTGAATTGCGTTTTTTATTTTGGGATTATTATATTTATTTTGTATTTATTTTCAGCGCGAGAATGATTTTGTACGCGGAGGCGCGCAGCTCACCACCCCATTGTGTTCTTCTTTCGTGAAATCTTAAATCAGCACTTGTTTTTCGTATATTTTGCTTTTATTTTAAATTAATTTTTAATTACTACAGATAACTATGAAATTTAAGGTTCGTTGTATTTACCTTTAGTAAATAAGAATTTTTGGGAATCCAAGTGATTATTTATTGTAATCTCATGTAATTTCATTTGTGAAATGTATATGATATTACATTTTTAAAACGATATCATTAACTGCAATTTATACTTTTACAACTATTAATGAATTCATGAGATCCAATAAAAATATACCTTCTACTGTTTTAGATGTTATATCCAATTGACTACCCAATACACTTTCAATATTAGCATCTTGGCTAATATAATCACATTGTTTCTCGTTTCGCCCGTCGTTGTATTCACAATCTCTTTTATAACTAACCACTAGTCTGTGTCATTCGGTCCCCAATGGTCGATGCCGAATAATTTCATCGTAATACTCAAGTTTTACGATCAATAAAGTTTGGTGTTCTAAGACCACTTTGCTAAATAGAAAGCTATTCATTTTATGCTCCTTCTTTTTCAATTTAATGTGAAATGAAATCTATTATCACAGTTACTGCAAGATTTATTACGATATTAGTCGCTTTTATGTTTTGACCAACAGTATTGCGTAAATTAAGTTTTATTGCCGTCATATGATTCGTAAGAGTGAATAAAAACAAGTTGTTGAAATTAAATATTTACGTATATTTTTTCCATTTTATGTCCTTTATAACAACAAATTTATGTCAACAGATATCGATTGCAGATAATACGATGTACTTTACAAGAATCTAGTACACGCAATTATCATTCATTTACAATGTTTTATCTCAGATTGTTTATCTCAATGGTTTTCTCGAAAAAACAGTGCTATTAAGCATGCATTTAAACGTAAAATTTAAATTAAAGTGTGTCCGAAACTCTTAAGATATTATCAGTTTAAAAATGGAAAGTAGCTATACAAATAAAGTGAACAATCATGACGGTAACATTCGTGTTTTAACATATTCATATTCTTTAACGAATACCGTTCTCCAAATTTAAAACATTGAGATACGTGACAATTGCGTAGATGCCGAAATACTAAAAACGTGTCGTTTAAAAAAATACAAACACAATCAACAATCCTCACTAATCGCAACAACTTAAATTAAAACTATTCAAATTACATGCTATAGATTTGGTACATAAAAAATTTCGTTAGACTAACTACAAAATAATATCCGCGCTCGCGGGACCAAGCGTGGAGGCGAGCTCGTACAGTGCACTAGAACACTATGAATATTACAAGTTAGAGATCACAGCTGTCGTGCCCCGTGGGGCGTCACGTCCGTCGATGATATGAGCCGACCGAGAACCGGCGCACTAAACTATATGTACACGTTCACCGGCTCCGATTGTCCTTTTGGCATGGGCGTTAGTGCTCGGCGCCCCCCTTCTTATGTGCGTGGAGCGCCGACGGTCCTCAAGGGTGGAGAGGACGCGGCCCGAACAGCGGGTACGAGGGGAAGTACGCGGCCAGCGACGGGTGCGGCGGCAGCGGGAACGGCAGCGGCGGCGACGACACCAGGTGAGACGGCTTGCTGTACGGATGGAACCGAGGCGTCAGCGGCGACAGCGGCGGCGTCGGGTACGTCCGCTGCAGCAGAGGGTGCGTCGCGCTCAACATCGATAAGCTCGGGCTCGACTCGCCGCTGGCCGTGTGAGACCTCAGGTGTTGCAACAATTCTTCGGACGTCGAAAATCTCTTGCCACAGTACGCGGAATCGCCCGCCATCCAGCTGCACACGAAAGGCAGTTGAGAAGCTGCAGCCAGAGCGGCCAGCTGCGCGTGAGCATACGCAGCCGCGGCGGGATGACCGGTCGGCAGAGAAAAAGGTGTCTTAGCGTGATCGCACTGTGAGCAACCCGCGGGGCACACGGCAGATTTGAGCAAATGAGAGCTTAGAGAGCATCCGGTACAGTACGGGTCTCTGCAAATTCCCAAATCGCTTCCTGGTGCTTTCATTCTGGCGTACGCTAAGTAAGGGTTCAGTCCATTCTTTAGCGCATGGTGTTGCGCCGCCATCAAGCTACTCGTCATCAGATCCATCGGCAGAGGGAATCCGGTGGGAGGCATGCCGCCTAAAAACGCTGACGAGGTCACAGGTACACTTGGTTTGAAGCTAGAATGTTCTTTGGTGTCTACGCTGGACGGTACGGAGCTTGGCGTGTAAGGTAACTTAGATGCCGAACTAGACTCTGAATTAGATTTGGCGGGCAGAGGCGAGTGTAGAGGGCTGGACCTCTCGTCGGATTTTTCGGAGGGCGTTTTGCGATGTGTCGGCGGCGAGGTTCTTTGCGACGAGGAACTCTGATTGCTGCCGCAGCGCGCTTGCACCGGCGTGGTGGACGCGCTGCCCTTCGAGGACGGCGTCTTCGAATGGGCGTTGACCGAGGAAGCTCGGTCCTCGGGCGTCCTAGTCTTTTCTCTCGCGGTGAGGCACGACTCGTAAGGCTTGAAACTGGGCTTGTTGTCCATGTGGGCGGGCTTCTCGTCGTACTTCTTGCTCGCCTTCTCTGCGGCGGAGATGAGCTTGGGGTTGGGTGTGTCCGAGCCGATCGCGCTGCAGGTCTGGGCCAGAAGCGCCAGGGGGCTCTTTTTCGCGTCGAGCTGCAACAAAGAGGTTTATATGAAACGGTGTGCGAGTGACGGCACAAAGGGGCCCGGGGGTGGGGGAGGGAGTCCAATCACGCGGCCGACGCGCCATTATCCGCGCGTCTGGCAGCCGTCGGGCCCGCTTGACATTTCACTTCGCTCCCGCATGATGTAATCTCGCAGTGAAAAGGCCAATTTGTGCCGCTGAATTTGCGGCGCGCCCGGACTTGCCGCACCGTCACGTCTATTATCACGCCGGCGTTAGTTTGAATGAGTATTCGGGGGATGATTTTGTTTTATGTTTATTATGCCATTGTTCAGTGTTTGCGTGCGAATGGCGGGTTTAACGGGGTCGTTGATTCCGGAGATTTATGTTAGTGCAAGATAAAGGATAATTGAATTTTCTTTGGTTAATCAGATTCTTATTAGAAGATTATTTTTTATCGTTAGATTTTTGAACTATCAACTTAAATTGCCGTGTAACTGCGCAGTTACTTGAAATTTTTCCTTCACGAAATTTTAATTATTCTTCTCAATTTGGTGTATAATTTGTATATAATTTATGTATTCAGTTTAATCAGTCAGGTCTGACATTGATTGACTTATGAATTTAAATGAAAAATGAATCGGCAACTATGAATTAAAATTTTCATGAAATATGAAATCATAATATCAAATTGAGGTTTGAATGTAGATTTTATGATTATGTAGGTAGGTTTTAACCTACATCTAATTGTAAGATATGTGCCGTACTAAAATAATATATGTCTTGAAAATAAACTGGTGTTTTTGGTTTTAGAACTTTTTAAAGAATTGAAATAGAAATCACAAATAATTTGTAAAAATAAAATTTAAATCTCAAAAAGAACGACAAGCTATATAGATAGTAGTATTTATGGACGCAAAACAAATTTTTCTTATTTGAATCTTACTTTTTAAATATGATGAAAATCAATATCAATCAATCAATGCATTTTCCTGGAAAAAAAAAGCATTTTGCGTTATAATATTTCGACCTATATTTCATAGACTACATACGGTTAGGTACGTGCTTTTCAAGATTAATGAAGTTTTCTTTATACATTCTTTTCTCCACATAAATTTACAAAAATTTAAGAAATAAAAGTAAGAAACCGTTTCAGACGCGATGTTTCAAACATGAATAAAAATCCGTGCAGAATTCCTAGTACAAATACATTTATTGCACAGATTTAAATGAGCCCTGTATTTTACTGGGATTAACTTGTTGAGTGAAAACGTAATTTGTGACATATTAGTTTAGTGTTTATTTACAAAACTATTAAAGAGATTTATAAAAGTGTGCTATTAAAAACTATTAAAGAGATTTATAAAGTTGGTATCAAATTCCCACTACTAATTACTCATGGATATGTTCATCTTCGATTGAACAGAGTCTAACAACAAGTTAGGGTTTTGGATCAATAATACTACTTTAGAAGAATTTGATGGTTGCTTTAATTTTGTTTCTCGAAATACTCTAATGAAAAACAGACTTCCATCATTGTGTTATGAGTAGCCATTACGAATTACCTACAATGATTCTAGAATCTTCTCTTAGAATTGAGGAAATGTTTTATGATAGGCATAATGAGCAACAATTTCTATATTTTGATGTTGTTCTATCATAATTGATAGTTGTTATCGAATTCCATTAGTGAAATTATGTTATTAGAGGTTTAAAAAAACTAAGAGGAATTGCATATTTCAGTTAATGTTGCAGATATTTAGTTATTTCCAATAGTCTTTATTATGTGGGCCTTTTGATTGCAGCGGTAGACATTATAAATGACAGGTTTAGGTTTATTTACAAATACAGGAACAAGCAGTTGTGCAGGTCATCAGTCTGATGTTATGGTCACCAAAGTAAGATCATTTCAAAAAGTATTAAAGTCCTTTTAAAAAAGACGGCATTTATAACTCTTAAATGTTACCATATTATTCACGTATTTAACTAATACACCCATTTACTGGTTATTTTTTAAATTTAATATTGTTTCTTTAACACTTCAACCATCGTGAATGTACTTAACATTACGCAAATGAGGCCTTCATTTGACATTTCACAGTTTAATCTTTTCATCGCATCAAAAAATAAATTGTTATTTTAAAATAAAACCGGTTGAAATTTATTTCAATTGTTATTTAAATGAGACTCGCATTAACGCTTTTTCCTTTCTTACATAAAACATAATTCAAATTATCATGTTAATTAATTACAATGTAATAATAGGACTGTTTTCTACTTTCATAATTAATTCGACTTTGCGTCACACTTCCGCGCTTATTACACAACGCAATAAAACTGTTAATAAATAAATTTTACATTAAAAAATGTAAATGAGATGTCAGTGAATTATTAAAATGACAGCGATAAATATATTTAATGTAAATTTACATCATAATTTTAGCAATTTGGTGAGACTTGGCTAATTTAATTTATCATTGTGTCAAGAGTTATAAATATTTCAAAGTGGATACGCTGGTTTGATCGCTACCGAGCAACGCCAAGCGACGTGATGAATGAACAGGATGTATATTTCACTAGCTTTTGCCAATACTTTTCTATAGGTTTTTAAAATAGTGTCGAAAATTGTCGTTAGTGTCTGTGTTAGTCTCATCAGTTTGCTAAACAACAAAACCCGTTCAGTAGATTTTGCGAGAAGGACCAACAAACATCTGTCCGTTCCGAACTTTCGCGGTACTAAAGTTATAGGGTTCTGTGCAAGAGCAAACTTTTGGTCACCTGTTGTTTAATGCGATTCGGCAATATCCAGATATCTCATAATTTCCAAAATTTAAGGAGGTAGGTGAAGTAGGTAATTTTATTTGTCGGTTTTTTAGAATTTTGTAGGTAGGTACATAATCATCACATAACATAAAATAATGATCGTACATTTTATGATATTTTTAAGAGTTAGTTGGACATTTATATTCATCGCTTCGGTTACTGATTACTTGGAATTCATTTGATTTTTTGTATTTTTATCATACCATAAGGATTAGACAGAGATCATGAACCTTAAAGCACACATTTTTTACATAATTTAAGCAACAGTTACTTATAGTGACTAGTTTTTTTATTAGACAAATAGCTTTTATCTTCTGTTTATCGCCTGTCTTTTACCAATCCACGGTCAAACTTTGAAGTTTCATAAGCGTCTGTTTGCCATCAATCATTCCAAATTGAATGTCTTCCTCGAAAAATATTACGTGTTTTATCGAACCATTTATCATTTGTGTAATTTATTCATCTTTATATTAATTCCCTTGCGTAAAAATCATTAGTTTCTTCGTAAACAGCTCATCGTTTTTAGTTTTTTATTTATTTATGTCTATGTGGTCATGTTTTTATTGCTTCGATTACAGGCTTTTGAGTGAGCTTAGTGTTTAATGACATGAATTTAAATAAAATGGCTGTATTTTTTCTTAAATTATGTTACAAGTAGTTAAGTATACTTAAATTAATTATTCATGTAAATTTTACGATATGCAAAGACTATTTTGGGTTAACATTTAAATTTAATAGCGATTACGTGAATAATGCAGAATTAAATTTAAAAATTGGTATATTTTCATCATTATTTAAAATTTATAAAGCTTATTTATAAAAACAACGATGTTAATTTTCATTCTCCTCTCAATTTTCGTGCTCCTATCAACATACGAACTTAACATGAAGTTTTCCATCCTAATCCTAAAAAGCGAACATCAAAAATTAGTGCTTATAAGCAAGCTACATCTTTTTATTTTATATGATCGTAGTTATCTTAACTAAATTCCGTTTTAAAATCAAATTTTAATCATAACCGTACGTAAATTAAAAACAAAATCCAGCTTAAGAATTCCGAACAAAATAAAGAAAAGCTCTTTAAATATTCAGAGTCCCAATTTCCCGTAAGAGTAAACTTGAGCGCTTTTACCCGCGGGGCGAAGGTGTTTAACATACAAAGTTTGCGCGAACTCACCGTGGTCGGCAGGGGCGACAGGTAATCCGGTCGCAAGTACTGGTTGCTGGACGTGAGCATATTGCTCCACAAAACGTTTTCCCTCTCCAGTTTAGAGATGTAAATCACACAAGTATCACACACTTCACGATCCAATCTCCGTCAGCACATCCTTCACTATCACTGCACGTGTGGCGCACGCGGCGGTCGGCGTTCGACTGAGCCTCCGTCACGCGTCGCGCCCCCCTCTCTGACACGTTGTGACTCGTCGCCGCGCCATTTTTGCATTCTGTGTACTTTGCGGGAGCTTTGCCGTCTTATCCCCACCGCCGCTTGACACCCCGCGTTTTGTCTCGCTCGCGCGCGGGAAATATTACTAGAGCGCTTTCCGCGGCGTTTTGATGAAAGGATTGTATAAAATATGCAGTCGGAGTCAAAGGCGATGCGACGACAGAGATGCATAGCTCGGGAAATTGAATAGCGACGGCCGGGTGAGCGGCGGCTCGGTAATAATTTAGTTTTAACGTCATCTTTCTGCGCTTGACTGGAGGTTGCCCTCTATTCGCGTTGACGGTGGCTTTTCTAAGCGGAGTTTCTCAGTTTTAATTGGTTGTTTGAACGATCGAGGACTTGACTGTGAATAAAGTGGACGGTTAAAGTTGGTCGTTTAAGCGCTCGTGCTTTGAATTGAGTGACGTTTTAATTACTTTAAATTTTATTTTAATTGGAGGCTGTGTGACAATTTGGTAGCAATTTATTTATGTTAGGTAACGATTTATTCATAGGTTATTTAAGTAACTGGATCTGAATTTATCAATGTAGATAAAGAAGTAGAAGGAGAACTACTTAGGAAGGCCAAGTTAACTTAAAGTCTAAATATTTATAAGTCTGCAAGTTTTAATATTTATTAGGTTTTTATTTTCAGCATAACTTGTAAGCATTTTTAAAGCAGTCATAATATTACGGAGCAAATTCGTACAATTATGCTTATCTCCTAAATTACGGTGTCACTAAAAACCTAACGTACCAGAATAGAACACTAGCTTGTTTATTATCGTGTCTGGTATTCTAATGGCAAGGATAAAAGGCATTCTAGAAATGCAAATAACATTACGAACAATTCCATTAATTTTAAACAACATAAACGACAATGCTGTTAATTTTATAAAGCGTTTATTTGAAGCGTTTTTGCTGCTAACTTTTATGCGTTAAACGCAACGATTATCACGGCACGGAGTGTATGTGGAAGCTTGAAGCATTCTCAGCGCGCAAGGAATGCCATTCGGCGTAAGAAACGAAATTGCTCTTAAAAAGCGCTTTGCACATAGGTGGACCGACAACCTACAAATGTCCTACAAAAACGGCAATGAAATTAAACTTTCTCATTATATCTAAATAATTATATGACTAGACGAAGCTAATAATAATAGAGAAAAATTAACAGTGGATTGTTTTTTTTACTTGTAAAAATAAAAAGAGGGAAAAGCGTTTTATAAGGACATCATAATTAGAAAATTGCCGCAACACAAAAGTTTGCAAATTAAAGTGGCAATGGGCTGGCCACATCGTTCGCAGGACTGACAACCGATGGGGAAAAAAGGTCCTCGAATGGCGACCACGTTTAGGCAAAAGGAGCACAGGCCGCCCTCCGACCAGGTTGACTGACGACCTGAAGAAGACAGCGGGAAACCGTTGGATTCAGAGGGCCCAGGACCGGGTGGAGTGGCGTCGATTAGGGGAGGCCCATGTCCAGCGGTGGACTGGTAAGGGCTGAAAGGAAGGAAGGAAGGAGGTTAATATCATTAAAAACTGAAACATCAGAAGTTTGTACGATTCAAAGTCTTAAATATTTGACACAAAACAGTGTGTCCGGCGCTTTACACATTCGGAACACGCACTCGTATGCGATTGTCGTACAAACTCGCAAACATTGTTGAGAAAATATCGCCGACACAATTATTGTTCTGACGTAAAAACACGGGTGACATACGCGGTTTTCCGTTGCACCTTTGGATATAAAGGCCAGTTATAGGGACGCTGATAAAAGGTCCTCGATTGGCAACTCTGTTTAGGTACAAAGAGCACAGGCATAGAGGTATTATACTAGAATAGGGGAGACATACGGCTGCCTGTAAGCGGAAATGTCCGACACTTAGAAAGATATAAAAGATTATGGTACCCTATCTGTCTCTCTGCTAACTAAAGAACTTAGTGCATTCGCGCGCTTCACGCATGCGGATTAAACACTTTCAATACCTAAAATTGTGTCTCGCTAAATGCACATGCGCGAGAAGAGAAGGTACTTACCGCAATCTTCTCTCTCTTTTTAACCGAACAGTTTGAAGCCTGGCTTCCCTGCTCTACTATAATACGTCTATGAGCACAGGCCGCCCTCCGTCTAGGTGGACTGATGACCTGAAGAAGGCAGTGGGAAATCGTTGCGTTCAAGGAGCCCAGGACCGGGTGGAGTGGGGTCGATTAGGGGAGGTCCATGTCCAGCAGACTACCAAGGGCCGAAAGGAAGGATAGGGACGCTGATGCAATATGCCTGCAACCCAGATTTGTGATCCACTGCTCGTCGATTAGTAGCTCAGGTCCAACAGTGGAATACGAAGCGCTGAAGGGAAGGTAAGCTTATGTCAATAGAGAACTATGACTATTTACGAATACTAGGTACACTTTATAAAATAAACACTTACTTGCCTCACTGTGATAGATTTTGACAGTTCAGTTTATGGTGAAGGTGTTTAAAATAAGAAGGGATACAAATCAATACTAACGAAAGATCTATTATTGTTTTGTAGATTTACAAAATTACATTTATATGAATTAAAAGCTTGCGAATATTTTTTTATAATAAATATAATTGTATTTGTCCGTATAATTGAGTCCACAACCTCCGGTATAGTATAAAGTTCTGTTAACTAAACAACAGGCCAGTCCATATTAAATCAGTCGCCACATTATCGAGACAGGAAACAGTGACTCTATAAATGAACCCTAAAATGCAATTACGTAATCAACACAGGTAGAGGTTTGTTTTGCTTTTCAATTTCGGGAATCTTTATGAGGTCTTTGTGTGAGACCACCGGCGGTGCGGGGGTTAAAAATGCACTTTCATTGTTTACTCTACCAATAGAATGGGTAAGTCATTGTAGGGTTAACACATGCCTTGTAGAAATACAAAGGATTGTCCACCTTATGTTCTAAGCAATAAGGCCTATAAGCCGTGGTGAAATGAAAAGCGTGATCGTGGTAGTCATCGCAATTTTTATAATCTTTCATTTCGAAGTATTGTTAAGTAATTCCTGTTTTTTGTTTTATGGAAGTAACTCAAGTAACCCTCTTTCGAACTTATCGCTTATCCTTAAAGTGAATGAGTTACGGAAAGTGAAGTTACGTTTTTAGATTTTAAGTCTATTGTTATTTAAAAATGCGTAGATTACTACGTATTGTAAGATTTTTACGACTTTTTAAGCCCTTTGTAAGCCACTTTAGCTCTTTATCTATTTTTTATTCAAACAAAAGTTTTAGCAGTTGGTAAATCATAGAAACAAAAAGGGATTTTTTGTTTAGTATACGTCGATATCGAGTTCTGATCGGATTAGATAACAAAGAATACTCACTAAATTTTTATGACTCAAGGAATTCTATAAAGACTTCGTTTAGTGACTAGGATTTAAAGTAGGTAATAGTTCAATAGACGATTAGCAGTTTGTAAATAACTAAGTAGCTGAGAGGATGGATTGGCACTCATAGAATAAGGCAGGTACGTAATATATAAACAAAAAAAACCTCTGTAAGTAATATAAAGAATGCTGAGTGGTCACTGTGATCGATGGTTAATCCGCATCCAAAATCTGCGAAGGAAAATAGGTATGTCCAGGGGCCTGATTCTGTATGACCATTCACACTCGTATCGCGGCAATGTCGTGTCTTACCCGTGATAAAAAGTCAAAAAATGCTTAAAAGTCAAATATCGTGACAATCTATTGTGTGCCTTATAGAATAAACATTACGGTTACTTGTTGTGCCGAGTTCATGAAATGACGTACGGTTTGATGTCACACGATATCGGCACGAAATTTTTTGGGACTTACAGAATCAGGGTCCTGTCCGAACTAACAATAAAAAATTAGCGTCAAATGTACGAAAAAACGTTGTCACACGATAAACTTGACGTGAGCGACCGATTTTTTCGTGGCAGGACAAGCGGTAAGTACCCAACATATTTTCCCGAGCCTTAGATCGGAATTGATTCAGAGTTAACTTATTTAATGACTAAACATTTTTTGTATGAAGATGGAACAAACACGTCGTGTCTAACAAGATCTCAAAGCACAGAGGAGGCGGCTCGCTTCACGCCGGGAACCTGACATGATGGGAATCAGGGATGGACAATTTTACTATGAAATTAAAATGAAATTTAAATAGGAAAATATTTGATAAGGTACACAAAATACCTAGGTCGGCAAGATGGAGTGTCAGGATATCAAAAATGGGACACAAAATAAGCGTCCATCTATTTTCAGATCGTTTTTGCTTTTGAGGAAACTGTTGTTATCACTTTTTAGTGATACATACAGAGAGACACTTGACGACTATTTAGTTATTGTTTACACGAGGGTTGACGAATGGAGATTCTTACTCATGTTGACAATGACTTACCGATATGATATATTGCAACACTACACACATTTCTAGTTTCTTACAATGATGCATTAAGTTGTTATAGAAGAATATAAATATCGATACGTAACACCGGGCTGTCGACTTTGACAGAATGCTCTTTTTAAAGTACATATTTTAAAAGAATTCCTTTAAACATTCCTGCGAGTTGGCAACCCTATTAGTTCAAAGGTGCCGCGCTGTCACGCGTATGCTACCGCGCGGCGGGAACCGATTGGACGATGAGATGAGATTCTGTGCCACGTTTCATCTGTAGCTCTTAGCTGTCCGGCTGCGGGAGGCAGGGTCGTGGACCGTCATCTCGTGGTCGTCAATCGCCGCAATCGTTATGGTTAATGGAGATTAGAGGGCCATCTTAGGACTACGGTTCTCTTGCAACTGAACGGTTCGGTTTGATTTAGGTAAATGAGATGGATATACCTAACAGTGTTTAACACGCTGGCCATTGCGGGCGGATTTCACATGCCCTTGACAACTTTATGGTGCTGTTGAGAACGTAAGGTTCTCCATGAACTCATGGGCATACAAGTTTTTCTCAAGATGCCTTTATTCACCATTATCTGCTAAAGACGCGTTGTCTAGAAAAGTCCTTGCGGGGATTTGAACCCGGACTTATTGATTGAGAGGTCGAATTCTTAGCCACTGAATTGAGCAACTCCACCTATTCCATTCTTCTCCACTGTCCACCCATCATCAAAAGCATCATCCGCATCAACAAAAGAAAGAAAGAGTGTAAGAACGACTGCACCACGGTAGTAAATAATATTACCGTGACTGTACGTACACAGGACTGTAGTAGCATTTTAATTTTAATCAAATCGAATTTGGAGAAAAGATAAACAATTTAATCTGTGCATAATAAGAAGAACGCTTTACACTGATAGCCCCCCACACTAGGTTTCTCTGTGTCGTGGGTGCCATGGACACACACAAGACAAGAACACAACACACCCAGACCAGAAACAGAAATACAAACTCATCATTCAAATCTCTGCTCTGCTTGGAATCGAACCCAGGACACTAAGCGCGGTGCACCGGTGTCTTAACCACTGTGCCACTCAGGTCGTCAAACTCAATAATAGCTCAATGGGTAGCAAGAAATGGTATCAAACCCCTCTCAAGTCGTGTCCATGTTCAGATATTTGTGTTCAAAGTTGTGAAAGATAACGTAGCTTTGCAGGCTACTGCTTAAACGAATAATACGATTCCGGAGAAAGCAAACATTCCTGTGAATAGTGTATCGTCCTAAGAAGAGTTTTGGATTCTTTGGTTGGCTTTGTTGTAATAGAACACTTTCGGCGTTAGCTTTTTAAAAGATTTTTGATAATAATTATGTTTTAAGTACCTACGTTATAAAAATAAGGATAACAAAGTTGGAATTGATGAGTAAAGACGAAGAAAATCTCTCATACGAAAGTTTTTAATGTGAAGTAAAAGAAAAAAAAATAACACTCAAATGCACGGTCTTGCTAAATACTACCTACTGGTTGAACTACCTATTTTTAAATGATAATAAATTTTAAAGTCCTTTCATTCTTCCTTTCTTTCAGCCCTGCTATGTCCACTGCTGGACATGAGCCTCCCACTCCGCTTCGCCCTGGGCTTTTTGAATCCTTTTGCTTAGACGTGGTCGCCATTCGAGGACCCATTGGTAGTCTGTCCTTCAAACGATGTGGCCAGTCCATTGAATGAAAGGATTAAATTAAAAAGGCATCAGGTAGACATTTTCATGTAAATAAAACTTTTGTTTCACTAAAAAGGAAGGAAATAGCTACATAGATATGACTCGTTTCTTCAGAACATAATACTCGTATAATCTCAGCTTTTAAGAAAGAGCTCATTCTCATTAGCTGAGCTAATGGCGAGACATTACCATTCGTATCTCCGCAGCGCAGAGATAATCAGCTCCCAGTGCCAATCTGTGCCAAAAGTACTTTAACGTGTCATTGTCTTACAGAGAGTGACTATAACTCGACTGCAAGTGTGGAAGATATGGATACTAGGCATTGGGTAAGGAAGGTAAAAAAATTATGGTATCTAGCAAAGATTTTTATAAGTATATCAAGAAGGAAAGTCAGAATATTAAAAATGGCACACCGAAAATTAGGGGATTTTTATTTTCATGTCACTTTTATTTTGAAGAGTAACTACTATTAGGTATGCCACTTTTTAGTGATACCTATATTAATTCTAAAGCGTATATTTCCCATGTGTTGGGGTAGTTTTCATGGGTCCGGCTGGGGCCTTTTTTATTTTAAAAAATGTTGAGCTCACTTGTAGTAGTCGGGTTTTTGCTGCTGCTAGAGCTGGTAGAGACCTGTAAATTAGTAATAAATCCGCAACCATCACAATAGCATGGAGCACACTGGCCCAGGGCGACGTTTATCGTGTGTATAATTGTGAACAGTCGGCAGCTTTCGGCGTTAATTCTGTATGATTGATCATCTTTCGGCTAATGAGCTTTAGACCGGTCTTGGGGTGATGGTCTAAGTCATAAACTTGTGGTTTAACTTTTGTGATACTTAGTTTTAGGTCGAATATTTTTCACTCGCTTTTTTATCTGTTATTTAATTTAAGTAAATAGATTTTAGTGTTTGGTAAAAAAAAAGAATTCACTCGCCTTTTTGAGAATTTTTTAGTATTATTATCTACCAGTAATCATTACTTTTAGGACTGTTTTTTTATCTTATTTGAATCTTATAAAGTTATTTTTATAAAAACGTTAAATACTAGTACTGGCTCGAATCAAACACATTTTCCTTCATCGTCAATTAGGGGAAGCCCCAATCCTGACTGGAATAGGTAAGTCCACTGACTACAAAGGGCTGATAAGTACAAGAAAGATCACTATCCTACATTTATATTATAGAAAGGTAGGTATTTAACGGCTACCATTTTTTAACCGAAACCGCTCACGCCTGTCCCTTGCAGCGCGTCAGATTATGAATTATGATCGCTTTTCCTCCACAATAAGTGCATAAATAGGGTCCGCTGATGGCTGGAATAAATCATTCGCGGCCATCCATCATCGGCGACGGATCAGGAAGTGCGATGACCTTTTGTTATGGATCACGCTTCCAGCTGAATGGAGTTCCAAGGTTGGGGCTCGCTACGGAAAATGTTGATTGACGGCTAACTTAAAAGTTTATTAAAATAGATGGTGTAAGTGTGACATAGTCAAGCTTAAAATACCGTAGAAGCTACTTAAAAAAATGAATAGCAAACGGGAGCGCAGGCTGATTTTTAGTAGTCACTGCAACCCAGCTGAAAGGGTCTTTAAAGTTGCGGTTAACATTAAGCGGTTGAACAATAGGTCTTTAATATTTTTTTAAACAATTGACACAAGTCGATATCGGTAAATAGAAATCACTCGCCAGGCGAGGTGATCTTGCCTGAAACATTCAGCGATCGTGGTGTAGAAAACATTGATAGCGTGATTCAGGTTACCGGTGCTGCCATCTTTTGACAGGTGGCGGTAATCACCACAGGACTTTCATTAGCATGTTTATTAGTAGTAGTACTGTAAACACTAGTGAATAAATTAAGGTAAAGAATCAACTGTTCGGAGCCTGAACGTTATCGTCAAACTATTCGTAAAGCTAACGTGTGCTGTTAGCATGGGAAGATGTCAGATAGACTGCCTTATGACATAGGTACTAATGATTAACGTTTACAGTACGAATACCTAGACTCATCACGGCACTAATAACCATACATGTATTAGGTATAACTAACTAATATTATAACCATGCTGATAACTTTTCAGTCCGATGCGAGCGTATTACGCGACGGCAGCTACTTCGTAAGGATGAGGTTATTTATATTTGTAAAGCGATGTTACTCCACCGTGGCTTGGCACTTCAACAATCGCTCGTATTATCAGCGAATCCGGCGTACTACTCGTACTCGTATCTCCGACACAACAGAGCACTACTTCGCTGCAAACAGAACACAGTGGCTGTTTTGTGAATGAGATGTTAGGATAGAAGTGTGGCGTGTAGCCATAGAAATAGGAAGTGGATAGAACGGCAGTGTTGATGGGGCAGACGTTACCCTAGGTTCTGCTCAACTGAGCGCACAATGAGTTAGGGGCGTGATTGTGATGAATATGAGCCTACTGTGGATTCGGATCAAATATACAGGGTTACCTGTAAAACACTAGCAACCTCGCAGCAGCAGGTAGCTAACACTATAAGCGTAAATAGTTTTAGCGGTGATAGCCAATAGCTAAGAATTTGGTCTCTTAGTCGAAGTATCCCAATTCAGACCAACGGTTTTCTTAAAAATTAAATGTTGTCCTGCCGTAACGGTGGAAGACATCGGAAACTTGCATACCTAAGAGATTTCTATAATGTTCTCAAAGGTATTTTAGGCATGTGAAATTGTGAAGTCCATCAATCTGCAATAGGCCAGCGTGGTGGACTAGACCTACATCCTTCTCGTTGCGAGATGCGACACGACCCATAAGGTCACTAATGGGTTACATAATTATAATTAGTTACAGACGTGATATTGCCGTTCTATTAACTTCCTTTCTCTATGCATGTAAGCGTTGTCAGAGCCAGATCTTGTGTACTGAGCTAACTACATAACAGCGCTGTCTCGCTGCATAGACTACTTGACAATCGCTTAGAGCTTTCTTTGTTACGAGATAAGGGTACAAAGGTTAGAAATGTGGTTTTTATTGATTCGACTGAGTAGTACGCTCTATGTGTTAGTTCTTACACAACCTGCCTCAATGAAAATGCTAGGTGTGAACTGTTGCTAAATCATAACCCGTTTCCGATGAGCTACTGCCAGGTGCCTGGGTGATTAGCTAGATTTTACATCGACGACCTGAGTGGCGCAGTGGTTAAGACACAGATGCGCTGCGCGGAGGGTCTGGGTTCGATTCCCGACAGAGCAGAGATTTGAATGATGAATTTGAATTTTTGTTTCTGGTCTGGGTGTGTTGTGTTCTTGTCTTGTGTGTGTCCGTAGCGCCCACGACACAGGGAATATTAGTGTGTGGCTATGAGTGTGAAGTCTGTGAAGTGTTATTTATTTATTTATGGTAAACGGCGGTGATAGCCCAGCGGCTTAGAATTCGACCTCGATTCGAGGGGTCCGGGTTCGAATCCCAGTGGCACGCACCAATGACTTTGTAAAAAAGTTATGTGCGCTTTATAAAATTAAATATCACCTGCTGTTACGGTGAAGGAAAACATCGTGAGGAAGCCCGCATGCCTGAGAGTTCACAAAAAAAAATGTTCTCAAAGGTATGTGAAGTCCACCAACCCGCAGTAGGCCAGCGTGGTGGACTAAGGCCTACATCCCTCTCATTACGAGAAGGAGACCCGACCCTGTAGTGGGTCATTAATGGGTTACTGGCATGGTAAAATTAAGTTTCATTTTTCAGGGTTGAACGCTAGCCTGACTGGAGTTAGGGTTTAATTAACTCGTCAACAGCATGTGATGGCACTTGGCCACTTAATGAAACAACAAATGTGCAAGAGTGTCGTGCTTGCGACCAATAGAGACCCTTCGAGGCCTTATTACGTGTTGTGAAGGCGACCGTATGGGCATTACAAGGAAAGACGTTATAAAAATTAGGAATGCGAGGTCCGGGAAAGAACGAACACTTCTTAAGCTTTTACTCAAAATAAAGTTTGCAAAAACTTAAAAAAATATTAGCTCTCTTGTATTATTTTGTCGTGGGTTTGATTCCCACTCGAGGCAAACATTTGTGATGAGCAAAAGTGTTTGTAACACAGGCTCACAGCTTCCTTTCGGATCAGAAAGCCGTGTGTGAGTTTTCCCACGATATTTATTGTATTTATTAATATTATTTAAACATTATTTGTTACATAACCTCTTTTTTAGTTAAAAAGAAAGAATACGGTGTTACGTATTAAAGCCCTTGTAAGGGAGAATGGACACAATGTCCTAACAGAGGCCGAGATTAAACGCGCCCTCCGCTATTTGTTTATCTCTGAATGGCCGCCATGTTGCCGATATTAGAAGAAAGTAATGTAAGCCATCGTGGTCGCTTATTAGAACACGGTGATCCTATCCCGGATGTGTTTCACTAGGTATAGATACAAAAAGGGTGAGTAGAACTAAGGAAACGACGAACAGAGAGGAAGGAAGAATGCCCGCAGAGGTACTCTACCGTCGCCCTCATAAACCGCCGTAAACACATAAGTGCGTGCGTGTATGCGTGCATGTAAGTGTATACGTGTGTGTGTGTCGTTGTCTTGTGTGTGTCCATAGTACCCACGATGTGATAGCCAAACCTAGTGTGGGACTATGAAAATGTCTGTTATTATACGTGTTCTACTTTAGCCGCGGTATTTTAAATTTAAAACCTGAACGATTTTTGCGCGAAACCATCCAACCAAATTATTAAAAACTTGAATCACTTTCCTGCACCGTAAATTGAAAACTGAATTATTTACACGGTCGCCGGCTTTATTAAATACGTGCTACCCTCAGGCGAGTGGATAATTTTGGAGGGTAGAACGCAATCTCCGTGCCTTAGGCGATGCTTTATCGACTTTGTACATTGTGTGCGCTGATGAAGTAGGTACCTACTCGTATACGCCTATCTCAAATGTTGTTAGATTGAATTTTTACGTGCTATAAGTTATAGGTATAAATAGAATGGATTAAATGATAAGTCCACCAACCTGCAGTAGGCCAGCGTGGTGGACGGCGGCCTACATCCCTCTCATTGTGAGGGGAGCCACGATCCTGTAGTGGGTCATTAATTGGTCACTGACAAAAGGTAAGGCACAGTAGCTTGCCAGAGTCGTACATCATCTTTTTGTCTGTAACCCATTAGTTACCCACTGCAGGGTCGCGTCTCCTCTCGCAATGAAAAGTACCATAGACTAGACTTTAGTCGTTTATAAAGGCTTGTGAAGTCCACCAACCCGCATTAGGCCAGCATGTTTAGCCAAAACCTATATCCTTCTCATCGTGACGGGAGACCAGACCCTGCGGTCACTGCGTGTTTACAGAAAACTCGAGAACTGTTTTTGAAACTCTAGAACGATTGGACTTATTTGGCTCATTTTAGTGTTGATATGTTCGGATAAATCCAAGAAAGGCTACTAGTACACGGGGAGAAAATCTAAAAAAAGTGCGATGAAAATATTTAATAGAAATTTCTAGGTAGGTATATTGGACAGAACGAAGTGTGCCGGGACAGCTAGGTTTTATTACGAGTAAAATCATCTCCCCATGCAAAGATATACACACGTCTCAAGAAGACAAGTTCAAACAAACAGCCCAAATAAGTCACCCCTGAACGTGCGCAGTATTCCATCCTAAGGATTATACTTATTATCATCACATCACGCGGCGTCTGCGTCACAAACGCTGACACGTAATTTTGAGATATTTAAGACCAATGTGTGGTAGTAAAAGATCATAATGTTTTAACTGCGATAAAAAATTTGAGCCTAAAAGAGTGCTGGAAGTTTTTTCCACCCGCTTTTTCCTCTTGGTCCACGAAAACCTGAAGGGCGATCAAAACGCATGTACCTACTATAGGTTGTCTCTTATTTACGAGCTGCTTATTTTGCTGCTTGCTTATTTACGGTGAAGGAAGACATCGTGAGGAAACCTGCATGCTTGAGAATTCACAAAAAAAATGTTCTCAAAGTATGTCAAGTCCATCAACCCGCAGGCCAGCGTGGTGGACTAAGGCCTACATCCCTCTCATTGTGAGAGGAGACCCGATCATGAAGTGCGTCATTAATGGATTACTGACAAAATCACATTCAATGGCAAGGAAAACAGTCGCGAACTTATAAGTCCATTTTTATCACAGGACGTGTTTTCGAGTTATTCAATAACGAATCGTATCACAAGGCAGTACGGTCGAAAGTCCTTTGGTGGTGACGTGTGTGGTTAAACTGGATCATTTCCTTTTGACAGCTGACGTGCTGGAGGGAGCCCATCCGTCTTAGTCACTGATGTGAAGGTGGGAAGTCTCGGCAGTTTTGAACTAATCGTCAGAGTATATCCAGTGGTGGAATAAGATGGATGACTTCGGAGTACATAAGCTACTCGTTTCTGCTTACGACTTCACGTTAGTAGAGTCCAAATTGATTGTTGTTGTTTTAACCCATTAATGACCCACTACAGGGTCGGGTCTCCTCTCACAATGAGAGGGATGTAGGCCGCCGTCCACCACGCTGGCCTACTGCGGGTTGGTGGACTTCACATGCCTTTGAGAACATTTTTTTTTTGTGAACTCTCAGGCATGCAGATTTCCTCACGATGTTTTCCTTCACCGTAACAGCAGGTGATATTTAATTTTATAAATCGCACATAACTTTTTTACAAAGTAATTGGTGCGTGCCACTGGGATTCGAACCCGGACCCCTCGATTCGAGGTCGAATTCTAAGCCACTGGGCTATCACCGCTGTGGTCGAATTCTAAGCCACTGGGCTATCACCGCTGTCCAAATACTTAGATGGAAATATGTTTTGAATTATTAGAAGCGCACCGAGTAGATCACATTCGCGAGCGATTGAAAAAGTTGAACAACGTTGGGTGGGTTTAGTACTTACCTGTACCCTTAGTCTGAGTTTAAGCAATGCCGCTACTACACATAGACGTAAATCATACAGCTAACTACACAGGAGTCGCACAGTGTAATAACCATAATAGAGGTAAAATATTTTCAGAAGAGTTAAATAATAAAGTATTTAGATAGATAAGGATCAGTGACCGCTAGCGGCGAATTAAATAGGTACGCGCTTCCGTGCTTCGGAGGGCACGTCCGTCGGTCCCGGTTGTTATCGATACGATAGCAGTCGTTAAACCTTGTCGAAGGCCCTATGGGCGGTTTGAAAACATCCGACAGGGGTTGGCCACTAGCCCGTTTCTCCACCGCACCGCATTGGACCATTTTGTCCCATGCAATTGCGTATTCTTTTTAGTGGTGCGTTTCGGTCTTAATCCATCAAACTACAGCCGACGTGATTTGCATTCTTTTTTAATTATTTCACGAGGCGTAAACCCATTATGTTTGAAAGGGTTAGCTTGATTGAAGTTGTCAAGTTACGCTGTTCCTTAACGGGTCGTCGGTTCGATTACCGGCTATTGTGTTCTGTTTGTATGCATGGGGATTCGTAAATAATGCAGGGTAAACACGACGTGACTACGAAATTACTGAAGTGCATGGGAATCGTTGGCGATTATAGATTGGAAAGTTCACTGTTCAACGACGGGGCGACTTGTGTTAAGTAAAAAATTGTTATAACGTACTTGTAGCTTCTTTCCGAGGTGAATAGGCATGATGACTAATTTTCAAAACCCTTCTATGATATTCAGAAGTTTCTATTATGTCTAAAATATATCTTATTTTTGTAGAAAATTAAGGTTTTTGTGCAATAAAAGTACATTTAAATTTAAAGTTTCAAATTCATTCCAAAACGCTTGCCCGTGTCATGGCGTCTGTCATTACGTCAAGGCTCAGTAAAAAATGCAGAGATCGCGTTTAAGCGATCATGGCGGATTGTTGTATTTTGTAGATTTATTTTAACAAATAAATTAATAATCTCGACATTAATAAGAGAATAAATACATGTTTCGAAATCTTTGAATCCTATTTCATTAGATCAGATAAATATTTTGGAGATACTTGATTACTGTCATCATGCCTATTGATGACTTGTAGGAGATCACGGTGAATAGTCGGAGGAAATCTATTTATATCTATTCATACATACAAAAAAGGGAGAGAATGCACAAATACAAACTCCATGAAATACATAAAAAAATACAAAAAAATAATTTAATAAATGCCTTTATAGTTCAATTAAACATTTATGGCCCTCAAGTTTCAAAATAAGTAGTTCCCTGAACTGTTTAATAGTCTCAAAAATGTTTCTTAAATCCTCAAAATAGATATTTCCTCAAGTCTCAAAAATATGTCCTGAAGTCTCAAAAAATGTTTCTTCAAGTCTCAAAACTGTTCTCTAAAGTTCCAAAGTAAATGTTTCTTCAAGTCTGAAAATAAATGTTTCCTCGAACGCTCTAAACTTTACATAATTTTAAAAAATTGGCTGATTTCGCCATCATCACAAATACAGTATTTCCGGCGACCAAAATATGAAGAACATGCTTCTACACGGTGGGTTGAGAAGGTGCAAACACAAAGGCTCTATTAATATCTATTTTAACTATGATTTAGTTAGCAAAACCATTGAGTTGTAAATTCTTCTATTTAAAATTCCGTCCAATCCAGTTCAGTACCGACCTCGTTCCACTGATAGCTAGAATTTGCGATCTAGACGGAGACTGAGTTAAAAATCAATTTGCGGGCCATCTTCAATCAACATAAACAAAACCGTCGTTTACGAAGAGGAAATTGCTTTTCCCGAAAATTTCGACAAAAGTTAACAAAAATTCTTTGGGGTTTTTCTTTAGGATTGGTGAAAATTTTTAATACCTAGTATTTTAATACCTATATCAGCATAACAGTATGTCACTTTGATTCCTATTTAAAATTTCTCACATAATAAATGTTTTCGAAAATATAACATAAATTTTAGTCATGATTTGCCCATGATTAATTTTAGATTTAGTGTTTATTATATCATGTTAAAGTTTCCAAATAAAGGAATTAAAAAAATAATGAACCGCAAATTTAAATCTTTTAGAGGTGACAATTCACAAATTCCGTTTTTACCTTAATTAAGGGGGCTTTAGACTAGTTTCACACAAAATTTTATGGCCATAAGTCAAGTAGGTAGTTTTAGAAATCTCGACAGTAGTCAGCAAGTGAGAGCTTTCGCTTCTAAAGTTCGTACAAATTCGCAAGTAGAGTAAATTTGCAAGTAGAGTACCTAATATACCTAGTATAAGCAAAAAAAACTTAAAGTAAGTAACGTATAAATTCGAAAGTAGAGTACCTAATATACCTAGTATAAGCAAAAAAACTTACAGTAAGTAATAATACCTTACGTCATGATTAAGCCTTTATAAAATAAGCACGAGAATAAACGCAAGCAAAATTATCCGATACGGTACAGAACTCACGGGCCAATTTAAAACAATCTGACTACACAAGCATTACTTTGGAGAATCGTCGCACTCTAATTTCACCACTACCTATCCTAACGTAGAGGCACAATGCCAGTCATTCATCACGGTGTTCAATGCTCATAATTTGTTTGTAGAAACATGTCATTTTACGGCTGGCTGGCTTTGGCTTTAATAGCGTAATGTCTTGTTTTGCAAGGGGCCCAGGTATAGTACGTTTGATGTGGATTGGCACTTGTATTTTTTACTTTCGAGCTCACCGCAAGCTTAAGAACTCGGTAGTAAAATGCTGTCTCGAAATTTCGTGGCATTAAATTTTAACAGTAGAGTTGGTACCCAATATGCGGGCTATTTGCAGCGGTGATAGCCCAGTGGCTTAGAATTCGACCTCGAATTGAGGGATCCGGGTTCGAATCCCAGTGGCACGCACCAATGACTTTGTAATAATGGTTATGTGCGATTTATGAAAATTAAATATCACCTGCTGTTACGGTGAAGGAAAACATCGTGGGGAAACCTGCATGCCTGAGAGTTCAAAAAAAAATGTTCTCAAAGGCATGTGAAGTCCACCAACCCGCAGTAGGCCAGCGTGGTGGACGGCGGCCTACATCCTTCTCATTGTGAGAGAGACCCGACCCTGTAGGGGGTCATTAATGGGTACTGACATGACATGACATGACATGCGTGCTATTTAGTGGTCACTGCAGCCCATGGATATACAAGTTCTACCTCAAAAAGAATAGAAGTCCCATCGGACGTCGTAGGTATAGTGAGTGCGTTGCTACTCACGGGGACTAAGATGTTCATCTCAAATAATGTATCTCGGGCAACCACATCGCTACAACAAGGCTTTAAGGAAGCTGGATAAGGAAGAACTTAAACGTGCTGTCACAGCGGGTTTAGATGGTGGCACTAAATTCATAGCGGTGATAGCCCAGTGGCTTAGAATTCGACCTCGAATCGAGGGGTCCGGGTTCGAATCCCAGTGGCACGCACCAATGACTTTGTAAAAAAGTTATACGTGCGCTTTAAAAAAATTAATTATCACCTGCTGTTACGGTGAAGGAAAACATCGTGAGGAAACCTGCATGCCTGAGAGTTCGCAAAAAAATGTTCTCAAAAGGTATGTGAAGTCCACCACCCCGCAGTAGGCCAGCGTGGTGGCCTAAGGCCTACATCCCTCTCATTACGAGAAGGAGACTCGATCCTTTAGTGGGTTATTAATGGGTAATGGGTTACTAAATTCATGTTTCTACGATGAACCGTTTTGTAGTTTGTTTAGGTCAGACGATATAGACCAATTCGTTACGGTTCGGTATTCTGACTAGTGACATGGTACCTACCCTGTGTATGGTAACAATTTTAAAAAAGTTTCACGTCAAACCGATGGTATCGTATGTTCCCGTTTTGTTAATATTTGCTTGCTACCCTCAGGGGCGCCCCGATATTTAAAAGGCCAGCGTAATTCAATTTTGAATTTTCGCCTGAAACTGAAAATATTTGAAGTTGATGTGCTTTGTGCTTGCACGGTTGGGTGTTAACTTTTTCAAAAGGCGGCGAGATTTAATTAAATAGTGGTTGCAGACGTTGGAGTTGTAATTTTTATGGCTTTTGAAAATTTGTGGCTGGAAGTTGTATCGAAATTAATGCAAGTCAAGTAACTGTAAATTCAATAACATTTGGTTTATTTATAGGCAGGTTTAGCTGAAAACATAATTATTACTAATTATGCTGATGATAAGATTTCATAAAAATAGTTCTGTTAAATTGAGTTTAAAATAGAAATTCTAATGTTTTTCATTATTGATGAGACGATACATTATTTTATAGTGAAAGTAAAAAAGCTTTGAACTAAAGTAATATACTTTGATCTGTATCGTAGTTTAAAACAAAGAAATAATAAAATATTTTAATTTTAAAAGAGAAATCTACTTACGCTAATTGAACCATGTAGAAAATTAAATAATGTTTTTACCTACTCAAAATAATTAAGTAATAAAATTACATGAGTTATGTTAGCTCACCTTAATTTTTACAAAACTTCAAACTAGCTGAGCTTACACCGACGCAGGAAATACCTAGCTACAATTGCTCAAAGCACGAAAATTGTTCCGCAAAACGGAGCGTCATATAAAAAGCAAAAAATGACTCAATTAGACGTTTTCCCTCAAACGTAAATATACCACTCAATCGCTTCAATAACTTTCAAGTATCGCTTTAACAGTCAACCGCATTAAACTACAAAAAAATATATCCATTGTTACTCGAAATCACAGATAAGGTCTAAAATAGATAACGCAAGTTCACCCATCAGTATCAAGAACAAGCGTGCAGATTTTTTGTTTCCTGCTCAGCCAAAACAAAAATGTTTGAGTAATAGGAATCCTATATCAACGCAAAACCGAATCAAAAGCGTTTGTAAGAATTATTCGATTAATTAGTTATTCATATCGATTCATATTCGAATCGATTCATTAGAAGTATCAAACAAATCGATTTTTTTTATTTATTGGATTGGAGGAATGATAAATCTAGTCATAAGTCCGCACTGCACCATTACATGAAACAGCAACGATGGTTGCGATTTGCACAAACTATTTAAATATTTTGACACTACTTACATTTGCGTGATCTATTTAGGTCTATATCTATATTCTCGAAATAATCATGAAAACCGGTTACGAGCCGTCGTGTAGATAAACGAAAACAACACAATAAGTCGTAACACGTCACCCGTTTTAACTGTTCACTCACGAATTTAAAAACCAACCCTCAAACGTATACAGGTTTCGGAGCGAAATTTCTCATTGTTACGGACCGTCGCGACCCGAGTAATGGTCTCACGTCCTGCGTGCGTGTCCCGATAAAGGGTTAAGTACACACTAACAACCTGACGTGAGTCACAAATCTACCATTATTATGTTATTGTGGGAGCCGTGTCGTTGCGGCCTCGCATTTACATACAATTTAACATGAAATGTGGGCAATAATTCATGCCCGCTGTTGCGTTATTATTTCTATTATAAAGTGTTCGGTTGACGGTTTTTCATGCCGCCGGCTAGCGTGTTACCTCCTTCGAACGTTCTTCCACTCGTGTGTTAACGATCGCCCATAAAATTCGAGTCGAGTCTCGCGAACCGAAATAATGGCCCCCACTAAACATAAAATCGGTAGAAAGCATAATTAATAGCACTAAAACAAACGCTGCCATTTGAATACGAATAATTCAGATCGGATTGACGTTTAACGATCGAATTTTAATAAGATGAATGAACGAATCGGTAGAATAGAAAGCGAGACAAAACAAAATCCCTTCAATGTAATCGACGCATGACATTATCTATGCGTCGCTTAACACGAATTCAAATGAAGGCATTCGTTGTTGAAAATGTTAATCGATGTTAGGAGCTTATTGAATATTTTTACCACGATTTATATCCAATTAGCAGTTGGTGCGTGAATTGAATTGTTTGGGTCCAAAATGTGAATAAATACCACAATATTTACGATAATGTCCGGTGTTTTGTATAGGCGGCTCGGTTGTGCGCCGCGGGTGAGGAACCACGAGTAGTTTATTATGCGGCGTCGAAGGGTTAGGCTCTTTGTATGACGTTTTCATGTTAATTTACGCGTCGCCAACAAGGTGGTCTTACAGACCGAGTCTCGTTTACGAGCCCGCTTTTAAAAAATGATATTTTAGTGTTAATTCGACCGTTGAATAAGACTCTCCGCTCAATTTATTTGGGAATTAAACGTTTATGTGAGATTTGGAACTCGTTTAGGGCTTTGTTAGGAGTTTGCTTTAAACGGGTTATGTGCGATCGTGCATTTAGCGTGACGATGTTATGTCATAAGTGAATGATGGAGTGAAGTATGTATGATGTATCTTTTGTTTGCCATCGTTTTTGTGGCACATTCTATCAACGAAATTCTCTGTACAGTACTCACTTTTGCGACTAACTTTATTCTCAAATTTAATTCATATCTCTCTTTATTATTAACTTTAATAATAATTCTTATTAATTAAAATCTTAATAATTTAATAATTCACAAGATAAATATTTATAATTCTTCTGCGGTTTACTATTTGAAAATTTCAATCATTTCAGTCATGCTATAATAGTTCTATCAGTAACCCATTAATGACCCACTACAAGGTCGGGTCACCTCTTATAATGAGGAGGATGTAGGCCGCCGTCCACCACTGGCCTAACGCTTGTTGAGTTGGTGGTTTAAATAGTTATGCAATGCTAAATATAAAGATTCGGGCCTACTTACTACTGTATTTATAAGAGACCTATAGATCGCAAGGCATATATATTCGCATCACGGCTACTGTTTTGGTACGGTGAATAATTGCAGTATATATGTCATCGTTCTTTGATTCAAACGCATTAATAAGAGCGGCTAATATGAATTATTGCTTGTGAAAATAGATTCTCGATTTATAGTGAGGGGAAATGCTTGCAAAAAGTTATTGTCGATAATTTTTCGCAAACACGTACCCAAGTAGGTACTGTCGCAGACCGGACTCAATTCTACGCGAGTAGCTCTCCTGTTAAAATTTTTTCCTGAAAGTTATACATAAGTATATTTATTTTCTGTAACCTACCGCTGTCCTCATAATCCATCAAAACACAAACAATTTCTTGCCGTACAGACCAATTAAACTCGTAGCCCCCACACTGAAATTCCCTGTGTCGTGGATGCTATGGACACACACAAGACAACAACACACATACCCAAAACAGAAATAGAAATATAAAATCATCACGCAAATCTTTGTATCGCTGGAAATCGAATGTAGGAAGAGCCGCTGCGCCAAGCAGATCGTCTGTCTAATAACATCGATATCGATAGTCCTAAGTGTCTCGTCCCATCACTAACCCCATCCGCACCTGTCTCCCATAAAACATCTCGGGGTAAATATAAAATGACCAAAATAACCGGCTCCTTTAATCTTCGCTAAGTACCGGCGGCCGTAAGGCTGTAAGGTTTAATTGACAAATAAAAATTCCTCTTCATACAATGTGCGTAATTGCACCTTTTGACATTAGTATAATGAATATAGCTACTTATCTTTGGCGGTGCGTCCACTGTTGGGCATAATTTTAGTACCTACATAATAAATATAATGTCATAAAAACGTTGTTATGTACAGCAACTGGCATTAAGTACGAGTATTTATAAAGCGCACATACATAGCTTAGAAAAGTTGATGGTGCGTGCCGTTGGGATTTGAATCCGGATCCTCAGTTAAGAGAACGAATTCTTTGCTACCATTTGGAACCTAGCGAAGCAAACTTGAATCTCTTGTCATGTCAGTACCCATTAATGACCCACTACAGGGTCGGGTCTCCTCTCACAATGAGCGGGATGTAGGCCTTAGTCCACCACGCTGGCCTACTGCGGGTTGGTGGACTTCACATGCCTTTTTTTTATGAACTCTCAGGCATGCAGGTTTCCTCACGATGTTTTCCTTCACCGTAACAGCAGGTGATATTTAATTTTATAAATCGCACATAACTTTTATTACAAAGTCATTGGTGCGTGCCACTGGGATTCGAACCCGGATCCCTCGTTTCGAGGTCGAATTCTAAGCCACTGGGCTATCACCGCTGCTAAATCTCTTACTTCAATGATATGTGTGATCTGGTTTTGTGTATGTCCATAGCACACGACACAGCTTCAATATCTGATTATGTGTGGTCTTTTTGTGTCTACCTCTCAGGCAAAACTCAGATGAGTGACTTACACATTAGAATGAGTGCGACTCGTTATTATCTATCTGTGTACTATATTTCTGATCTGTCACGTCACTCGCGTGCCAACTTGTCACCTCCGTGCCGCGGACGTCATTACCGTGTCACGACGACACGACACGACGATGTATGGCGACATGCGACGTGAGATTGTCGTAGATTATGTTGATTCAAATGAGCTCTACATTTCACTGGCATTCGATTAATGGCGGATATGTTGACGGAATAGGGCCAATGTATATGTGTTTGTGTGTGAAGATCTAAAGATTTGTAGTTTATGTTTTTTATAAAACTAAGTATTTACAAAAAAAATAATAATAAAAATAATTCATCCAAAGTGCCCATGTGAGGCATCGTGCCCAAGACGCTGGCGGCATTTCCACGTTGAACACACAGGCTCAGCCTTTGAGCGAAATAGCCGCCAGCCCTTGGGTCACCAGAGGCAAGAACCAATTTGGTCGACATTTCCGACATGAACTTTTTCATGTCGGAAGACCACGGACCCATAGTCTCTACTGCAAGCGCCACAAATATATAATTTTCTGATAAACTACTATATTTGCGACGCTTCAGATTTAATGGTTAAGTTTTTAATTTGTTAGAGTTACTTTATTTTCGTTTTTTTATTCTATTAATATTCTTCTTATTTCATTAAAGATAAATACCTGTTTTTTTGTAGCAATTGAGTAGGAAACGGGCTTGCAGGCCATCTGTACCGTGAGCAACACTATATCAAATTATTCGTATTAGCAAAGACATTGTATACAGCTGGATAAAGCAAAGGGATAAGTTATTATTATTATTAGGCTGCTAACATATAAGCGGTGATAGCCTAGTGGCTTAGAATTCGACCTCGAATCGAGGGGTCCGGGTTCGAATCCCAGTGGCACGCACCAATGACTTTGTAATAAAAGTTATGTGCGATTTATGAATTTAAATATCACCTGCTGTTACGGTGAAGGAAAACATCGTGAGGAAACCTGCATGCCTCAGTGTTCTCAGAGGCATGTGAAGTCCACCAACCCGCAGTAGACCAGCGTGGTGGACTAAGGCCTAAGACTACATCCTTCTCATTGTGAGAGGAGACCCGACCCTGTAGTGGGTCATTAATGGGTACTGACATGACAACATATAAGAATAAAAAAATAATTATATATTTATGAAACAAAAAGCCACAATTAGTAGTAGGTAACATTATTTTTATAACGGTTATAATGTTTAAAAAAAACACTGCCTTCCGATGTGCACATAAATTCTGATCCATAGAACCGTCTAATTTCAAACAGTCATGACTTAACCATAACACGAAATTGATTCCACATACGAAATCACATGCATGCAGTGAGCATGACACAAACGTTCGACGGACATGCAAAATGTGCATTGAAACTTAGCATAAAATAGATTCGTATCTGCCCATCCATTAGTATCACCCCTGATTTATTGCCAGACAACACGCCAGGCCTAGTTATTTATTTATCAGTAACTAGCTGACCCGTCAGACTTCGCTCTGCCAATTATTTTGACTATTATACTATTATTTTTTATGCATGTTATATATATATAAACTTTCCTCTTGAATCACTCTATCTATTAAAAAAACTGCATCAAAATCCGTTGGGTAGTTTTAAAGTATATTAAGTATATGTATTTATATACATATTTCTAAAAATTTAATATCACCTGCTGTTACGGTGAAGGAAAACATCGTGAGGAAACCTGCATGCCTGAGAGTTCAGAAAAAAAAAGTTATCAAAGGCATGTGAAGTCCACCAGCCCGCACTAGGCCAGCGTAGTGGACGGCGGCCTACATCCTTCTCATTGTGAGAGGAGACCCGACCCTGTAGTGGGTCATTAATGGGTTACTGACAAGTATATTTAATACTATAGTCTATAGTATATAGGCACAGACAGCGGGAAGCGACTTTGTTTTATGCTATGTAGTGAAGAAATGGCGGGAAGCGATTAAAACGGTGTCAGTTGTTGCTTACGAGCTGTGCCAGATATGGAGTTTATTTGGGAAAATTGAATTGAGTTTAGATCTTCATGAGATTTTTTCGATGTTCTGTCATTACATGGTATAATTTACCTATATTAGGGACTGTGTTATAACTTTTTGATTGAAATAAAATAAAAATTAATGAGACGGGCAATTATTTTATGAATTTGTTTTTGTATTATCAATGTAGAAATAATCAATTGATCGAATTATTTACGATTCTTATTATACGAACCTCCAGACGGGGAATGTTCAAAATACTTAATTATCTTTATTATTGCCTTTTTAAATCATATATCATTAACATTCATTAATATACTTTATCATTATTATTATTTTTTCTTTTCTTGCGGTTCTCGACTTGTATAAAATCGGGTATTCATGTTTCTCACGGGTTTACACCAAGTGAGGAACAATCAGATTTTGTTAATTGTCGTATGGAACAGAAGTGTCTGTTTGCAGAAACTTTCTAACTATTCTGCAAGTATTGAGAATGACGGCCTTCTGGAGTGTGAAATATGTGTATGGAGAGATATTTATAGATTTCAGAGATTGGTGAAGTGTTTTGGGTATAACTCCGGTTGTTGAAAGGACAACTGGGACTATAGTAACTTTTTGAAGTTGCCATTGTCTCATTATTTCATCCCTGAGGTCTGTATATTTTATTAACTTTTCTGATATGGTACTTTGAAGATTGTGCGTATTGGGTATTGCCACATCAATGATCATAGCGTTTTTATTAATTTTATCTACTATAGTTATATCCGGTCTATTATAGTGAACAGTTTTATCTGTAAATACGGCTCTATCATAATACATTTTATATGAAGCATTTTCTAAAGCAATATTTGGTTTATATTTATAATATGGAACAGGTGAATCATTTATAAGATTATACTTAATTGCAAGTTTCTGGTGTATTATGTTTACAACTTGGTCATGTCGGTGTTTATATTCAGTTTGGACGATTGATGAGCATGAACCAGTTATATGTTGAATAGTTTCGGAAGCTTTGTTACATTTTCTGCATATGTCTGTGATGTTATTCAATTTAATAATGTGTTTACTATAATTGCGGGTTTCTATGACCTGATCCTGTATGGCTTGCATAAATCCTTCCGTCTCCGGAAACAATTCTCCTAGTGTAAGCCATGCATTGGAAGCTTTTTTATCGACAAATGATTGATTTAAATCTTTGAAGTGTCTACCGTGTAATGCCTTTGCATTCCAGGCCTCTTCTTTAGATCTGTTGTTAATAAGTTTTTCATTTTTTTGTGTTTCCTTACTGTATAAGTTTAATGGTGTTAATCTACGGTCATTGTTTACTACTAAGTTATGTAATATGGAACTTAGTTTCCTATTGTGAAAGAACTGTCGTAGTGTTGCTATTTGTTTATTGTGTAAATTATAGATATCGATTATGCCTCTACCTCCTTCAACCCTTGGTAAAATCATCCTTTGGTAGCAGGCTCTCGGATGGTGTTTCCTATGTTTGGTTAAGCTAGTGTGTATAGTACGCTGTAGGTTTACTAGTTCTAATTTTGTCCATTTAAGTACTCCAAATGAATAGGTAAGGATTGGAATGCAGTAAGTATTAATTGCTTTAATCAAATTTCTAGAATTAAGTTGTGTTTTTAAAATTAAGTTTAGCCTACGTGTAAATTCCTGTAAAAGTATGTTTTTGGAGTCCTTGCAGTTAATCAGATTAGTTTGATTGTAACCTAAATATTTATATGGATTATTGTTTTGTAAAGAATGAATTATTTGCCCTGATTGAAGTTCGTGTTGGTGTTGATAGTGTATTCCCGCTTTATACGAATTAAGCCTGCATTTATTGATACCAAAGTTCATACATATATCTATTGAAAATCTCTCTGTACTCTCTATTAGATGATCTAAATCGTCTTGATCTATAGCATATAACTTTAGATCATCCATGTATAGGAGATGATTGAATTTTATTTGTTCGGAGGTAGTGTGTTGGAGTGAGTAACCTATGTTCGTGGAATTTAATTTATTGGATAGGGGGTTTAACGCTAAACAAAACCAAAGGGGACTAAGAGCGTCTCCTTGGAATATACCTCTTTTAATCTTAATAGGTTCTGAATCTATCATGTTATCTTTTGTTTTTACTCGGAGGTGTGTTGTCCAACTAGATGACGTGTTTTGTAGAAATGAAATTATTGTGGGGTGAATTTTATAGATTTCTAGAACTTTTAATAACCAGGAGTGTGGGACTGAGTCAAAGGCCTTGGCGTAATCAATATAACCCGTGTATAAATCTCTTTTATTCTTATGTACCTGCTGTAAAATTACTGAGTCTATAATGAGTTGTTCTTTGCACCCTTGACTGAATTTTCGACAACCTTTTTGTTGTTCAGTAAGTATATTATTACTCTCTACGTGTTTATAAATTGTTTGCGCTAGACATGATGTTAGAATTTTGTACACAGTTTGTAAACAGGTAATGGGCCGAAATTTAGATGGATCATTTAAATCATTAGATTCTTTTGGCAACAAGTATGTTGTGCCTTGTGTAATGAATTTTGGCATCGCGGGGGGGTCTTTAATAAAGGAATTGAAATGATTATAAAGATAAGGTTGTATATAAGTCAATTTCTTGTACCAGAAATTATGGATGTGATCAGATCCTGGCGTTTTCCAATTATGAAGTTTTCTCAGAACTTCCCTAAATATGTCTGCTGTGATATATTCAAACTGCATAGACTCTACATGTAAGTGATTTTCAATCTCATTCTCAATCCATGTCGCATCATTATTATGTAATATAGGTTCTTCCCATATACCCGACCAATAAGCTTTTAAACCGTCTAATGAGATATTACGATCACAAGATTGAGATGTGCTGTTTTTACTGAGGGACCTATAAAATTGTTTTTCATTTCTGGTAAATTGGTTATTCTGAGTTTTTCGGAGACTACAAGTTTTGTATCTTCTAAGCCTACTAGCAGCAACTGAGAGTTTTTGTTTAAGTGTGTCTAAGAAATGTGTGGGGTCTGTGTTAATTTCATCATGAACTGTGTGGACTTTGTAATTTTGAAAAATTGTGTTTACGTGTTTCGTAATATTTGCGTTCCTATTTCCATGTATGTATTGTGTTAAACGTCCAATTTTTATTCTTAAATCTGAAATTCTCTTTTCTAATCTCACTTGCCATTTTGGTTTAAAGTTAATTATGTTATGGTCTTTTGTTTTAGGTGGTAAAGTGAGATTTGTCCCATTCATTTTTGCCGCAGTCCAAGCTGCACAATAAATAACTGTATGCATCGTAAGAAAGTCTGTATTTGCATTCACATACATTGGTAATATTTCTTTATCTATATATTTAATTATTCTGTTAAAGCTTTTTGATACCTGCTGTTTTGGTATATAACAGCGATCTGTTGGTGAAGTATTACTATAGTATTCTAATGTTAATTTAAATGTTTCTTTTATTTTGTTTTTGGTCCCTTCTAATAAGTTTGTGTTATCTAATTGTAAGATGTTATCATTTACAAGTATATTATTCATGGACTGTTCGTCGCTATTGGGATCTATTGTTTTAGATGTGTCAACACTAACTGTAATGGAGCATGTATGTGGTATGTTTTCAGTATTTTCTGGTGTTCTTTCTTTGACTATTCTTAATTCTTTTTCTACTTCCTGCTTAATAATTTCAAGTCTTTCAGTTGTTAGACGACGATTATTTATAATTACCCTGCGTTGATCTGATATTCGTTGTTCAGTAACATGGTTTAGATGTGGAAACTTGGTTACAAATTCCTGGTGCAATTGTTTTCTATAATCTGTCTTATTAGTTTCTAATAATGTAATTTTATAATAGGCTCGCATGATGGTTTCATTGTGTTCTTGTGTCCATCTCATTCGTTGACCACTCGTGTGAGCACTATTATCTAAGCTATTAATTGGTTCTTGTGTGGAATGTCTAGCGGCTAGATTTGAGCGCACCTCATTATAAATTTTCTTGATCGTCTCTTGCGGTAGAAGCCCACGCATAATGGCTCTACGCTGATCTCCTACACGTTGTCGGCTAACAGTCATATTTGGGAACTGTTCTATGAATCTGGAGTGTAAAGGTTGAAGATAGGTATCTGTTTCGGTATCTAATTTAGTTAAATAAAGATAGGTGCGTAAAATAAATTGGTTCATTTCTTGTGTCCATTTTTTACGCTTATAATTACAGGTAGTGGGCCCAGATTTATCAACTGTTATAGTTGTCTGTGCAACATTTTCCTGCGTTGTTATAATGCCACTAGTTGAAGAATCAGAAAATGGATGTGACATTATTGTAGAATTTTGATGTGAAGATGATGATGTTGCAGAATGGCTTGAGGAACATTCGCCTGTCTGCAAGATTTGCGCGTACGAAGGAACTTTAGCGGATCCAGTTAAGAACTTCTGTTGGGTTACTTGCACGTCCTCGGTTGATGATGTGGAAGAGATAGGAGATAGATTAAGATTATTATCCAGATAAGAGGGAGGTGAAGAAGGAAGCGACGGGAACAGAGATATAGATGATGAAGAAGGTGAAAGATGAATGTCGGCTGTAGTATGTTGTTCGAGGGGAGCCCGCCTGCTCAGCCCCCCGTCGCCGATGGTTCGCATACTGTGGCACTCAGCACCGGCTCCAAGTGCGCCCCGGCGACCCCCGGGCAGCGGCCGTAGGTTATATCTTCTTGTACGAACTTTCTCCATAACGATGACTGGTAAAGGTGGATAGTAGGAGAGGAAAGTTGGGATCGTTGGTTGGGAAATGGTCACGCATCCTGGTATTATTGGCGTACTGTGTGAGTTGCTCCGTAGCTAGTACGGGTATGAAAGGGTTTGGATGTTTAAGCCCATTTAGTAACATTTCCCTTAAGCCCCCCCACCACGTCAAGGTGAACCCTTGGGGGGGTCATTATTATTATTATTATTACATCATAAATAGACTTAAAAATAATTTCTATATTATAGTTTTTTTAACAATAAAATTAATTGAAATTTAAAATAATTAATTCCCAGTCCGAGACGCGTCTTTAGTGGAAACAATCGGCATCCCAATAATTGACACCATTCTATGAAATGTGACTCAACATTTAAAGTCACTATTAAAACGCAAAGCTCATTTGACTCACCATATCGTCCGTCTGTCGTCGCGTGTCATTCAGTGTCATGTCGTGACGACGTGATACGGTAATGATGTTGGGATTGAGATGAGGATTTGGCACGCGGTTGACGTGAAAGCTTAAAAGCTATACTCACATACATACATATATTGCGCAACAAATTTATGTATTTGAGTAAGAAAAGGAACTTTTTAAATAACCAGCAGACGCCTACAACCTCACTCACATTTAAATTTTTTACCAATATGTAAATTTAATATTTTGCCAGTAACCCATTAATGACCCACTACAGGGTCGGGTCTCCTTCTCGTCATGAGAGGGATGTAGGCCTTAGTCCACCACGCTGGCCTAATGCGGGTTGGTGGACTTCACATACCTTTGAGAACATTTTTTTTGTGAACTCTCAGGCATGCAGCTTTCCTCACGATGTTTTCCTTCACCGTAACAGCAGGTGATATTTAATTTTTTTATAAAGCGCACATAACTTTTTTACAAAGTCATTGGTGCGTGCCACTGGGATTCGAACCCGGACCCCTCGATTCGAGGTCGAATTCTAAGCCACTGGGCTATCACCGCCCTAAAATTTAATATTTTATTTAACCTAAAATTACTAAAGATGTTTAAGAGACACTTAGTCTCGTCTCAAATAGTCTTTGATAGTCGTATTATATCAATCGGTTTTCAAACACTGAACCTGAAAGCGCTGCAATAAAATCTATCAAACGTTTCAGTTTCGTCTTGAAAGCGGTTTCAAGAGAACACAGAGCCCATCAATCTAGAAACGTACTCGTACGTTGACTTCAAAGTAAATTGAATTTGTACGTCGCCTCAGAACAGGTGAAACACATCAAAACGAGGCGCCGTCCAAGAGCTCAGGGCCGCCAGACGTCACGTATTTTCAGAAGAACGTAATGTGAACGATTGAGTAGATTTAGTATGTACTAAGATCGCATGCCTACCGCTTGCTAAGATGGCCAATTCCCAGGTATCAGGTTATCAAAGTATATGAAAACATTACTGACGTCACGTATTCCCAGCTGAATTTCACGTATATTGTAGATAATATCGTTAAAAATAGGTCTATAATACTCCCAGACACATTGAGTGGGCCGTTTAGCAAGCAGACGCTTTTAAGGTTTATATAGGTTTATATATAAACGCTCGGTCCATAGTCATAGCAATAACATTCGTGCGCAGAAATTTTGCCCTTACTACAACAGGAGTTAAATTAAATAAATATTCTGCGTTTGTTCGTATGTTTTTATTTTCTTTCATAACCTGATACCTGGAAATTGACCGTCTAAGCAAGCTACCTGGCAGGATCTTGTTACATACTGAAACTACACAATCGTCCACATTTCGTTCGTCAGAAAATAAGTGAGGTCTGGCGGTCCTGGGATCTTGATCTAATACCGAGTCAGACTGAAACAATCAAAGCGGGCTAGATCCGACGCAGCCTTTCAACAGATCAAACAGCCGTATCAGTTGCCGACATGTTCCAATCAACCCTCCGCAGGCATGCCACAGACGTCCTGATACAATCGAAACTGCAACTGCGTTTCAGCCGGGCCTTTGATACGTCCATCGATTGTCTGTCCAACGATTGTACCGCCGACCACCGTAACTAGACCTCCAATAACATAACCGACGAACGCCACTCTCAAAGAACGCCAGACACGCGGAAGCTCACGCAACGATAGACTCCCAGACACCGCTCGAATTCGAAGCAGTCATTTCAATTGTCAAGAGCCAGTCGTAAACGGGAATGATAAATTAATGCAACTACATTAGAGAGCGATAATAAAACGCGCATTAAACTCTAATTGCTTGTACGTCCAAAATAATAATACATTACCGTTTCGGAGACAACTAGAAAATTCCTTTGCGTTGTAAACTAGCAATGGTAATGACACCGAGTGATAAAATTGTAAGTACAGTGGGGTGGGAAGATGTAGAAGGGCGTGTTACAGCGAAACTCACTCTCGGGGGTAATCGCGCACGAAAGCGTCTCGTAATAAAAGCGCTCGTAAAATTGTTACGTTACGAGCCGTGAGACGGTGAGTGCACTTGATGGTACACTGATACCGTTTTTGGGTTTTGTGTTCGTTTGACATTTTAGACTAGGTCACACTTAAATTACGTAATAAATAGTACTCAAGGTTACGAGACTTTTTCAGTAGGACTATTTCTATAATAAGCCATTGCAAAATTTAAATTCTGTAAATATTGAGTTTTGCTTCGTTTCATTTTTGCTAGTCGGATTGTTACGTCAGTACCTACCTAAGTCAGACTATAAAATTGGTTTACTTAATATTTAAAATGTTTCGGAATATTAAAAAAATGTTTCTGTAAAAAACTGCGAGACAGTAAGTCGTAAAAAATTATATAGCAATTTATTAACAAAAAAAAAAGCTCCGAATCTTTAAAAGGAACCTCTTTATATTAACAATGATTTTCAAAAAAAAATTAAATACGGACCGAACTATCGTTAACTCTGTTTGAATATTGATTTATGTATTGTTTTGAATTGACAGGATGTGTAGAGTGGGTGCTTCCGAGAGCTTTTAACGTTTACGTGCGTCTCAAATGTCTAACTTATGGCTGTTATCTTGCATTCGAGTATTCGTCGAAGTGATTTGGACGTTTTATGGTACTTTTATGTTTATCAAGAATTTATGAGCAGGGAAACTATAAAAAAGTAAGTCTTGAAAAGTATGCCAAATGTGAGAAAGATCTCGGATAGAACGTGGGATATATGTAGTTGAAACCTGTCAATATCAAATCAAGTATTTTTTTTATTTATTTTTTGTTGTATTATGTAAGTATTTATATATGCTTTTTTTAATTGGTTATATAATTGTAAATATGTATCATATGGAGCGGTGACCAGCATGATGAGCGTGGTGGACTAAGGCCTACATCCCTCTCATTGTGAGAGGAGACCCGACCCTGTAGTGGGTCATTAATGGGTTACTGACGTGTTTCATATTCTCTATTTTAGTCATAATTTTCTATTTTGAAGTTTCGTTTCATTTCGAGTCCATCTAACACCGTGTTCTAATTGGCATGTTGCGTTTATCGTCTATAAGGACAGCTCCTTACCGCCCTATGTTTAAATTGTGTCGTGTTGCTCAGTCGGTTATGTCAACCAATTAGGACAAGGCTAAGGCTTCTAGTCAGTTTGACAGGCAACGTTGGCAACGGGGCAAGCGTTCACGTCACGCGGCGTTAATGTGCGTCGCTCGAACACGGCCAAGCGTGAACTGCCTGTTCGTTGACCGACTTTGACGATAATCACTTTGACACTTTGTCGACACATGTATGTCGATCAAGTAACTTGCTCCTATTTTGATAATTTAATGGGGCGTCTTGTATAAAACGGATAGACAGAGAACTGAACCTTCTTTATTAAAAAAAACAATAATCTGGCTGAAACCTTTTTATAGCCCATTGTTGGGCATATGTCTCTCCACGCAACACAACATGGGGAGGCCTGGAGCATACTACACCACGCTGCTGCATGCGGATTAACTCAAGCATGGGAGAAGTGGCATGAAAGAGCCAGTTTTCTAAACAAAGCGAAAAATATACTTTAAATGAAAGATATCATGAGTTTTTGTCGCTCAAATTAATATTTATTTATTAAAATAGGTAATTTCATACGACCTTAAACATACTAAAAAATTAATGAATTTACCTATTTTAAAAAATGTATCATCTGGCTAGCCAGTACCTACAAGTTATGAAGGAGCCAGTTTATATTTTATGGTATAATTGAAAAACATATGCAAAATGAAAATTACTGCAATATTAAATAATAAAATCAGTGTTGCCACTTAAAAATATAATTTCCGACCAGATTTGACACTAAACTACGGAAATAATGCAAGTTCAAAACTTGGCTCCTTGATGCCACTTTTCCCCTGACTGTCTAGTTTACTAATACTTATTAGTTATCTCGACTCCAATTCAAAACCGCATTGAAAAAACTAATGTACGAGTATGTATAGCACAATTGATTAAATGATTGAAGTCGCTACTAATAACTTTGAACTCAAAATCACATGTTGCAAAAGAAGTCAGTAACGCGAGCCGACGCGTTCGCGTAGATATTGACGTCGCGTGAAGTACAAACTGACCAGCGACATGATATTAATTGAACACAGTTCAGATTTATTAGTGAGGAGCTTAAATACGTATAATTAATATTAAACTTCATAACAAATAAACATATTAAACTTCTCTGGTACATTCTGTGCGAACTCATGAACGTCACACATATAGCATTATAAATTCATGAATAAAAAACATGGCATTATAATTATGGCTCCAATACAATTATTTATATGCGTACCTACTAATGAAACGAAAGTAAAATGAACTACACTAAAACCATAAAATAACGTTCAAACACAATAACTTTATTATTCCCAACTAAACATATTAACTAAAAACAATGATTTCATCGTTAAAACTCCCAGCTTTAAAACAATTATTTCATCGTTAAAAACCCCAGCTTTATACAAATGGCGTCACATCCCTATTCTAACGTTATCGACGCGTTTTCGAGCTTGAAGCGACGGAGGTAATGATGTGTGCAAGATTGATCGGCTCGCTTTAACGGTACGAAATTACACTTTTATAATGAACTAGCTTTTACACGCGGATTTCTGTCATTATGGGTGTTTAAATGTTTTTGGTGCAGCCGAGAATCGCAATCGCAGTAATATAAAAAAGTATAATTTGTTGATGAATGATATGGTTGATCTACAGTGTGTTTTTCACGCAGTCTTGCTTTGGAGTCACGTGTGGGCTGTGGAATGGTCTTTCGGCTATGTATTTCACCAGACCAGGACTCTGACATGGGTTTATTGTGGAGCTTTCCTTTAAAGTTCAATTTATTCCTGTCAATAAGCGATGAAAAGTACCATCTGGTGGCGTGACTGCCAGTATGCTTGAATTTTTAAAAAATATTTGAAATGGCCATATTAGTCACCATGAGTGGCAAGTACATGTATTTCATACTAGTTTTAATGCATTTCAATATCAGATACCGCATAGTGGATTTAGATATATTTTTTAAATTTTAAAAATATATATTTTTAAATTGAATAATACATTTAAAAATCAACAAAAAAATGAAATAAACTACGAAACATACGCCTGGAAAATTTTGTACAATAGGTAATGTAATCAACATTTAGCCACAATAACAACAAATTTCCATTCTAAATCACTTTATTACTGAAACTTTCGTATAAAATAATTAGCTCCAATTATTTTATTTCTCTATTCCACGCCGCACAAAAATGTCCCTTGTTCAGTTAATCAAAATAGCTTTGTTCGCCCATTACGAGTCACGAAGCCTTGAAAACGCAATATAATCCGGAAAAAACCCCGGCATCCACACAATTGCGAAATAAAATTGAAATTTATTGCATTAAACCAAACGGACAGATTTCCGCTGTACGTAAAATATGTAGATTTTTATAAAGCTTGATTTATCGGTTTGTTATTTCGTGCGCGATTATACCGGTCGTATTTCACTCGTATGTGTGCCGCTGTTATTCTTTTGCTGACGGTTTTATGTCCGCGTGAAGGATGTTTTGTCACTCTAAACAGATTGTAGCGTCGGCAAAAATGTTACGGACAGCAGATTAAACGGTACAGTTCGGTTTAGTGATGGATGATTTTGAATCGTTTCGATTCACTGTCACTTCACGCCATGTATTATAATATTTTTTTTTATTCTTACGATAGCATTTTTAGCTATGTGCCTACCAACAATTTTTATACACTTTAGGTTCTATAAGAGAATTCGAATCCCGGTGACAAGCACCAATGACTGTAAAAAAAGAACGGCGGCGACCTACATCCCTCTCATTGTTGTCAGTAACCCATTAATGACCCACTACAGGGTCGGGTCTCCTCTCACAATGAGAAGGATGTAGGCCTTAGTCCACCACGCTGGCCTAGTGCGGGTTGGTGGACTTTACATGCCTTTGAGAACATTTTTTTTTGAACTCTCAGGCATGCAGATTTCCCTTCACGATGTTTTCCTTCACCGTAACAGCAGGTGATATTTAATTTTATAAAGCGCACATAACTTTTTTGCGTGCGTGCCACTGGGATTCGAACCCGGACCCCTCGATTCGAGGTCGAATTCTAAGCCACTGGGCTATCACCAAGGTATAAATACCGTAAATTCGCTTCACAGATTACTAAGACTGCAATTTGCCATGGCTGTAACAAACGTCTGTAACTCATAATGTACATCGTATATATTAATTTTATCGTCTCATAAATCGTTTTGAGTTTGGCCGCTAGCAAATTATCGTGAGTCATGTCGGTATGTGTGTGTCACGTGTGTCGTTATTAGTTATGTATAGACGAAAACACTTACGTACCATTCCGATGTGTGTGTGATGATACTTTTAACCCCCGATGCAAAAGGAGGGGTTTGTCGTGTCTGTCTGTCTGTCTGTCTGTCGTGGCACCGTAGCTCGCGAACGGATGAAGCGATTTCAATTTAGTTTTTGTTGTAGTTAGTTTTTACTCTAAAATGTTATTAATTTATAAAGCTTCACCTTGAAATCTTTAAATGGACTTAAAACAGATTCAAAAGTAGAACTTAAAATGAAATTGAAAATATTTAAAATAATTATACATAGCGCACCCACATCAATCTATAACTGAAAACTTGTAATTATCTATCCATCAGGTGCCATTAGTTTATCTTAATTTTTCTAATTTAGCCGTAAGTTTCCCTAAAATTGTAAAAATAATATAAAACAAGGAACACAGGTCCTCCTACCAGGTGAACTAACGGCCTGAAGACGACAGCGGGAAACCGTTGTATTCAGAGGGCCCAGGAGCGGTCGGAGCGGCGTCGATTAGGCCCTTGCCCAGTCGTGGACTGACAAGCGCTGTAAGCAAGGAATTTGTTTTTAATAACATAACATACTTAGGTTTATTAGGTACATGAGGACATAGGTTTTCATAAATGACGTCACTTTGTCCTTTTTCAAGCTCTGAATGTCACTTTCATCTGTCCTCTTTATCAGTCGTCAGTCAGGTAAACAACGGGTATGATAATACATATTATATGAGTCACACGTAACACACGGGACGGTGCACTGATAAAATTGCGCTTTTCATAATTATTCTAATACGCCACTAGAAAAAATAAACTACAAACATGTAGTTAATGCGTAAATAAACGACAGGTAGGTACGTAATAAAATCTCGAAGCATAAATCAATTCATGTCATGTTGATACAGTAGCATGAATTATCAGTAGTGTTAATAATTCAACACTTGAAACTGGTTTATAAAGTAGTCCAGTAAACACGGGCGTGTCGACGAGATATGATGACGTTGCTCGACAAGTCGACATCACGCGTCGCCGCCCATCGTTAGTGTTGCAACTGACATGATAAGTTGTTAGGTCACTTTTTATGGTAGGTAGTCGTAATATGGCGGAAAATAAAGCTGACACAAAATTTCTGAATGTACCTAATTAGATAACTAGATCGTACTAATTGGAATAAAACAAAATTAAGCTTCTAATGCAAAAAGCTGTAACGGTGAATGAAAACATCGTGATGAAACCTGCATGCCTGAGAGTTCAAAAAAAATGTTCTCAAAGGTATGTGAAGTCCACCAACCCGCAGTAGGCCAGCGTGGTAGACTAAGGCCTACATCCCTCTCATTGCGAGAGGAGACCCGACCCTGTAGTGGGTCATTGATGGGTTACTGACAGCCTTTCTGCAACCCATTCGTGACCTACTGCAGTATTGAGTCTCCTCTCATAAAGAAAAGGCGTATATTCATACGTCTTTGGGGGAATTATGGCTTAAATTGTATTTACCTATAGACCTGCATTCAACAGGCGACATTGACGGTTTAACACCCCTAAACCCACTTCAAAATTTAAGTCTAATGTTTCACAAACACACTCAAAATTCCTACAACATGAGCATCGTAGCCAATTAAAAATAATATAAATGAAGCGTCAAGCAATAAATAACGTCCCACGTGAATCCACAGATCACGATACAATTCGGGATTAACAGATGGATTCGACGACGGATGGGAATTTATATTTTATAATTCTGGTAGGTATTTCGACGCTTTATGAAGGTCGTGTGAAAAACAAATGAACGAAATATCAAGAAACTGAAACGTCCAATAAGTTATGTTAAAAACTTTTTTTAAAAATAGCTTTTATTTTTTCGAATTACTCTTAACAAACCCTTTCATTTGATACCTATTTTGTAGAAATGCATTAAAAATAATGCACAGGTAACAAAATAATTGCATAAAAAAAGACTAAAATATCACTGGCATTTTAATTTTTCATGTACCTACATTAAATCTAGATTCAGTCTAGATTCAGCATCTGTTTAGCTTTTCCCAGCCGAAATACTATATTTTAAGAAAGTAACTTTCCTGAATATCAATAAAAATCTCGTTAAGACAAAACTCTTCTTTATTCAAATTCAAATTCAAAAGCTTTTATTCATTATTAGGTACAATTTATGCACACTTAATGAACGTCATACATTTAACATAATACAAGCATCCGCTTTGATCGCCCCTCAGGCAAAACGTAGACTAGGAGAAAAAAGCGGGCGGAAAAAAACTCCCAGCACCCTTTTAAAAAGTCTGAATTATTCTATGGTGCAGTATGACTAGGCATAATAAAAGAACACACGTGACAGCTATCGTGTGTGTCAATATCGCCCCATTGCCATGCGCTCACAAATAAATATTGTTACATGGTGTATAGAAATAGCCTAGTGAAGTTATTCAATCCCACGCTTTCTTATCGTTTAAAGTGAGTGATACCTAGTATACGTATACGAGTATATATATACTTGTATAGGACGTAATAAAATTCCTGCCACTCCCATTTTCCGCTATCCGCAAAGCAATTAGGCGCGGACTAATTGGCAGGAGACGAGCTTTGCAATGGAAATCGCTGTCGTGCGACTTCACGTCATTACAAATAGTTTGAATAAAATGCAATGCAATGAAATAATTTTATTATTCTAATTTTACCAAAAGTATTTTCCTTCTTATCAGAAAACAAACATTTTGTATTACAATAATCATTCCTATTTCTACTACACTCGTAAATGCGAAAGTTTATAAAGATGAATGGATGTTTGTTACTCGTTCACCAAAACTGGCTGAGCAGATTCGAATGAAATTTGGTGCTCAGGTAGATTTTATGTAACCAGTTTTACCATACATGATAATGTCATCCTTTATGGGTCAAAATTTGCTATTTGTTGACAGGCCTGTTGGTCTAGTGGTTAGCGACCCTAACTACTACGCCGGAGGTCGTGGGTTCGATTCCCACCCAGGACAAATATTTGTGTGATGAGCACAAGTGTTTATTCTGTCTGGGTGTAAATTATCTAAGTATGTATTTAAAAATATATATGTATGTTTATCAGCTATCTGGTTACTGATACACAAGCTCACAGCTTACTTTGGAATCAGAAAGCCATGTGGGAGTTGTCCCACAATATTTATATTTATTTTATTTATTTTATAATTTGACGTCGAATTAAAAGACCAACGGCAGTTCTTCTGTTCAACAACTCTTCTACCACCGATAAAATAGTATAAAATCAATTCTCTCAGGCAGTCTATTCAAACGACAACGCAATAATTATCGCACTACAATTTCGCTTCTACCCTTAAACGCGCACGCAATTTTACACCGTTTGTCTAGGTAATAGGTTAGTTAATCGCTTGAAAGGTTTAAAGGTGGCGAGATAATCTCGTAGCTGGCTGGTACGATGTGTTTGAATAACAAATGAAAGATAATTAACCGAGCCCGCTGTAAATATTGTCGGTGCTCAGATTTCGTGGCGTGACGTGGTAGGACAAAGGTGGGATGGAGTCGAAATGGTTGTATGAGAATAATAAATTATAATTACTTGCTTAATACATTATAAGCAATCACGAATTACAGATTTCTAACAGCTGATTTCTTACAAATTTTATAAGCGAAAACCTTTAATTCTGTTTTAGGTTCATGGTCAGAACTTACAATGGTATTATTATTACAAATTTGTATAGTAAGTATGCTCGTGGAAACAGTATTGATGGAAGTAGAAAGTATTCCATTTTGTGCAAAAATAAAAAATATAATTGTAGCTAGCTATACACAATTGAAATTTTAATGAACATAACCTGAAAGTGAAGTAGGCAAAAATAAAATAAAATGCAAAAATAAACTGCTTTGTTCTGTACTGTATTATGTTATGTGTAAATAATAATTCGTTAGTACTATTTTCATTTTTCTTAGCATTTATACATAAATTTACCATTGTTTCTCCTTACAGTAGATCAAAATAGACACATTAAATTATTTATATATCCAAGATATTATAATTTTGTAAACTTACATGCTTCTGTGAGAAAAGTTTTTTTTCGCTCGTTAATCATAAGTGTAAAGTACTCGTAAGTTGTACTCAGAACTTAGTACGATAACTAATTAAATTAAACATTCAACTGTAATTCTTCATCTCAATATTTTTTATTTTTCTATCATCCACTTCAAACATTACAAGGAAATTCGGTAAAAACGAAATAAATTCATAACCCCCTCCACAGATCCGCTTTCCTGTCGGTCCCGATCGCTAATGGTTTTCAAGTATTTGCGTTGAGCTGAGCTACCCTTTGCCATATTTACGTTCCTTGCCCATTTGCACCCTTTGTTACATCTGCCAACCCTGCAAACATTTGAAGATACGCCAATTTATATCAGATTTGTACTGTTGAAAAATTTCATATTTGTATTTCATTGTAAGTCTTATTTTTTTGACGATTTGGGTTCGGACCGAGCAGCAATATACATTACATACATTACATTGCAGGTCCTGACTCTGCGTTTCATTGTTTTACATTGGGATTCAAACCCAGATTCCTTAAGTAAGGGGCATAATTGACAACCACTCGGCCATCATCGCTATATTACGATCAAGCAGTATGTTCCAGTTATTGGTCCTTGTCGAGAATGAAATAAAGAAAACATTTAATGACCACTCTCCGTCATCACTACCGCCGCTGTTATGATACTGTTACGAGCTGTAACAGTAACAATAACAGTAACAGGGTGCGCTGACGTCACGCGTAATCGCGCAAATAAATCAGCCATTATCTCGCCTCTCGAAGGCAACGAACAGAACGACGCCAACAAATGACCGCCATTTTTCTCCAGCATCCGTAACGGAGGACTCTGTCAATATATCCGCGGTGTGGTGTGTGGTATGAGCGAGAGCGTTTTGTTGTACACTTTGTACAGTCCATCTTTTTACACTGTCTTGTCGTATTTCGTAAACGTATTTATGAATGTTTCCTTTGGCAGTTTCTATAGTTACTTTGACATTCTTCTATACGTTTCTATAGCTGTGTCTCGTTTCGGTGTTGCGAGTCCAGAGATTATATTTCATCTAAAAATATGCGTACCGCGCTAAAAGAAGTTTTCACTTCAAAAGTTACATACAAATTTATAATTTTTTTCAATCAAAAGTAGTGCTATGGTTGATTACCACAATCGATAAGATTTGGACAAGAGTTCGAAACGGACTAGGGTTTGTGACTGTATAATTTATTGAAATGCAAAGACAGTACGTATTTAAAATGATCCAACCTCAAATAGATAAAAAATCCTAACTACCTTTTATTTGCGAAGATTTTGTGCATTCAAATGGTTTTTTTATTCATCTACAATACATAAATACCGTAGACATAATCCGTAATCCCTTATAGTTATTCAACCTAAAGTCAGGTTCCTATTTGTATAAAGATCAGTAGCCTTTCTCTCATCCCTTAGCCCACCACCCCCATCTCTCGCCCCATCTGCCGCCCTAACCACTGTTATATTTTATTTGAGCCATAAATAACTTTTTATTACACATATTTTGTCGTGTTATAATAACTAATGTACCCACTCTCAAATCGCATGTAACGCTACGTTACGCTTTTTTGTTATTTATTTCCCTTGTTATTGTTATTACTGCTCACCCCATAGAATAAATATCGTGGCGAATGCAATGGCATTTATTGTTTGCACAGATAAATAATTGTGAGCAAATCTGTTGATAGATAGGATAGAGCACGGATTCGGGATTATGTGCTGTTTTTAAACCGAAACCGGTAATCCGATGTTTGTTGTCCTTAAATTGAATATAAACTGTCCTATACAAAGTGTCCTATTATTACGATAAACGCGCTATGAAATTTCGTTCTTGAAAAAAATTTCACACAGTTCATTTCTTTTACTCTTGTCTTATTTGGTAAACAATCTTGGCACTACTTTTCATTGAAAAAAGCTTTAAGACAGCTTTAAAAAAATTAAAGTTACAAGAAATTTGTTTAAGTGCAAAATGACAATTTGTTTTTAAATCTTAATAATTTTGTGTCTGTCTTTTTATTGTAAGAGGAGAGAGAGACTTCATGATCTGACCCTGCAGTTACTTATCAATTGCAGTCATTCACTCAAAATCTCAGATGTCACTTTGATACTATCTGAGTTTGGATGTGACTGTCCATTAGATGCAGTGAACATTACACAAGTAGTCTATGCGCTCATTACGCGATTTGTATATTTTATTTATTTATAAAAAACCAGTTGAAGTAGGTCAACAAACTCTTCAAAAATATTGAACTAGTATAGTAGTTCAAAACAATTTCGATCCATAATTAGTTGGAGAAATCAGGTAACATACTTACAAAAAAGAAAACACTGTAACAATATATGAGTTTATAACCTCCTCCTTTTTTGAAGTCAGTTAAAAACAGTTGAAGTGCTTCAGTAAACACGATTTCGTTTGCGCGATTAAAATGAAACTGACAATAAAATCGCTTTATTAAAATTTACAGTTTTAATTCTAATAATGGATGCTCACATGGCCCTTGCAATGAAAAATGGCACCCATTAAATCGGCACGCCACACAAATCATTGTCGATATCGTTAGGTTGCATCATTTCAATTTATTCTTCCGCTCACAACAGCCCCTGGGCCCTGGGGGTGACAGTGACTGACGATGAGCATCCGAAGCAATATGATGCCAAAAGTGTCGTGTAAGTTCTGAAAACTTTAAAATGTGAAATAACAGTGGAAGAGTGAACTCTGTAATTTTAGTATACTTAAGAAAGACTTTTGACTTTCACTTTGACTTCATGCACTTTAATCTTAACACAACATTGTAACGTTAGATTAAGGCACAAAAATTATAAATATGTAAATAAACATAGGTATACAGGGTCACAAAAACCAAATAATCATTATAAAATTTAAACACAAAATGTCATTTGCGTCAAAAAATTAACGCTATTGAATGTTGCTAAATGGGAAAAGAACAAGGTTAATAGAAAAATGACTGAAACATTACATCATGGTTTGAGTCATTTTTGAGTGATTTAAGATGTATTGAAAGTATAAAACTTTAACGGTAAAAACATAGAATATAAATACACAACAGTCTTCAAGTACCTACTTATAATTTGAAAAATACCAATCCATAAAGCACATAGCACTAAACAACAAATGGTCCGACAAAGCAAACAGCATTACAAAAACGGATAAAAAGACAGCGTAACAAATCCCCATTTCAATGGGTCGCGACATAAAATATGAAATGGTAGGGTGGCTTGATTGATGGAGTGGAGGTAATTGGCTCTGGTCCGCATGTTAATGAATCGTGCGTAATGAAAAATGATTGTCCGGCGGTCCTCAGTGATGTATCGTCACCCTACTTCGTGTCAGCAATGCAAATGGCCGTCGCATTGTTTGTCAAGTGCTAGTTTGATGAGGGGTGTCGCGGAAATGGGTGACAAGTCAGTTGTATTACAAATTCGATGATGAATCATTTTTTTGATTGCCGGTGCTTTGATGGATAGATATCGCTGTGATTGATGTTTTTCGGGTTGTAATATATGACACATTGTGATCTATATGAATGTACTGAAGTGGTCTGATCAATCTGTTATAGTGCGGTGAATATTTTATTTCAGACAAGCTTACTAATTTATCTAGTTTTTCTATAATTGAGCTTGACAGCAGGATTATTATTATATGTAGTAATGATTTTAATTTTAATGATTTCAATTTATATGAGTAAGACCGTGTACCAGTGGTCTAAAATGATATCCAAAAAAAGGCAAATTATTCCTCTGATGACCGTGACCTATCTCCCTAACCAAGAAATAAAAAAAAGCTTCATGGCTAGTCATTATAAAGACTTCAAGAATGGCGACGATTGGCTACCTACCAATCTCTCCAAGCGAATTTCAATGCATCAATCCATTAACAATATCTAAATAGTCCCAACATATTTCAGTCACATAATTTTTTTTATTCTATTACCATGTGCATCATCCGTACATATTTCAATTATCTTTTAATTTAATACAATCACTTTAAAGACCCCATCTATTAAACTTCAACGAAATTTATTGTTATCATCTCAAACGAGCCATAGAGCATAGATTCGCAATATCTGAGCTATAAATTCAATAACGCTCGATTGAGTCTATGGACGGAATGGTTCACAGATTATAAATCGGTGCCATCTGTTGAATTCTGACATTAGAGTTCGATACCGAATAAATAAAATTATTACGTTAGATTAGTTTGACATCTTTATTAGGTGTTTATTGTTTTGTCACGATAATGGAAGTGCTCTGTAGTTTTGGGCGGGATCTTAGGGAAGATTTCTGTTTAGTTTCGAGGTGATTGTATACCATATTTATGTGTGTTATACCTATTATGGTTGTCTTCTTGTAAGTTGCGTGACTGTGTTTTGTTTCCTAAGAAAAACGAAGGTGACCGACATAGCTCCCAAAGTGTGCAAATTAAAGTGGCAATGGCCACTGGCCACATCGTTCGCAGGACTGACAACCGATGGGGAAACTCCTTGAATGGCGAATGGCTTGAAAGCCTGTTAGCTACTTTATACATATTTAAAAAAAGAAATCCTTTTATGCAAAGTCGACGAATACGTTAACAGACCCTCCAAACAAGTTAAAAGTATTCGACATTCATTATAGAGCATTCGAGGACACATGTCTGTTGTAGTTGTTCTATAGCCAGCAGTGAAGAGGTATGCGATAAACGATAAAGGCTCTATGTAAGTCGCAATAAAAAATAAAAAATGCTTCACACTCATAGCCCCACACCACGATTCCCTGCGTCATGGGTGCCGTGGACACACACAAGACAAGAACACAACACACCCAGACCAGAAACAGAAATTCAAATTCATCATTCAAATCTCTGCTCTGCTGGGAATCGAACCCAGGACTTATCTTAACAACTGCGCCACTTTGGTCATCAAAAATTAAAAATGAAACTAGATTTTAAGTTATTGTTATCATTAATTAATAAAAAATAGCTTTTTAAATATTAAAGTATCTACACAATTACCAATGGATCTGTTAGGGCTCTAACGGGTGTTGTGAACATTGATATTTCATTCAATTTTTTTATGAGTTTCACTTCATTTTACTTACATGTAGAGCTTTTGGACGTGAAAAGCTGTTTCTAGGAGATTTAATAGGAGATAAAAACTTGTAGATTAAAAAGATACATGGTTGGATGAGGTATGGTTCCTAATCATTGATGCTATAAACCAATGTCTTTACTATATGAGCAAGAATTTCTTCCTATAATTAGGACTTACTGAAATGGGTATAAGAGCTTATTCATCACTGTGATGTAATGTAAAATCAGACTTTTCACATTAAGATGGAACTACAAATACTACAGTTCCATCTAAATTTAAGACTCCAAGAATTCTTCAATCTCGTCACTCGCTGCCAATCAGACATTCCCTCATCTATGTAGACTTGACATAACAAAATCTGAAAAGCGAAAATCAAATTGGATCATGTCACTTGCTCTGAGGCGCAAGGACGAAAATATATCCATCTCCCTCGCACCCACATAAGTGAATTACCCCGAGTTTTAAGAGAGCAGTGTAGAGCTATTATTATATTTGACAGGGTAATTTGGCGACAGGGGCAGAGTCACGCCAATCTTATTAGGGATGTAAATGAATATGGAATGAATCCATTATTTCACAAACAAGCCCTCGGCCCGAGGTGATAATATTGTAGGGAATAGGCGGTCTAAATTATACAGGGATATCATATAGAGTTGTTAGTTTAAATTTAATTATGGTTGTCCTCAAGAGTACAACGCATTTACAAATGACTTCAGTTAACACGTTTTTCTTAACTAAAATACAAGTATTGACTGAAATTTCTTAGATCACTCATCAGATTTCCAACCGTTAACTTTATAACGGACCTTAACGTCTCATATTAGTCTCACAGTAACTCTGAATCTTAACATAATCCATAATAATAAAATTATCTTGTGTTTCATGCAACTAATGTCACGGGCAAAAGAGAAGAACTGTACCGTTGTCCGTTAGTATGAACACTACGTTTGCCGACCCGCGGTCTCCACTCAGACGTTTGCTCCAATGTCCGTCGGCTCTACGACAGTTGTGGCCAGCCCACTGCCACTTCAGCTTGCTAGTCACTTTGGTCGTCAGTCGAATTTCCTCGTTTCGAATTTTGTCTTTGAGAGACACATCGAGCATAGCTCTTTCCATAGCTCGCTGAGCGACTTTAAGAATGTATCAGCTCTATATAATTCCCGCATATTCTGGCCGCCATTAAGCCGGGATGTATAATAAATGCGTCACCATATTTTCGTCTGTATTACGCGGGGTTATTTATTGGCTTAAAATTGTAGTCATCGCATACATAATGTATGACGGAGGTAATTACCTTAGGCGTTCTGGCGCAACGTTCGCACTGGGAGACCTCGGAATTATGGTTTATTTGCGGTTTTGTGGATAAAATTTGAAATGTTGTTTTAATTTTTTCTTCTGTAGTACTTTATTGAATGGTCACAGTAGCCCATAGACCGACCTCAAATAGAATCGAAGCAACATCTGTGGTTGTAAAATGCTTTAAACACAAAATTAAATCATCATCTCTTCCGTTTCGGTTCTGGTCTGGTTACCGGATTTTCTTTATGTGAGGCGTGCCTGAGATTTCACAAAAAATATTCTCAAAGGTATGTGAAGTCCACCAACCCGCAGTAGGCCAGCGTGGTGGACGGCGGCCTACATCCCTCTCATTGAGAGGCCCGACCCTGTAATAGGTCATTAACGTGTTACTGACATGCGCTTACAACCAGTTCTTCGGACCTTTTTGAACTGTTTGTGAAGAGACCCTATTTCTCATAGGCTGCTTCTTTAGAGTGTAAGAAATGATGGTCCTTTACTTTGAACATGATCTCCTTCTCCTTGCTTGGAGCTCGATGACACTCCACTTTGTTGACGGCGGGTGATTAATTCACGTTGCCAAGAGTGACGCGCGTCAGAATCTGTATAAACTTCTGTATAAAACGACCCAAGTGGCGCAGTGGTTAAGACAGCGGTGCGCTGTGCGGAAGCGTCTGGGTTCGATTCCCAGCAGAGCAGAGATTTGAATGATGAATTTGGATTTCTGTTTCTGGTCTTGTGTGTGTCCATGGCACCCACGACACAGGGAATCCTAGTGTGGGGCTATGAGTGTGAAGCGGTATTATATTATTATTAAACTTGTTGTTTATATCGTTGTATAACCCCTTGTCCTAATAGTCAAGTCGTGCGACGACAAAATAGGTTGCTCGCAATAATTTGGTCGCGCACTTGTCGCATGTCTTAGCTTGTTGTTTATGCAATACTCGTAGTAAGTATAATCAGTTACATTACAAAAAAAGCGCATTTTTTAGGCAGACATGAAGCGTAGACTTTTTGGAGCTATTTCTAGGCCTTTCTTTTCTTAGTCTGAATCTTATCTCTATGCTACAGGTACTTAATACCTATTGTAAAGGTGCCAAAGTTTGTTCTTTGCTTCTCATGAAAACTTCGATAGGATGATCTCAAATAACTCAACTCTACCTAACGCATCTACTACTGAAAAATGTTTCCATCGCCTACTGATTAACTAAGAGGGATGGTTGTATTTCCGATATCAAAACAATGAGTTTCAATAAAACTAAAAGCTGCATAGTTTTCAATATCCACTCTAAAATCCAACATTATAATAGCTAACATCCCAACTAAGGAGACAAAACACCCAAACAATCATCAAAGACAAATAAACCGAAATCAGAACACGGATCTCCGTGCCGGGAAACCACGACAGATGCTCAAACCTCAAACCGACAGCCTCATTCTGTTCCGACCCAAACAATAGCCGACATATTAAGATAGTAAGGCGGCGGGGGAACGAGATAGCAACACTCTCCGCTTAGGACCGAAAGAGACAGAGGTGCCTTAATTGAATTAAACGAGGGTTAATAGAACGTCTGCTGTAAATGACCCGCTCTGTTTATGCGTACCTGGTACATCGGTCTCGGTTAACGGCTTTAGGGGTTGGAAATTAGGATTTTGGGGATGACAAACTGGGTAGGGATGAAACAGTATTTAATTGTTGTATTCGCAGTGAAAGTGTATGAGTGAGGGAAGGATGAATGTTTAAAGTAATTACCCTATTAATTGATAATGCGGTTGAACCTTGTCACATTAACGACGTAGGTGACCGGAATTCAAAATGGGGCTAGCAAACATGAGAAGGATGTAGGCCTTAGTCCACCACGCTGGCATAATCGAGGTTGGTGGACTTTACCTGCCTTTGAGAACATTTTTTTGAACTTTCAGTCATGCAGGTTTCCTCACGTGTTTTCCTTCACCGTTACAGCACGTGATATTTATAATTTTAATTTTACAAAGCGCACATAACTTTTAAGAAAGTCATCGGTGCGTGCCACAGGGACTCGAAAATTGAACCGTCGAGTAAGAGGCCGAATTCTCAACTACTGGGCTATCAAAACTTTTGTATTGCTTTGTATCATTATAATTTTATTAATACTTACTCACATAAAATATTCCGCAACACATATCCTAGCTTCGCAGTTGACTCATAATCATAAACGGTTTATACCTTAAACAGTCGTTAAAACGGCTATGCCAGTGGATACCTCCCCATTATAATAATAACCTTACATTAGCTACGCCCTAAGATTTTAATATGTCAAGATGGATGGTCAGGATATCAAAAATGGGACGTGACTTTTATTTTTGGGACATTTTTATTTTGATAGGAACTGTTGATTGCTGTCACATTACCTCCATTAACATATTTTCTCCGAGTCTTAGGGTAATTTTCGTACTATAGTAGCCCTGAAACTTTATGGTCGTTTTTTATTAAAAAAAGAGAATTTCTGAAATTTATTTCAGAAATAAGTTGTACTGAATTTTCTTACTTTTTTTTATTATGTCTGTATTTTCTGTGTACATACCCATGTATATGAAATTAATAAATAAAAAGTTCACAAGTTGACGGTTCAACTTACGCGCACTTTTTGATGAATTTCGACAAGTCGAAATAGTTGAGCCTTTTTTGCTTTTCTTCTATCTTCGTATCTCTCCATCTAGTCATATAAAAGTCTTAACCTCGCCATATTCATCAACCGATTACAAAGTCAGGACCGGCCGTAAAGCCTCTCTAATGCCAGTCAAATGCCTTTATTACACCCGAAAGCCTTTAATTTAGTTGTCGGCAATCCCATCTGATAAATTACCACCATTGACCACTACCACACCACCGGCTATTAAGACTGTAAATCTTCTGGTCATCTAGGGAGTAAATTTTCAAACCATTCTGATCCGTATCTTTGGAGCAGCGGTACTCAAACTTTTACGATGCAGCAATGAGTTACGCATACGAGAGAAAATAGAAATAATATTGGCTACCTACTTGAAAATTTGTCAAAAAATGTGTTCTTTTAACACAAAACTTTTTATTCCCATCAAAGTTAAATCTCATTTAAAACATAGACCATTATTGACATACCCACATATTTTAGTAAGGATATTTTGTGTGTTTTGTTGTACATAACCAACTAAATGGTGGATCACGATGAACAAGGAACAAGCTTAGGACCTAATAACATTTGAGAACCGCTGCTTTAGGGGATAGCGGTGTATCGCACCCTCGCTGTGATAAATTTCATTCGTGGATTTAATGGTAGTTAGATGTTATCTTTCTGTCTACTTGTTTTGGATAGCCTACGGGTAATTTGTGGGCGCACTCTGTTCACTGTCGTCCATATATTATGCCTGCTAGAATGTACTTGGGGCCGGAGAACCTACGAATATATATATAAATAAGCAATAGTGGAATTTTTGAGGTAGTTTGTAACAGTTATAGCTGGTAAAGACACAAGAGCTTGCTAAGATAGATATCTATTGCTACTCTCATAACTTGAAATAAAACAAAGCATTCATCATTTAATTGTGTCTTATTTTGGTAAGTCCCAACCTCAAAGGCTAGAAATCCTGTCTGACATCAAGTTAAGATCGAGTTAAGGAAATAATAAGCGGAAAATATGAGAGTAGGAGAGTCCGTTTCTCAACTTCTCGCAAGTACACGTATTATTTTCGGTGTTCCCTTTTGTTCCCTACAGATACGATGCTCAACTAAAATAAGTAGGTACGTACCTTAAGCATCCACACATAACCGAAATGCAATACATGAAGAACATGTTACTTCACATCAGGTTAGAAGGGTAGCGGTCAGATACCACCTATAAACCTGCGTGTTTGAGGTTAATATTATATTAAATATAAATATTAAATTAATAAATATGCAGCGGTGATAGCCCAGTGGCTAACAATTCGACCTCGAATCGAGGGATCCGGGTTCGAATCCCAGTGGCACGCACCAATGACTTTGTAATAAAAGTTATGTGCGATTTATGAAATTAAATATCACCTGCTGTTACGGTGAAGGAGAACATCGTGAGGAAACCTGCATGCCTGAGAGTTCACGAAAAAAAATGTTCTCAAAGGCATGCGAAGTCCACCAACCCGCAGTAGGCCAGCGTGGTGAACTAAGGCCTACATCCTTCTCATTGTGAGAGGAGACCCGACCCTGTAGTGGGTCATTAATGGGTACTGACATGACATTATATTAAAGAAAATAAAGGCTGCAGTGATAAAAAAATTAAACCAGTTTTTGGTTTGTCATTCAACGTTAAAAATGGTAGCGGTAGTGCGAGCTTTATACATGAAAATCTTTTGAATCTCCTAAGATTTGCAGTTGCGATATTCAGCTCCGAGCTCACTTAAAGGTAAGATTCCGTCGACCTAAACACCTGACTCCGTTTAAACGAAGGTAGGTGTTAATTTGCGCCCTCTGGCGTTTTTGTGAACTACCGTCGAAATAATTTCAACTTTAGGGTACTTGGAACAAAGTTCAAAATCCAACAGCAGTGGAATGTAACAAATATATTGCGGTCTACAATTTGCGAGGTCATCCCGGACAACGGGAATCACGGGACTGAATTACTAGGGACGGTATTAGCCGGGAGATTCACCCGGGGATCTGGATTGGAGTTTAGTTTTGGATGGAATTGCAGATTGAGTATTTTGATTGTTACGGTTCAGAACGATAGGGATTACTACCAACTGATTCAGTATTATTTTACAGGTGGGTCATCGGCCTTTCTTCATAAATTGGAGAAAATGAAGAATATTCTTCATTACGCTATAGTGACCAACAGGTGTTGAAAGAAAGAAAGATCCAATAGGTGATACAGTCATAGTAACTCAACCGGGCCTATACCTTACCGCCAGCTTCTTAACTTGACGTAAAGCAACATATTGTTCATGTCTTGTGTTTTGACTTGTGCTGGGGAGATATATACTAGTCCTTATGTGTAGCAAAGCACCCACGTACAATCTCAGATAGGATTTCTTAAAAGGATTTTAAAAATTCAAAAAAGTCTTTCATCTTGAAAAAAAAGAAAGAAATGAAAATTGCAAATCTCACTTCACAATTACAAACAAAAATCTGAATCGTACAACCTCATGAAAGTTCTGCAATAGTTAAACTGTAAACGTGGCCAGTGCCCACTCTAGTTCCATTTCCATGCAAATGTTATTAGCGCGTCCGTTTAGCGCGCGATACGACCGTGTATCTGGCTTAAACCGGATTAGGGCTGCTACAAAACGCAAATAGGGGAAAAACTGGGTCAATTGTATGTCAACTTTATTAAAAACGTGCAAAGAGTTAGTTAAAAATGGTTTAAGGATGGTAATTTTACTCACTAAAATACGAGCTTTCTCCATTTAAATTCAGATTAAAGGAGATTCACAATTTTATCCGTTGTCAGTTGCGGTTTTTGTAATTTTCATGTTTTTATTTCGTTACATTGTCGTTCCCTGAAAGATATTTGAGTAAATTCTAATAAAAATTGTGATGTATGTGATGCATCTCCAAAACTTCCAATTTTAATACTCATTACAAACATTGAACTATTATTACTATTATTACTACTTACAAAGCCGAAGAATTTGATTTGCCGAAATCCTTATAAAATTTCTAGTATAATTTATATATAGTAAAATTATAAAAGTGTGCAGAACACTTTCATAGTAGTTCCATTTCCATGCAAATGTTATTAGCGCGTCCGTTTAGCGCGCGATACGAGCGTGTATCTGGCTTAAACCGGATTAGGGCTGCTACAATACGCAAATAGGGGAAAAACTGGGGTAACTGTATTAATTGCGACAAGATTGGAATCGATTGTTTTCAATGTCAGTTATTTTTGTCTTATGGTGGAATCGATATTATTTTATAGTGGCTCAGGAGGACTTTAATAGAGTATGTCTAAAAATTTTTAATATTGATAGTGAATAAAAGCGATTTTCTCAGCATTATTTTAATTATTATCTTTAATAATTTAGTGCCTTGGGTTTTTTTAAATTAATTAACTCTTACTAACTTTAAACCTCTAATTAGACAACATTTACTGCAATAGCCTTACTATATTAATAGCTTTCTTTAATTTTTACCTTACTTTATTTACGACTTTTATTAAACACACTTGAATATGTTTAATTCATGTCCTTGGGGATATAATATGCATGCAAATCAGCAAAGCCCTACAACGAATTAGCTTTAAGATGCGCTGATAGTTTGGCAAAGCGCGGAATAACAGAGATTCCCCAAACTCGTGTACGTTAGCGTGTTTAATATTGTCCGCTTAAGCTTGTTTTGCTACTTCTGGAATCGTCTAGAATGCTTTAAGAGTAAATTTTTAATCCAGCTTTTATGAAATTATTTATTTAGATTGCAGTGCAATAGTAGCTAGCCTGGGGAGCCTAATACCAGCCTCGTAACCCGTCGTTAGCTTCTTATTCTTCATGTCTTGTGGATGCCAGAGATACCTACTTTATTTAAGGCGAATATCTACGAGTAAGTCCTCATGAGTACCAAAGCTTCCGCATACAACAGGAGTTAGGATTTTTCTCTGTTAGAGGTGGATGTAGGTGTGAATGGGCTGCAGTGACCACGTAACATCAGGTGATCTTCATGCCTGTTAGCTACTTCAGTTACCTCATACCTCTCCAGCCGACACACAAGACATGAAGAACATGCAGCGTTAGAAGGCTTAAGAGATGTGGTAAGGTGACTTAACATACCACCTAAACCTATACTACTTTTAAGATAATCTGCAAAAATAGCGAAATCACATGAGATAAAACACAAAACACCGCAAACAAACAAACCCATTGACTTGACATGAATAATAAGATCTGAAATGGAATAATGCATAACATTCTAATAAAGAAACCTTTGAAGAATCCTAATAAGATTCGTCACATACTCGTACATGCCAAGCGTTCCCATCTAAATCTCAGAAACAATTCAACAGGAGACGTCGAGAGGATAGATTACGCCCATCTTCACACACATCCTCGACTTTCTATGCCATCATCACATTTATTCTAAGCACCCTCTGTTAGATATTTAAAGGCGTTTTGTACTTATTTATATATTATTTTATTTTAAAGTTCTTAGCTACTACATCTTAGGAAAATTATTATTATTATTCTTTTGACAAACTCTACAATGACATTCAAAATATAAAAATATAATAAAAAACTAAATGATGTGCTGCCAGTTCTGCACATACTCCCCTTTTTTACGTTGAAGGAGAACAGGAATCATAGTCGCCTCAGTAGGTATTTGATCAGTCTTCTTGCTGGTCGTTTCAGTGCGTCATATGCAATGCGCACTATTGTTACTCTTGACTATTCCATCATCACCAGGAAATATTCTTACGATTCGTCCGAATGGCCAAGATCCTTGAGGAAAATCACCATCGTGTATCACCACAGTATCACCTTCTTGTAGGTTTTCCTTGGAGTAATCTTGGCGGCGTGGTAGTAGCGTTAGCAATTCATTAAGCCACAGCAAAATAAATCTGTGAGTCTTAAGGATTTCGTCCATTGCTCGCAGTAAGTAGATGTTCTTCAGTCAAATTGGGAATTGGTAGCCCTGAAGATGAAACCAGTAGATGAGGAATCAAAGCTTCGGTGCAATCGGCATCCGTGAGCGGGCCTTGCTGAAGATAGCCACTTCGGTAGCACGGCGATTCTTGTAAATCTCATAGTGCTTCTTAAGTGTAGAATTCGTTTGCTTTGACGAACTCGTTAACTACCACCTCTGTGTTAGATGGACAGCATTTTCTTTCTTCAATACGACCAGATGAAATCATAAATTTCTTCTTATAATTAGGTATTGACCTGTGAGGCGACTATTAGCCGACATGGAAGCGCCGGCGAGAGATGCGAATTTTCTTATGTAGTGCAGTCAGTGCGTTAGGGGTTTTTGCTGTGCATGGCGCACAGCTCTCGAAGAATATGTAGGGACAAAAGTATACAAAGAGCCCCCAGTAACTTTACAATATTTATATCAAAAATTCGCAATTGCAGTAATGAATTTTATTTATGGGTTAATTATTTTAGCAATGAGATGGATGCGTTCGAATGGTTATACTTACAATTATGGAAGAACTTCTCTGAATGATTTTTAGAGCTATGAAGCTAATGATTATATTAACAAATATGGTACAAGCTAGTCGAGCTGCAATGAAGGCTCCCTGAAGTTTAAGCCAAGGTATGACGTGAGCGACAATGAAGCTACGCGCGCTCAAGGACCCAAAATTCACTCTTGTTGCATCGTCGCGTTACACAAAAAATAATATTTAATTAATAACGAAACCATAATTGTCACGCTTCAACATTAGGAAGTTCTACAACCTATATACGTGAATATGTACGCCACGCATTTAAAAACATAATGCACTCTGTTACGCAAATCATATTATTATCGCAAATTATCTTATTTTAGGACAGTACAAAACGTTTAGACAATTTGATATGCAACCTTTCTTTCTTATTAACTAAAATAAAGAGATATCTTTCTTAGAAGGCCACCATATCAAACCGAGGGAATGAACAGTATTCGAACTACCCAAATCTAATGATTACTATCTACAAATGGACGATGATATAAATGTTTAGGCATCGCAGATGACGTTGCTGGATCATTCAAAATCCATGCACACATCTTCGATACGGTATTTGCGTGAATCGTTACAACAGCAAATGCGACGATATGTTTTAAATCGTAGTGTTTATTATTAATCACATTTGCTGCTTCAGGATACCGACTGCGCAAATCTAATATATTTTTATTATATAGAGCCTTAAAAGGACTGGAAACCGCATCAAATATCTTTGAAGACAATTGAAAATGTTTAAGCGGTAAATATTTGAGAATTATTTTAAATTGAGGGAAAATTTCTTTTATGTCTGCCGTTATGGCGACTCTCCCTTTCTTGAAAAGAAAATAAATTTGTAAATATGGCTGCAGTAAGTCAGGTCTAGTCAATAATAATGAATTTAAGCTAACCCCATGTGACTTAGCTGCCGCGTCATGAACCATACGCAATTTCCTAGTTTTATTAGGGTTTACAACACCAAAATGAGAAATATTATTATTAGGACACTCCGCTGCATAGCAGCGACGGTCGGAGCGGTGCTCTATATTTTTAACCATTTGGATTGCACGCTCATTAATAGAATTGTGGTTTTCAAATTTAGAAACATGTGTTGAATTTAATTTATAATCATTTTTAATTAGATCATCCGAAGAATCTGAATGAAAATCGTTAAGTGTAATATTATGGATTAATGTTAGAGGCTCTGTTTTGCCGGACGGAATGCCAAATAAGACCCAGCCAAGCGCAGTGTTGATCGCTACGGGCTGATTCTTATTGCCCTTACGAATATCACGCGACATCATTATGTGGCAATTATCTACACCTATAATAATCATTGGCTTCGCATCCTTGTAACATAAATCATCGGCTATATCGAATAAATAATCTAACTGACAAATGTCTTTGCTAACAGTTTGGCTTTTAAGGTCTAAGTTACATATAGAACGAGCGTTGGATATATAATTAACATTCGCGGAATGTTTCCCTTTAATTTTAAAATTCACATAGCGAATGCGTGTCTTACGTGATAAACCACTGACGCAGTCTATCTGGACATCAGACTCCGGACCCTGTAATCCTATAAGTGAAGAAATGCTATCATCGATAAAAGTAGTCGTGGACCCATCATCTAAAAGTGCATAAGTGTCAATACTACCCAATGGACCCGACACGGTGACAGCTACAATCTTCAAAAGAGGCCGAACACGACGTTTGGAGGAATTAACAGTATTAGCAATAACAGCGTTTTCAATAGGTTCGCCATTATTATGTGTCTCTACATTATTGCTATTAGGTTGAACGACATGAGCTACTTGAAATGACTGATAATTTGGATTGTGTAAAAGTTTATGATGTCTCGATGAACAAGACTCAACATTACATACTTCTTTAGAATTACACAACCTATAACGATGAGAACCTTTTTTAAGGCATTTGTGACACAATTTATTATTTTTCACAAATTGCCATCTGTCGTCAACTGACATTGTTCGAAAAATGTCACAATTATTTATTAAGTGAGGTTTATGACAATATGTACACGAAATGGAAACTGAATTATCAGAATTTATTTTAGACATCTTATCTTTAGCTACAGAATCCAAATTTATTGATGTATTATTCTCATAAATTACTGGAGCCCCTATATCACACGCACCATACTTAAGTTGCAGGTCTGCCTCCCGCATGAGAAATTCTCCTAGCAACTCTAGCCTAGTCTTGTTACCTTCATTTGCGGCTGCGTAATCAAACCATCGCATTCGTAGTAAATCAGGAATCTTTGTTACAATAGTGTTAAAAAGCTCCGGAGACCGCAGATAGTCAGGACAGTTAAGGAGTTTAACAATTTCTACGCAATTCCTAACACGACACGCAAATATAGGTAAATCGTTACCTGGATCACGCAGTTTCGGCAGGGCTCGCAACGCAGCGAGCTCCTGCATCACGATATAGTCAGGGCGACCAAAACGTATTTCTAGGGCTTGCATTACTTGTGCGGGCTCGTGCGCGGATACAAGAAGCGCGCCGACGGCTACGCGAGCTTCTCCTTTCAAAGAAGCGTTTAAACGCGACAGATTTTCAGCCGCCGAAAACGAATCTTGGGAATCTGTAAACATTCTTTTAAAATGAAGCCACTCCGTGGGTGACTTACCATCGTATGAAGGGAGATGAGTAATTGACGATGGTTTAAGTTTATTTATACAAGATTGAAATAAATCAAGTGCTCTCGCGAATTGTAAAGTGGGGTTAAAATCCAAAGGCGACTGCTGCTTAGTAATATTATTCTTAGGAGGTTCTTTACTTTTCTTAAGATCTTTGATCAACGGTGCTTCAGTTTTTAGCAATATATTCTCTGCCGAGACCTGCGAAGGATAATTATTAGGGTTAGATTGCATGTATATATTATGATGTCCCGTTTGGGGCTCGTTGACATCCAACCACTCGTCAACGGATGGAGCCTTGCTTGAGCAGCGGCTCCCCCGCTGACTGTCCTCCGCCTCTAACATTGAGATCTCCGCGCATAGCTCGGCGTCAGCGGCGGCGCGCTCGAGCTCGGCGAGCCGGCGCGCGTGCTTCGCCCTTGCCGCGAGTTTCCTCGCTTCTATGTCTAATGTTACCTGAACCTCTTTAGCCGCAGGATAGTCCTCCACGTTTTTATTTAGTGCTCCTTCTGAAGAGCACTTTGCTTTACTTCTCGTTAACATTATCTTATTTTAGCTGGTTGTATATTATCCGGCTCGAAGGACCGAAAAATGTTAGATATTTAAAGGCGTTTTGTACTTATTTATATATTATTTTATTTTAAAGTTCTTAGCTACTACATCTTAGGAAAATTATTATTATTATTCTTTTGACAAACTCTACAATGACATTCAAAATATAAAAATATAATAAAAAACTAAATGATGTGCTGCCAGTTCTGCACACCCTCGATACCATCTCGGAATCGCTGAATCGCCAGGAGTTAATTTAAAAACCCCAGTAAGGAATATCGCGGACCGACAATCGATAGTTTATTCAATTCTAACGATTTCAATTTTATCTCGATGCGGGAATATCCGATTATCTGATTCGGTTACCATGTTGATAGCAACACCGGTTGAATATGAAGCAGATTTAGCCGGCTTTAGTGTCGCAGGGTTCCAATTTGCGATCGTGTTCGCTACAGATACGACCGTGTCGCTAAGAGCATTGTGGGTTGGAGGTTAGGTAACCGAATTTCAATTTTATTTTAAAAGCAACAAAGTTGATTTTTCTTTACGTTGGTGGATAGTCGAGAGGCAGTGAAGTAATGTAGTTAGGTGGTGGTGTTGGCTCGATTCTGCCATTATCGATAAAGATAAGGCGAGGAGGTGAGTCGATCGGTTCTATTAAGTTGTTTCGCTTGTCTTCGATAAAACACGGGTGTGCTTGGTACTCATTTCCTTGGGAGTGTTGTTTTTGCTCCAATTGTTATTTCGAGCCTGAAGTGTTCAGGAAATTGGATATAGACGTCAGGACAGTGAGAGGCTTGATCGTGTTATCGGTGGGACAATTTGTAGTGGAAATGGAATCATGGAATCTTCATGGAAGTATTTCTGTAAATCGTAATTTTGTAAAGATTTAAACTATTGTGGGATCCAAAAGTAAAATTTCAAAGAATTGATCTATGAATTTGAAAGGCAGATAAAACTTTAATAGATTTTATTTCAAAAGATGCATAAATAATAAATGGTTGTAAATCGTCTTCATTTTGCTAACTTATTCCTCTTCTTTTTGCATAGTAAAAAGGAAAAGGAAAATCAGCTTTTTCACCCCATCAAAGTCTACTGCTGGATTTGCTTTCCCACTATCGACGCCACTCCATCCATCATGAATCCAACGGTATCCCGCTGACTTCTTCAGCTCGTCAGTCCACTTGATCGGAGAGCGTCCTGTGCTCCTTTTGCCGAAACGTGATTACCAGTCAAGAACCTTTCTTCCCCATCGGTTGTCTTACGTCATAGTTACCGTTCATTATAGTAAATGGTAAACACGAGCTTAGCATTAGCAACTCAATTGGCGAGAACTGGAATTAACTGGATTCTCTTCACATTGAATTAAGCCTTCCAAAGCCTCCCGCCATCTTGTCTAGCAGCTGACATGTTTATGTTATAAAAGGCTGCTTACTAAAACTGCTTGTGTTTACCAAACAGCACGTGTTAGGCAAGCGCGATAGGCAAATAACGCCGCATGTAAATCCTAGGCAACCCAGTTCAGGGGTGTGTGCTGCGAGGGATAAGCGACAGCGGATATTGAATTCAACGGGGTATTGAGACAATATATGCCTTTTCAAGGCCTTGCTATGTTGGAAGTCGATCTGGCCCATAGATGACAAAACCTTTCTGTACGATGTCTGTATGTGCTGCGTTTCGTCGGGCTACCTGCTTTGTGGGCTACAAATTCCCCGTTTCGCCTCCTGTCATCCATGTTTATACTTCATGCTTCTCTTTGATATATGGAGTTTAGGTACTTATCCATAGTGGGAGTTCATCAAGGGACGAGAAGAAGGGAATAGAAGGTGACCTAGACAGTCAAGGAAGCCCGCTAATCTTTTCCATCCTACATCATAGGATCCGTCTAAGTATAAAGACGCAGGCGCAAAATCTAAAACACAAATCTAAAATTTGAAAAAAATACCTAAAAAGACATAAAAAACGCAACGTACGTAACAGCGTTATCGGATGCGATGAAAATATCCCACAAAACCGATTCAGCCACAGAAATAGATCACTAACGACAGCAGTTACAACAGCGAATAAAAAACGGCCGGGATCATAAAGCATCTTTTATAGCACGATCAATAATATTTTATAGAACATTCAATAAAGACAAGGATGAGTTGCTCAGGCGAGTAACGCGAACGCAATAATTATAGCAATGAACACAACACATAAACATGACTTACCCGAAGACGTCTACAAACCTAAAGCTGAAAAACCCCTAAAAATATTTATTTTGTTACTTATAAAAGATATTGTTAATATTTAAGAATAAGATATAGAAAAAATAATTATACAATGAAAGAAAGTTAAACCAATGCTCAGCACAAGTAACAATGTCGAGAATGATGTTGAAGAAACTGAAGAATTATTAACAGATGCACTTAAAAATTTTTGAACATACATTTCGCATTACTAAAGAGTAATGCGAAATTTATGTTCAAAAATTACTTAATGATTGTACTTAATGATTCCCAAGATGAAGAGAAGAAAAGTCTTCTCTTCATCTTGGGAATCATTAAGTACCTAGTAGCAACACTAGCTGAGGTGTTACATATGGAAAAGGGTACTGAAGACACTCGTATATCGGAAGAGTTATAAGAATAAAACTGGAAAAGTAAATTATAGCGTAAACTAGAAATTGACAAAATTTTTAATGTAAAGTACGTAGGTAACGTTAACATAAAATATGACAAAATCAGAAATTTCAACAAAAAAGTCAATAAAAAACAGCCGAAACGGGAGTCTACTCACACAGAAATAGAACATAAAAATGATCGGCGTCATAAAGCATCTTTTATAGCGCGATCAATAATACTTTATAGTACATTCAATAACGACTAGGGCGGAGTTGCTCAAGCGAGTAACGCAATAATTACAACAACGTTCACATAAAGAAGATTTACACGAAAACGGCGAGCCGGTAACAGTCTCCCGAGACTATAAAATTCGCTACACACGTATATCTCGCTCTCAATAAACAAACGTGGAAGCGCGGATAAAGCCGAAAGACTAACATATATCTCGGGAAGCAATAAAATAAATCCACCGAGCTCCCATAATAACATTTGGAGCTGAATTATTTTCTAATCCACGGCTCGGAAGCTAATAGTTCGCACGTGTCGGTCTTTATGCTGAGTTACGGGTGAAAACAACCCAAGAAAAACATGAATTTCCTCTACACCGGGGCTCTAATGCCCCTCTAATGCGGACACCTTAATAATTGTCAAATAAATTCAGCGAAAAAGTGCTGCAGCTTAGCGGTGTGAGTGTAACGACGTCATAAGTTTTCAGCGTTGTTGATCTAGCGGTGCGCTGAAAAAGCGCTTTCGACCCATTGGTTAGGGTGCCGTTTCAACGGGTGAGGGGAACGAGAGACGAAGCGAATAAGTTGAAATAAGTTGAGGAAATTTTCAGTTATAAATTACATTGTTTACTGAATGCTACATACATTCATACTACGTAATCGTACATGTATCTACTGTACTATAAAACTCAGCTGTTCTTAAGTAGGTATTTCACTTACCACCTAGCTTGCACTGATATCAGTGCCATGGACCATGAGAAAGTTTTACGGTTTCAGGCTAGTAGACTTCTTAGTGCCCGAATTTTTTTTATACGTATAATAATAAGCAACATGATGATTCAATTCCGTAGTAGAACCAAATGACAGGAAATGTTTAGAATAAGTTTATTTCAAAAAGTCTTCACAGCTAACAATAAAACTAATATGACATCGGTATAAGATAGTATAGTAATTTGAAAAATACCGCTGCAAATTTAATTACTTTTTTCACCCTCCCTCTTTTATCTCTTTCTCTCTTCGCCTAGCTTTATCTCGTTTCACTCGGATATCATGATATTATGTACATAATACATAGGTGTACAAGTGAACTTGAACGGCGATAGTTTATCGCTATCCGCTCGCGATGCGACTCGTCGGAAACGCGGGATTATGTTCCAAGATGCTAAATTTTGATATTATCGTACCTTTATGTTTTTAGGATATTTGTTTTAGGGATCTTGGAAGAACAACTAACTGGGTGCGGAGGTAATAAGAACTCTGAAGATAATAAGGGTTTGGGGCACTAAACTTTTGTTTAATGTAAGCTTATGAGACTTTTATATAAAGATAAGTTAAGATGGTAGAAAAGATAAGGTTAACTCTCAAGTGCCATATAAAAAGTACCAGAAAATAATTCTGTCTGAATTTCAAACATCATAGTTTACGTCAGTAATAACACCCCTACATGTCAGTTACCCATTAATGACACACTACAGGGTCGGGTCTCCTCTCACAATAAGAAGGATGTAGGCCTTAGTCCACCACGCTGGCCTAGTGCGGGTTGGTGGACTTCACATGCCTTTGAGAACTTTTTCTGAACTCTCAGGCATGCAGGTTTCCTCACGATGTTTTCCTTTACCGTAACAGCAGGTGATATTTAATTTTAATAAAGCGCACATAACTTTTTTTACAAAGTCATTGGTGCGTGCCACTGGGATTCGAACCCGGACCCTTCGATTCTAGGTCGAATTCTAAGCCACAATCACCCCTACATACGATCTCAAATAAGACTTTTGACTATTTGGGGTGTCCATTGGTTTAATTTACCAAAGATGTATTATAATTAACATACGCGTTTAAAATTTAACTCCAGGTGGCTTGCATTTTCTTTAAAAAACATCCGGCAAGAAGTGATGAAGTAGGTACCTAACGGCAATCTGAAAAATTGGTTTCTCAGCAATTCTCAGTGTGGTAGTATGTGACACAATTTTCTGTCTGTCTTCTGTCTTCAGAAGTTGTAATTCATGTGTGTGGGTGTGTGTCACATACACAGATCTTTTGGCAACCAAAAACGCAATACATGAAGCATAATAAATTATCCTACTTTACGGCAGATTAAGAAGTCGACAGATGGCTCATTTACACTGAAAACTGTCGAGGGAAACGGTCTTAAAAAACCCAATTATTCTAGGTATGAAACGGCTCAAAAATCATCTCAAAACTCCATCCCAACGAAGTCGTTCAAAAGGACGCCTCGTCATTCCGTCCGTGACACGGGACATAAATAACGAGTCATATTTTCACGCCATTTCAACTCTGCCCTCGCGAAGAATGTACGTCTGCTTAGATTAATGTACCTTCATATATTTATACCCGAGTCTTCCTTTGTAACACGGTCCGACAACCTATAACATAACCCAAGTCATTGCAAACTCAACTTTGTTTCAAAGGTCTAAGGTTTAAATTCCGTTGCAAGAGGTTGGTGCTTGTTACGTTTTTGGGTGTTGTAAGAGATGAATTTTCCGCAAACTTCCCCGGTGTCTATCCGAGCACTTTGTAAGATAAAAATGTGTGCTCAAAGGAGAATAGATCAAGTCTGTCTGCGAGGTGGCGGTGGCAGACAACCGACAAAAAGTTGTTGCTGTAGTGTGCCCACGATGTTGTGACAGGCGGGAATGATTTCGGTTTGAAAATTTAGTTTACGGAATAAAAATATTAACAAATTATTCTATTTACAGTATCTACATTATACAGCAGCAAGTGGATAGCCATAATAAATTTAATTTAGAAACAATGTTATACCTTCAGTTACATGTTCATAGACCCAGAAATGAATTTCTTCTTCTTTAATTGGAACTTAATCATACGCGCATATTAGCTATAAACGGAGTTTTTTATTATGTGTTTATAATTAGAAAAATAATGATTAGCCAGTCAATGCGTAGGTAAGCAATTCTGACTACTTCAACGGAAGTTTTGGCTTTAATACCCACTCAAAAGATTTGTTACCGTTCAACGTGTGTTACATATTTATAAAAGATCTCTGTGTGAGATTGTCCATAACATATTAATAAGTAATTTCAGGCTCTTTTGCCTTAATTTAAATGCGATAAGAGTGTGTGAAGTATTCCAGTATATTATTGTGTTGGTAATAATTATATTTATCCGTATTTGGCCAAATTCCATGCGCACCCTACGTTTAGTCTTTTGACAGGTGCTACATTAGTTCCCCGGGCGTTGCTTGTTGAAATGTTAATTTAGCGCAACCATGATATATGCTACGACAAATACGAATCGTTTTTCATATCTCCCTCTTCGTACAGCGCTTAGAAGTTACGCAACCTGACTTCTAAATTGCTGGCCGTTTTGCTATATTTCGCAATATTCAGTTTAGGAAAGACCGTTTATGTATTCAACGAGGAATTTCTAAAAACCTATATCGTCTCGTCTGTACTCTGTAACACATTAATGACCCACTGTAGGGTCGGTTCTCTTCTCACACCAAGAAGAAATTCTTGAAAGAATATTCTTGACACGAGAACCACTGAGCCATAGACGCTATTAATATAAAAACATTCAAGTCGTAAATCCATCCAAGCTACTATTGTATCGGATACAAATGTCGGAAAAAAGTGCATGAATGGAAAATTATGATGCTGTCAACATACGATATTATGGGAATTATTGAAGTCTTGACATTGTAAGGAATAAATTAATAGAAAGAAACAAAAAAGGCTATGTGCTAGCCAGGGCTGCTCACACGTCAAAAGTCAAAAGCTTTTATTCATTATTAGGTACAATTTGTGCACACTAAATGAACGTCATACATATAAATTATACATTCTACATCGTACATCCGCTTTGATCGCCCCTCAGGCAAAGAGAAGACTGGGAGAAAAAAGCGGGCGGAAAAAAACTCCTAGCACTCTTTTAAAAGTAAATAAAAATAATACTATAGTGCACTATGTCTAGGTCCAATAAAGGAACACACGTGACAGCTATCGTGTGTGTCAATATCGTTCCAATTGCGTGGTAAGGTTATGTGTTTCAGTTACCAATTTTACCTTAAGATTTAAGAGCTATGTATAATGTAGGTAGGTACGATAAACAGTGATAGCCCAATGGTCTGGTCATATCACTCTCTTAATCGAGAGGTTCGGGTTCGAATGGAGTCGTAGCAGCGTGGTGGACTAAGATCCGCATCTTTCTCAATGTGAGAGGAAAGCCAATCCTTCTCATTGTGAGAGAAATCCCTCTAGTGTAGTCATTGTATGCAGACAAAATTACGAAGTACAATAATTGATGCATTTCATGCGTGAACTCACGTCGGGTCACTCACGCACCCGTCCTGGGGCCTGATTCTGTATGACCCAAAAGATTTCGCGCCGATATCGTGTGACATCAAACCGTACGTCATTTCATGAACGTGGCACGACAAGGAACTTTAATGTCTATTCTATAAGACACACAATAGATTGTCACGATATTTGACTTTTAAGCCTTTTTTTGCTTTTTATCACGGGCAAGACACGAACATTGCCGCGATACGAGTGTGAATGGTCATACAGAATCGGGCCCCTGTAAGGGACATATCGGTACACCACGGTTGCGTCATCGAAACTCTTCATACCAAGATTACTCGTAACTCAGATGGGCTACCATCTTATTTCAAAATAGCGGCTGATATTTCAATCTGTTGCTGTTATACGATAGCAGTCAAATAAAGCGCTAACCAGCGCACTAAATTCTGGCCGAATGGTCGCTCTCAAACTATGAGTTATCGTTATCAGCTGATTTACGGCTTTGCGAGTTCCGATCTTGAGTGGTTTAAGTGGTATTGGCGGTATCATCTGGTTCTACACTGAACAAATGTGGAATCTATATGTTCACAGGATTTCCACCTCTACGTGTAAAGATAGAACGTCTATGATGGCGTGAAGCGTTTCGTCGGTTAGGGTTCGAGATGTCGTGAATATGTTACAAGTGTTTAGCACTTTCGTGTTCTTTGATCTTTGATCAGTGCGCCCTATCAGCGTTGCATGTCTGTTAATTGTCTGAAATTATGCTTTATGTTGTTATTTATGCGTATAGACTCTATACGCATAAATATTTGTTGTTATTTATGCGTATAGACTCTATACGCATAAATAACACTATACTATAGCTGTAAAGAATGACTCAGGTTCGGGTGTAGTAAAAGTAAAAGACGTCTTGATGATAATATGATGACTTTAATTAGACTGTTAAATTTAATTTGATTTGAAAGCTCTATTTTATTCCAATCACGTATTATCTATGGGAATGATTTAATAAAACGACAAAATTAGAAAAAAAAAATTAGGCTGTTCTTATGAATAAATCTTACTTATAATATATAGAGCGTAGCTCCACACTACAAAGCTCTACGTATGAGCTTTTTGGTATAATGTACTGGCTTAATCTATACCTATAAATTATTTACAGGGTGTCCTTTTAACAAACCAAATAATAACTACGAATTAGTGAATATTTTGGACCTAGAAATACAAGAAACACTATTTTTTAATCATCTTAGAAATACGTAAGTCCCTACGTACGTCCACCAAACCGCATTAGGCCAGCGTGGTGGACCAATGCCTACATCCCTCTCATTTTGAGAAGAGTCCCGACCCTGTAGTGGGTCATTAATGGGTTACCGACAAATCTAACTAAATTCCCGATTTAAAAACTGTTCGCTTAATATACGGCAGCGTCTGGTAACATGGCAGACGAGCAGAACACAAACCAGTCATTGACAGTGACATGTGGCAATCACTGTTGCCTTAAAAAGTGACAAGATTTATTTCTTATTCAATTTAAAACTCGCGTCACAGTCTCCTGTGTACCGTTGTTTATTACGCGGAACGTCTGAAGGATGGTTGATAAAATTGAGGCAAAAGGTGTATGTGCCAAAGATATGTGTGAGATACGAGTATGTGTAATCGCAATATAAACTGCTAACATAAATACCTTTAGCATAGAGTTCGTTCGTTTGAACGTTGGAACTTTAAGTCTGACTTGAAAAGCTCTTCTTGAAAAAATTTACGTTATGTGGAAGTTTCTAAACATTTTAAATAAATGTAACGGTTTTTCATTAATTCGTACTGGAGCAGAGTGACACATAAAAAGGCTGCAATCATAGCGGTTTAACTCCCGCTGATTTTTCAGTTCAGCTCGACTAGTTTCGAACCAATCCAAGGTTCTTATGAGCTCCCATTAATTTCATATATTCGTATATTCCCATACAAATATAATAATAATCTCATGCAAACATTATACGTACATACCTATATGCCACAGCTCCCTCTTGCAGTGTATATAATGATTTCTTTCGGCAATCAACTCCATCGTCGGAGATAATTGGTTCGGAGCCCAATCCTTGAATCCAACACATTGAAGCCCCGATAAACGCTTTGCCAATGTGCATTAGCCTTTAGGGTTCCTTCGTGGAATGCTCAAAACGCTAGCTCGAATATTTTTAAATAACACTTTTAAGTTTCCATTCGTACATTATGACAGTCTATTTAAAATAAAATTTCATGAATTTTTTGCTCCCTTTGCCAAATGTGAAAGTCATTCGAGGACGAAATCTCTATCAGTTTTCAGACCTGCGAACGATGTGGCAGCCTATTGCCACATTAATTTGTACTGTACGGACCCTAAAGCCTCTATCTTACTCAGACTATGTTGTATTTTTTATATTATCTTTCCCCGTGGCTTCGAATCGCGCCGCTGTCAATATTATCTCGTCTGAAATATCTTTGTAACTGTCAAAAGTATATCATTTAGTGACTCCGCAACCGACCGCTGATCATCTGATATGCATAAGTACGGACAGCAGAAAAGGAAAGTCACTTTTGGTAATCTTTTTAGAGATAATGTAAAATAGTTGAAGGAATTTTACAGGAGAGTATACCTGTACTTATCCATCGACAAGTTTTACAGATAAGACAGAAAAACACACACAAATATTTATAAAATTGACTTTACCTCTTTAAATTATGTGTTCTTTCAAACAAAAAAATTTGAAATTTCATGAAGTAAAATTTTCAAACGGAGTGAATTTTTCACGTGGAATAACTTTTGAAGCGGAGTCAAATGGAAGGATTTGCGTATATTGTTATGAATTATTAACTTAAACACAGGCTTACTCTTGGTGTTTTTGAACAAGTCGGGCTATCCCGAAAAATCAACGTGAGTTTTCTAATAATAATTAAGTAAAATGAGCTTGTTTTTGCTGAAATAGACGCAAGTCTTTTCAATCTAGTCTTTTATTTAGCCAAGTACAGACATTATATTTTTATGTTTAATTTGTCCGTAATTCAACGTTACCCACGTTCAAACTGGCAAGAACACATCTTGCCAATAAAGAATTTATAATAATTTTGCTTGGACTTAGTAAAATTCGTTTTAAAAGTATTATTTTTGCTGACGCTACGTTGAATACACAATCGGCTACCGAATCACGGCGGTATCGTAATGAACTTAATAAATGAGAGGTTTTTATCGGCCGTCGCACTTATCGCTTCAAACTGATGGAAGTGGGGCGCTGACACTCGGCTACTGTGAAATTGTATCGGCCATACTCGATTTATTAAATCTGTAATTACGCCGGAGCACATTTTTTGTGACTTAAGAGTATGGAGATAAAATTATGATCCAAAAGCAGTACTCTTGATTTATTAAAAAAAATGATAGTCTTTTTATCGAATAATAAGTAGGATAAGAAATATCGTCGAAAATCTTAACAGCAAGCGTCGTTTTTCGAGGTATAAAAATAGGTAGCGATTTTCAAAACCTCCTTTATTCGAACCAAATGACTGGAATATCAAAATAAAAAATACCTAATAGAATTTTCGTCCAGTCTTTTACCTAAGTCAACTTTTTTCACTTTATTGCTTGCAGTGCCTAATTGTTCATAGCTTATTGCTTTCATGCTTTATTTCATGCTTCTATAATCTACTCGCAAGTTTAAAAAATCTTATTCACCGTCAATAACCCCCTTTTGTCCTAGAAAATACTTCTAAAGCTCGCTCCTACACCCCTGAATGCATTTGACATACCTTTCCTTTACAGTAGTCGCTTAGCCCACAAAGCTTGTATTATCTCGATCAAGCGTCAATCAACTACGACTTCCAACGTCCTGATCAACTACCACACCACTATCATCTATATCAGCAACCAAAGCATTTATAACTTTATATTCTACACTATAAGGTTCAATATCGTGCATTTGAAAGTTATTGGCTTCGAAATTAACTTGGTCGTCGTTTCGATTGGATCGAGACAATCGATTTTTGATTGACGGATAAAAGAAATCGATGGTTGGTTCTTTGTTCGAATCGATTAAGCTGATAGGTAATTGGATACCGGTGAGTCGTATTGTTGAAATAATGGTAATGATATATCTCAGTTTGAGATTTGGGAGCCTGTTTGTGACTAGATGCTTCTGGACATGAAATGCAAGTCAGATGAGAATTGTTATCGGCAGTCAAGATGATATCAGTAAATTAGTTTTTTTCTGTCGTAAATTAAGTATTTCCAGTTAGAGAATGAGCAACTAGAATTAAAAAGTAATGATGGTAATTTCAATTTTAATTTACTCGCCACTAGATGAATACTTTATTCAACATAAGGTATGAAGACATCGATGATTCTCGGGACTTTACTCCAACGGCTTCTATTCTGTTATCTTCAGATCAACTGGTTTGAGACCTTTCTTCTTATGAGATCTGGGCCACTTTAGAAGGAACTTCTTTCTTTTAAAAATTAACAAATTACCAAAAGTCGTAGTAAAAACGTTGTTGCTTATGGTGTTAGCTACTTAGTCCTGCGAGGTTGCTGGTGTTTTACGATTAACCCTGTATATGTATGCTTGCGCCCTTAACCACGTGCCAATATTTCCTTCCTAATTTTGCTGATACATTATTGTGGAGAGAAAGGCTCCGCATATTTATTTTATTTTCTAATTCCGTATACTAAACCATATTGCTAAGATTATATTGAAGACATATCTTTCAGCATCGAGAATTCTAGTTTTCAATAAAGCAAATTGTATACCAAAAGTGGACAATGACATGTGGACTGAAACGACGGGTGACCATCTGGCAGATACACAAAGATTTCTATTCTAATAAATAGAAATCTATGAAATTCTATTCTAATAAATAGAAATCTTTGTATATCTGGTAACTACTAACTCTGGTATCTGCTAAACTACTGAAACACAAGGCTCATGAAACAGTACCTATTTCGATAGCACTCGACATGTACCACGCACGTTTTCTTGCATTACAGACTAATCTTCAATAAATCAGTTCCCGATCCGAGATTCGTTCGGCTCCAGAGCAAAACCGGATTATTTATAAGGGATATTTATTATCTGTAATTGTTAAATTTCTCGTTCAGTTCCAGAATAACCTCGAGATCAAAGGTTTTTCATATGAGTGTGAGACTTAAGTGTACTTTGTTGAAGGTTGGTTGAATTGATGGTGATATTGGCCATGTTATGACGCCTCTGCAATGGTTTTAGCTCAGCCAGGGTTGTACCGCCGCCTTCGTAGTCTGCTGAGGAGCAAACGTGTTCGTGATTACCTATGACAGAGTTTTATAGGATAACGTCTTAGTCCCTATGAGATATAACATACTCGTACCTATCTCTCTTTTCCCTCTTCCTTTAACAACGTCATACTTCTTCTGTAACTTAGGATGGGATGAGGTGAAAAGTATGAATTTTTGGAAATTCGAAATCTGCTGCTGCTGAAAAAACGCAATGAAAACTGTAGTTACAATGAGAAAATAACGACTCAACTGTTATGTGAGCACTAGATATGTGGTAGATACTTAATTTTCCTCAAAATACAGTATTAACCACTTCACTGTCCCGTGAGTCACATGTGATACACACCCATTGTGTAACTATTGTGTCTATTTATTGGACTAGGTCCTGTATGTATTTCATTTGAACTTGTCTAAACAGTATGTATTTTTTGTCTCATTGCAGACGAGATAGATTTGAGGCAAATCTTCACAGTCTTTTGCTCTTTTCGAGGTTGCCGAGATAAACATACCTACTTGTAATATAACCAATCTTTGTGACTAATAAAATCGTGCAATATGCGCACAGTCAGTGAACTCGTGCGCGCTTCAAAGCGCTTATTTACGACGGATTATCCTGAAATATCGCGCGCTAACGAACGCGCACGTGGCTCTAAGTACCAATACTTATACAACATAGTCATGTTACTACAACTTATGGATTCTTTTGGAAATAGATTTATTTATATACTTAAATAAAAGAACAAAAATGAAGTAAAAATGTGTAAGTATGGACTTCTGCGTCTCGAACTCTATCGTGAACTCTATCGTCAACGTATTCGTACGGTAAACCTTTTTAGGTGTGTGCGTTTTCTCTCTATCTTTGATACACAAGAATTTTGTTATGGAGTCCAGGTATCGTGCTGTCTGTCCCCGATTATTATCATAATAGAAATAGTCAGCTTTGGCCCGCGGCTTCGTCTGCATGGGTTTTGGAATTTGGTTCAGAGAGGCATAAAAAGTATCCTATATTATAATCCAGGTTATAATACACCTGTAAAACAAATTTTATCCAAATCTGTTCAGCCATTTTTGCCGCGAAAAATATTACTTAAGTAAGTAGATATCGCAGTGAAAACTCCGTATATAAACCTATAATAATGCAGACAGTATCCTAATCAGAGACTAGTCTTAAATTCAAGGTATGTAAAGCTGATTAGAACATCAAAAAAATGTATGTGGCAATGCAACGTTGACGCTGTGGTAGATTACTTGAACGAGTCACTCGACTGTTAGTGAAGTGTTTAGACTAGCACGACGAAATAATCGTACTCTGTGCGACGAAGACAGCTGAGATTTAGTAAAGAAATATTTTAAGTCGACCGAAATGTCGATAATAAATTTAATCTAACTATTAATAATCAAAAGTTTAGCTCATGTTTAGTTACATGGATGATGATATTTCTGTTACCTACTCTTTTAAACAAAAACAAAACTTTTGTGGATAAATGTGGATTGGATAAATAAATATAATAAAATAAATATAAAACCCAAAAACACTTTTTATTTATCTTTCAGTCGAATTCTATACCGATGAAGTTATAGATATTTATTTATGAAAAAAATATTAGTATTTTTAATAATGTATATTTAAATAACAAAAGATAGTAAAATTACATTAAATTTAAGTTTAGTAAAATTTATTTGGAATATAACCAAAACTATGCGAAACGACACTATAATAGGTAAGTATCTATCAATACCAATGACCACAATAAGTACCTGCCAACAATATAATAAACATTACATGACGTTACCACCGCAAGTACAACAGGTGTTTCATTGGTGTAAATTACTAGCAACATTGTATCGAGGTGCAAATCAATTAATTCACTGCATCAATAATGTAACAGCAATGCAATGTGCATTCTACATTTACAAATAACCTTTTAAATAAATATCTCTCGCAGCTTTTTCTTCGATAAATACAGTTGTCTACTTATGCTAACATTGTATGACAGTGTATGTGTTTTTCTTCAAATTTATGCGATTTTTTGTACCACCATCGCCTTGAAAGTAAAGTCTAGTTATTATTCACATGCTATGGCCAGTGATATAATTGATACCGTTATGAATATTCATTTATTAGCTCTATTTTTCATCACAATCCTCTTTTGGATTTATCTTTAATTCTAGAAATTAATGCAAGTATATTAATAATAATTTATGCCTTAATTAATATGGGTTCTTAAATATGTATTAAGATTTTCTCCTTGCATCAATGTTAATGTTGGATAAATAAGTTTTTATGAGGTACAAAAGTACGCTTGGGAAATTTTATTCTAACTATTAATAGGTGATGATTTGCATTCAATTACATTCAATTCTTGAAGTCAGTGAATAATGAATAGTTAATAGATTTATTTTAAATTTTGTTGCTTAATTTGTGACTATCCTAGTTAGTTAACATTTATTAAAATAAACTATTACCTATAATAAAGTTCACTTATCAGACCTACATTGCCTATCGTTTTCATAATTTACATCAATATCTAATATTTTTTTCTTTACACATAAAAATACAATATCGATATCGAATAACTTTACATCGATATCCAAATTTCCAAGCACCATCCCTACCAATTCAAATATGTACTAGAAGCGAGTGGGTTAGTATGATCGATGATTCTACCTACCTCGATTTAATTTTATTTACACTGTTCACACTTGAAATATAAAAATTTTAATAGCCGCGGGTGGCCGGCTACTGTTTAGTTAAGTCTATGATTTGAACGGTCCTTCCAATTTCAAAAATCGTACGTTTTCTTTTTATATTCGTCTCTATACCATTGGCATACGAATCAATTTTAAATACAGCTATATTAGAATTACAGGCAATGTAAAACCAACTCTATTATTTTAGTGTTAAGTTTGATTTTCGGTTGTAGTTTCGTTCCTTTAAGAGCAGTAGTCGGGTTTGTTTTTTCAATACGTGTGGGGTATTTAAAGAGACAATAAGTTGAGCAAATAACGCGTGAAGTCGTATTAAGACGTTGTTTTTTTAACGCGTTGAAGTCTTCAAATGTGCTTCAGGTAGGGCGAGCTTGACTACCGTGCGGTTTGTTTATAAAAGCATTATTTGAGAATCATGACTTACGACATAATTGTATGACCGCCGTGAAGTAGGAAATGTACGATTGGAGAGGTATGACCATCTCCGTCAAGATTTTAGTCCCAATGCTGGGCATAGTGGGCAACAGGAAGACCGGAGCATACTCCACCACGCTGTTCCAATGCAGATTGGTGAAGATGATACTTTTATACTTCCGCATGATAATTAAATTACAGTTAATAATTATGATTATATGTACCTTAGGATGGGTATCGGGATAAATCTAGTTTATAATTTCAGGTATTATAATAATAATAACAATATCAATGATACAAGATGGAAAATAAAATATTCTTAACATATTGATAGCGGCACCAACATCACTTACCTACCAATGATATTTTTTTGATTTGGTAAGTTATGTGTGTATGAATTATAGGTATGTAAGAGAGTAGGTATGTAGAACTTTTTTGACATTGGATATTGTTACCATATAAGACTCACTCTCATTTTCTTCTTTACCTTTTACTGCAATGCCATTATAAATCCTTAAAAAACCTAAACTTTGACTTTTATATGACTTTACATAAATAAAATACTTACATGTAAGTAGAAAAAAAATACCCACAAACTTTCTTTACAAAGGGCGGCCGTCGCACTTGATATCGCACTTGAGCTTGAATTTATGTCGGCAACTCAAAGACATCAATTAGACAAATACACGACTCGACAAGGTTTAACGATTTCCTTATCGAAACCGTCTTTCAACGCCTCAACATTAAACCTGCTTCCCGTTGCGTATAAGACCATGTGTTGATGTAACGATAAAATTAAGTATCAATTAAGTTAACCATAACTTAGATTTAGAAGGCGCCACTTAAATTATGAGAGGCTTATAAGTCTGGTTTTAAGAACGTTAAAGTGAAAGCGGTGATAGCTCAGTGGCTAAGAATAAGGACTCTTAATCGAGGGGTCCGGGTTCGAATCCCAGTGGCACGCTCCAATAACTTCCTTAACAAAGTTATGTGCAGTTTACAAAATAAAATATCACTTGCTGTTACGGTGACTTTTGATGTCTTTAGTATCTTCTTCTTCCACTTCTCTGTATTCCGTTTTGACACAGTTTTTCATTGTCCTCATCAGTAGCTGCTTTGACCAGCTGCTGTGATATGGGTGACCTTTTATGTGTTTATGCGAGCCTAGTACTTTCAGCGCGACATAGTATGAAGAATTTTTAATAGGTACATATTTTTAGGTACATATTAATTATATGCCGGAAAGAGGAAAGTTGGAAGGAGAAAGAAGTCGTGGCTGCGAAACATCAGGGAGTGGACCGGAATAGCTGGCGCAGCTGAGCTGTTCCGCCGTGCAAATAATAAGGACGACTTTAGCAAGCTGATTGCCAACCTTCACTAGTTGGAGAGGCACCTAAAGAAGAAGATGCTTATGTGGAAAGTTAGACAGAGTGACACCGTAACGCGTTAGGTAATGAAGCGGTTTATCCTCCCATAAGAAGTTATCACTTCAAAAATAGTTTGGACAGATTGCAATGACCACATATTATACTAAACATTTACGGGTCAATTGCAGACTACTGTGTTTATTAAGGTTTCAGAAAGCCACCATGTTTTACCATCAAACATTCAATAAACCCTAGCGCACACTCTATCACACGTTGACATCATGTGCACCCACCTTTACGCTCCTCATTCATCATAGTCAAGATGATTGATAACACTTTTTCAAGCAATAGTACTTACCCTTAACAAACTTCAATATCTACACGCGAAACTCAACTCAATTGCTGCTTAATAGAGTATAATTTAAATTAACAATTTATAATTCGATTATAAACAACGTTATTGCAAATTGGACTAGATTGTGATAGATTTAAAGATGATTTTAGGTTAATGTTAGTATTGTTAAGGGACAGCTACTAGTATGACGTTGCGGCAAAAATTTTGTCTAAGTACTTACCACATATTTCATCCTGCAAAGTTTTGCACGAAGCTGTTACGATGGTGATGTACTAAACGTCAGCATCGTCATTCAAATAGGCAATCAACTATATTTTATTGCGATATTTTCCTTATATCCCTTCGCCCGACATTCTAACTATCATACATCCGTCACATACTCCAAATACCATAACTTGCCTGCCGCCACCCATAAATCTGGACCTGACAAAGGGAGATTGAGACCAAAGAAACGCTAGAGAAATACCGGCATACCTCGCCGATATATGGCAACAGTTCCGAAGAATCGATTTGGTCACGAAAAGGACCGCCGACCGAATGCATAAACGGCAAAACATGGCAGAAATATTCGCGAATTCCGCCGACAGAGTGACTGGCGCGTCCAAAAATGTCAGTCTCACCGCATCAAACTTCACGGGTGGGGAGCACAAAAACTCATGACTTGAAACACTGGCCAGGGCCGGACTAAGGGCAGCAGCGCAACGGAACAGGGCCTCATTCAGGGAGTGGCCTCGATCAACGACCCATGCTTATAGATATCGTAAGAGCCTCATAAAGAATTTTAAAGGTGCGTTTCAAGTCATGGCACTCATGACTTGAACCATCAACCAGGACCGGACTAAGGGGCCAGCAGGGCAACAGAACAGAGCCGAAGAACTCAATCAGGCCGCCGGCCATCTCGATCAATAGTCCATGCTTATAGATAAAAATCTTAAAAATAACTTTATTTTATTTTACTTTATTTTATGACTTTATTCTTACAATAAAACCATATTTTGTTGTTATTTTTAATTATAACATTGCACAAAATTCTGAGGCATTTTGATACAAATACAGGGGCCTTGAGGGCCCGAATCGCATTGCGTAAGGCCGCATCTGTCAACAGCCGTTCGTTCCGTATTCGAAGCTCGTACCCGGCTCTATTATTATTTCAATCTGAGGTAATTGGACACTTGTCACCGAAAAAACGGACCAGCCAGTTCGGCCCTTTCATTGCGTCTTTTGAATGTCAAAGACACGTAGATACGACAGCTGTTTTCAATTGAGGTGATAATGTGGGTTCGGTTTCGGTTCTTTTGGAAATGTAATGATAGTGAATTGTAATGATAGTGAGTTGTAATATTTCACCATCACATGGGTTGACTGGAAGAAAATGCCAATAGGCATTAAGTTCGCCCATTATTATAAACAATAAAGAAAATAAATAAATAAAATAAATTGTTTGTTAATTATAGTGAAACAATGATCGCGACTGTACTGTCGGAATTTTGTTTATAATTATTTTATTTAAGTTGTATTTATATTTCTTTGCAACAATCCGCACACGTGGAACTTGTTTTGTTATGGACCCACCACCCTCCCTTATCTCTCTGAGTAGGTATATACCATAACAACTTAAATAATATAAATATAAATACAACTTAAATAACAATGGATTTCCGCAAAGTAACGCCTGATACAATATATTATATAATTATTTTGATTACCTATAATATAATTAATTAATTATATTTCTTTGCCAGTGCGCTAAATTATTATTTTTATTAAACATACTAGCTAAAAAACCCGGCTTTGCCCGGGAGTTGATATGAGATGACGTGATAGAGTCGAAATAAAAAAATAAACTATGACGTAAAAAGTAAAAAAAAAGTTTATTGAAAACGTTTTCTCATTATTTACAATACTTGTTTATAAACAACATTTTTCATTTTATTGTCCGGAGTATATATACATAAATTTTTCGGATTTCCTACTCTTGAGCAAGCTACATATAGCTGACCGTGAGAGAAGCAGGATTCTTTGAGGTTAATGCCACAATATTTTAAAGTTTGTCCTTGCGCTTTGTTAATTGTAAAACTAAAGGCTAATTTTATTGGAAACTGCAGTCTTTTAAATTGAAATGGCAATTCCGAAGAGATCAGAGGTATTCTAGGTATAAAATACTGTCTGTCCTTTGGTCTTTCCAGAAATAAGTTCAGCTTCAATGATATTATTCGATAGCTGTTTTACGATCATTCTAGTTCCATTACATAATATTGGGGAGTTGAGATTTCTGAGTAGTATGATTGGAGTTCCAATTTTCAGACGAAGGCAGTGTAATGGCATTCCTGGTACTTGTAAAGAGTTTAGAAATTCAGTGGGGAAGTTGACACTTTCTTCAATGGATACCATCGTGTCGATCGATTTATATATTTTCTCTTCACCAGGTATTTTCTTTAGAATATTAAAATTGATATCGTCAACAATATTATTTTTAGTGGCCAAAATTGCTCTTTGAAATAACCACTCTGCATTAGTAGGTATAGTTCTGAATAATATTTGGATAAATTTTGTCGATTAGTTCGTCTTCAGTAGTGGCTATATTACAGAAATCACTATTAAGTTCAATGAGGCCGGTCGTTTGGTCAGTAGGATATGTAGTGTATTGGAGTGTATCTCCATAGTTGTCTTGAACGAAGTTCAAATATTCGATAACAGATGGCGCCACTGCACTTAATTTCCAAGTTGAAGGGTCGGAAAGTCCCTTATATCTTTAAAAACATGCCCTTTAGATTAAAACGGGAACTTTCTTGTTCGAGGGGGGATAAAGGGCTATCACACCACATAAGTCCCTTTATCGTGTCGGGACTCCTTTTTAAGTTTTATCGGCACGCACATTTTATCGACTTAGTTTTATTATATATATAGATTTTAGGTACGCAGATACTGTGTACTACATACAAAAATATTTCCATAGTGTGAAAAAATCTTTGCCTAGGTATTTACATGTTCATGTTTGTTTTAAATAAAACTTTTATAAAGTAGATAACCTATAGGTCTCGCCAACTCCACTCTAGCCGAAATATTAGGTATTTTTTTTATTTTTAGGAGAAAAGTTAGAGCATAATATATGAATAAGTACTATTATGGAACGAGCGAAGCCAATCAAGCACTTGGTACTTAGAACGATTATAGTTTGATAAAATTACATACGATATAACGAGATAACGATAATTAATATTGTAAGGTAGGTAAAATATTAAAATAAACAAATACCTAATTTGGACTGCTGAACAAAATAATAAATAAATATAATTTAGCAATAATTGCCATGAAATGTAAAATTAAGTTTTAGTTATTTAAGACATAATGATTGTATGCCCGCATAGGGTAGACTGTTCTAAAGTTATTATAATTTTTGTAACATCTTTCTCATGTAGGTAACAGTCAACAATATACGTATTCTTTTCTTATCTTTTCTTTTCTAAGGAAAATAGCAAAGTGAAGTACCTCCCTTAGACCAAATATCTCACATTCGTTAATGCATTAACTTCTTTGCTAAATTAGATTTATTCTAAGCTTACAATGGTGCCAAATAAGGGAGATCTTTCGGAAATTTCTGTTCTTGTCCAAAAAGTTCCTTTAACGAATTCGAGTTTTTCGAATTCCCATAGCTTGATTTAATGAGTGCCAAAAATTTATTTCTTATCCTCCGGTTCGTGATTTGAAGGGTTTTAAAGGCGTCTTTTAGGGCCGCTAAATTCCCTGAAGTTTTAGAATTGTTCTTTTAAAATTGATAACATATTATATTGGAATAATATCTCTTGAAAGTAATTTCAATTCTTGTTGGCGTGTTCCTCAACTCTTTGAATTCACCAAAATACGATTTGGTACTTAGAAGAACTCGTAAAAAGTTATTTATATTCAAATACTTATTTACCTTTCTGATAATGGATCCAGGTACGAGTAGTCTATAAAAAAACTTCCTACAGTTTTACTCAGAACACACTAAACAGCTGCTTATTACTGTGTTTTATAGGAGCTTATTACTTTTTACCATTACGCTTGCATAGGATAATTACCCTTAAGTTAACACCCCCATTGTCTGTGCCTAATTACAGTTGAAAAAAACAACAAAAGCAAATCGGCTCATGCTTTCTTACCTTCTAATTTAAACACCTTTTAACCGTGAAAGCGTTTACAATGGTATTTAAGTCGTAAAATATCTAAACCACCCAGGAAGTTATTATCAGAAAATATGATGATCTGTGTTTAATAGGCGTCCGGTAGGGTGTATATCTAATTGTTTATAGAGTAGAGTCCGGACAGTAACTACAGGATTAAATAAAAAAATGATTTCGTGATTGTTGAGCAGATTCTCAAATAGGTAATATAAGGAATTAGGAGCTCGTAAATGGTTGCTGCAGATGGCTGAAGCTACGACCTTCACGGTCAATTCAAGAGCTAGAACTGTCTAGCGATTTGTGATTTTAAGTCACAATGTAAGGGATTGTCCTCGAATGGTATCTACGTTTAGGCAAATCAGTACAGCCCACTCTTCAAACAGGTGGTCTAACGACCTGAAGAAGATAGCGGGAAAACGTTGGATTTAAAGGGCCCAGGACCGGGTAGAGTGGCCTCTATTATAGAAGGTCCAGAAGTGGACTAAGAAGCGCTGAAAAGCAGGAAGGTCACAATCATATTAACGTTATTGCGAGGTTGGCAATTATATTTCTTTCAAGTTATAAACAGAAGAAGAAGAAGACAGTATTAGATAGGAGGTCAAAACAAAAGCCTGTTTTTTACATTCAAATGCTTTGTACACTTTTCACTTCAGGTAAAGCTGATACTGACTGACAATTTTTATTTACTTTGAGGTCAAAATTTATATTAATTAAATCGTTGATCTTGGCCTGTGATATATATGTATTCTGGAGTAAGATTTTAAAAATTTAATGTTACTGAAATTTAATGTCAGCAAAATCCCAAGTACCTCTACAACTTGGTCGCTCTACATAGGCAACAATTACCAACTATTGGCGCCAATGCAGCGGCGCCAACAAAACTATCGAACTATTCGTCAAACATTTGACATGCGCTAATTTCGCGCCTAACAACCGTCTAATGAGTGGGTTGGGTCAATAACTGATAGCCCTACTTACTTATTTTGTTCCAGGCCGACATCATTATGTTTTCCTGTGTTAACAATTACTATAACAATTGATTTATGTATTTTATGATCCAGAAATTAGGTACTAAAGAGTATGCAGATTACCTAAATGAAAATGAGTATAGCCCGGTCAAGATAGATTCAGCCTTGCATACTCATGCAAATTTTCAGGTCTTTTGGAATTAATACAAAGGAACCTTTACTTTTAGGTTAGGTTATGTTAGGTTATGTTAGGTTAGATCTTATTTGTGACCGTAGGTATGCGAGTGCGTTATGCATAAGATAACTGTTATTCATGAGGACTAAATTGGTTATATATAATAGGTAAAGTAAATATTTACCCATGTTATGTATAACGAGACCTACCTACCTATCAAACCAAAACTTTGTGTTTGTAGGTAAAGACATAAATCTAGTTTATTACTTTTTATTGAAGTAGGTAGGTAATACGTTTTTAGGTTTTTTATTCGGTTATTGGTTTTAAAATACTGGTCCTTGACTCGTGTAGACTAGGTAAATTCTTTTCGGTGCCTATTGGTTTTTCTTGTTACTTTCCCTTTCTTTTATACATATCAATAACTATAATAGGTACCTTTAATGTTCCTGCTGTAAGTTCATAAATTTTACTTTATAAAATGTTGGCTGACTTTAAGTATACATATTTAGTTACTAAGGATGTGATCTTTCAAAGCATCAATCTTGTAAATATCTGCCTCCAATTTAGTTTTTTAATCACGTCATATTTTTCGGAATAAGTGTTAGTCATTGGCCGCAAATGGCCAGGGTCGGCGCGGTTGTCGGATTGCTCAAATTACATATTATTCGGTGCAGCAAATTACATATTATTTAGTTTTACGGTTTTGCCGTAGGACGAATGTTGGCGCCTCTTTGGCCAATTATTGGGTTATTGGTCTGGAGAGTCGTTTGCGGCACAGAGTCGGATTTAGCTTTTGTTATTTAATATTATAATTTTATACTAGCTTTTGCCCGCGTTTTCATTAATTTAATATAAATTGAAGATTTTTTTCCTTTGTACCTATCTATTAATGAGATATCAATCTAACTATGCTTAAGCCAATACTTGTTTAAACCATTATATGTAAGTAGGTATAATAGTAAAATAAGAGACCATTTTTTAAAACTTGTTAAATCCAGCGTATAAAATAACTAATTTCAGTAGGTTTCGTTCTATCAAGTTATAGGCACCTACAGTACATTTAACAGAAATCAGTTTGAATTTAATTTGTAAAATTCAGCATCATTACAATATTTACATACCTACCTAGGTAACCGAATACAAGACCAAATCCGGCCCTGCGCTCATCAGGTATCCGACAATAACTATAATTACCGACATGATAAGAGGTCCGACGATGTGATTTCAACCTGTGTTTAGGTAAAGTGACTTTACCAAGAAGTTAACTATTTTTTCGTACATATAAAAATAGTTAAATTGCGTATAGGTTTATTAATTTTTCATCCAAATTTCATCCCAATCCGTTCAGCTGGATTTACGTGACATTCATTATTTCTCACAAACTTTCGTGTTTAGTAGTAAGATAAGATAAGTAGTAGTAAGATAAGATTCAATAATTCAATACCTAGTAACAAAGTTCTATAATTATCGAAGCGTAAAGTCATTCATAACTCGTAACATAACGATCATAACTCAATGACGTTGCATGGCATGCAACGAAGCCGCCATGTTGTGACGTCAGTGGGCGGGGCTCGCGAGGCCACGCCTCGCACCGCCTCGAACAACTTTTGAAAGTTTACGCGCGCTTTCGTAAGTTTTGTCGGGTTTTTGTTGCGGATTGATTTTATGATTATTTTATCGATTTGTAGAAGGTAACTAGGTAGTTATTGCTATTGAAGCGATTGGATTTTTAATTATTATGCTATGCTATTCATATTTTAATTAAAAATTGTATTATTTTAATTAAAAAAAATTAAGTAACGTTGTTCATTTATTTATTTATTTTGGGTCAACAATATGTTCACAGTACACGACCAAACACATAAGTGAATATTGAATTATACAATAGTAAAATAATGATACAATAAAATGTTACATTAAAATTAAAATCGATCGATAAAATTAAAAGATTATAATCATTAAGAGTTTATAATAAAATTGTGTCTTTTTTGTGTAAAATGATTGCTATTATCTCTACACAATATAGGTAGAAAAGGTACCTAAAAGGTTCTACCTAAGTGCAGATTCTTTCCGAGCCTATTTTAAATCATGAGTCATTTCTACGGACAAAGGGGCAGGTAGACACCTAGGTAGGCAGGTAGATGGTACCTATTTATGGATACCGTAGATAACCTTTTATAGATACCGGTATATATATAATTCACCGGCGATCTTCGTTCTACCAAAAGTTTTATGGGTTAGATACGTAATAGGTGCTATTATATTTAATAATTATAATTGATAATTAATAGGTAATTATAATTGATTGACTTTATTTCCAAGGCCTAAAACTATTAAGTACAATCATCTACTGCAAGTATCTAATAGTTCAGCGAAAGCACCCCCTTCGCTGTACCAACTTAGTAGCATAGCCTAGCACCTACGAAGCATATTATAATTTTTTATTACTTTCCAAATTCAAAGCTCACTGAATTCCAAATTCAAAACTCACTGAAGCCATCGTCTCAAGTTTCACGCAGGCAAAACGCAGGTGGCGCAAATTTGGCGTAACTCGGCAGTTCGGCGCAATAACTCAAGGCGGCGGTAAAAAGCCGCGGCGAGATCAAAGGCGCCGCTGAAATGACTTGTTTCTCGGTTAGCTTAGTGTAAACAGAGCGGTACTTCAAAGCTCCGCTGGGGCTAGCGTGTAGGGATATCGGTGTCGATCGTTAGTCGATAATGGGAGTAGAAAATGACAATAATTGTTTTTCTTGTTTGGTTTGAACTTTACCTACCTACGATCTTGTGCTAAGCATTTTATTTCTCATACAGGTTTCTAATACGACAATGAATAAAACAATAGTAGGTTATTTGTGAATAGTTAAAGTAATAGATAGATATAGACACGAAAACTATTTACTTTTAAGAAGTACATAGGTACTTCTCGACTTAATTTCATTAATCTATAGAGATTAATGAAATTAAGTCGATTAACGAATACTTTTAATGAAGTAATTTGAGCTAGCTTATTACTTAGAACTTACATAAGCTATGAGAATATTTAAGAAGCCAGCAAATTTTATCGATGTAACAGTTTACTTATATAAGTTACGAGTATGTCATGTACATACTTACTTAATGAGCTAACTAAAAATTAGGTAACGTACGAATCAAAACTAACAAAAAAAAAAACAATTTATAATCATCTTAATTAAACATCGCCAAACAAAGTCAAACTTTTAAAACCGCGTTCTTTCATTTTGAATTTTGACATTTTTCCATTTTCGTTTCGTTTTCGCCCGATTCGAAACTGCATCCCGTTGCGCACTACAAGGCACTATTCTATTAAAGTACCTACGTCGGGCGGACGTCGGGCCCCTCTAACGGTTTTTCAAAACTTTTTTCAACAGCCTCTTCCGTTAATTTGTCAGCAACACAATATTTATACAGCCACGCCGCGGTTATTTTAATGAGTGGCCAAAAACTATCAATTAAACGGCGCCTGGACTTTTTAATGACTATCGTAATGATACAGTCGGCACGCTTTTGGAGGCTTGTTATTTCGTGTGCAAGGGTAGCCAAGAATTGGATAGCCACTATGGGATTTTATGATGAGAAAATTCATTAATTAGAAAGAAGTTCAAAATAACAAAAATCAATGTATAGCCAATAAGTAAGCCAATTTTATTTCTTATATTAATTTATTATTATAAAAATAATAGGTAGTACCTACTTCAATCAACAAAACGTGTGTTACTTTTGAACACATCTGAAAACTGTATTATTACACTATTCGATAGTGTCGCTAATAAGGATCAAATTCTGGAAATAATGACATACGGCGAACTTAAGAATAAAGCTATTTTTCATACACACCTTAACTGAATTAAGCATTCAAAAAGATATCCACTGTTCCCAATTCATAGCTGCCAATGGAATACCACTTTCATCCTCACGATTGATTGATACTTCTAGTAATTTAAAGAACTAAGATCATTGCCTTAACTTTGAACCCCTGAAAATAATCATCGTCGCCCTACAAGCGGCGCCCTTTACACTTAGTTCCAGTCACCCTTAACACTGATTGGGAGAAAATTGCCGACCTCACAAGATCTATTAGGACGGCGCCTTATCCAATAAGTGGTTAATGATACGCCTGCGGTCTAAAGTACCGTCTGGTCAACCCTTGGGCGGGTTGTCTGGTGCTAAATAATAAAGGGCGGTCGGAAAAGGCGCCGAAAGATTTTTATTATTAGTCAGACTTTAATAAGTTGTATGTTAGTTTCGAGGAAGCGGTGATAGCCCAGTGGCTTAGAATTCGACCACGAATCGAGGGGTCCGGGTTCAAATTCCAGTGGCACGCACCAATGACTGTAAAAAAGTTATGGGCGCTTTATAAAATTAAATACCACCTGCTGTTACGGTGAAGGAAAACATCGAGAGGAAACCTGCATGCCTGAGAATTAAAAAAAAATGTTCTCAAAGGCATGTGAAGTCCACCAACCCGCAGTAGTGGTGCGTGGTGGACGGCGGCCTACATCCCTCTCATTGTGAGAGGAGACCCGACCCTGTAGTGGGTCATTAATTGGTTACTAACATGTTAGTTTACTATTTAATAGGTTGTAGAGCCATTGTAAGCGCTGATAGCGCAGTAGCCAAGAATTCGGCAGGGTTGGGCCTCCTTTCATTGAGACGGTCGTAGGCCTTAGTCCACCACGCTGTCCTAGTGCGGTTGGTGGACTTCACATGGCCGGACCCTTCGTGCAACATTACGAATTCTTAGTCACTGGGCTATACCGCTTCATTCCGTTTATCTCACGCCACTGGCTGGCAAATCTAGCTAGTCGTCGTGGTTTGAATTTTTGCTGAATTTTTGAAGCTGCCGCGTTAAAATAACCATATTACGTTAAAAGCTACAACTGTTACATACATCAACCATTGCGTGACAAACAAATATCAATACAACTGCAAAACAGCTGTGGCTGCGCATTCAATCATCTTGCAGTCACTTCATCTAACTGATGAAGTATCTGCCAATCAATTTTCAACCTTAAGACTAGGAAATAAAGGTCACATAACGCGCCTTTGTGATATGAAACATGTACACGGAATAGTTTTTGCATCTTATAAAGACATATAGGTCTTAGTGGATTCTGAATCTTATTTCAATAGTATTAAGAGTTATGTGTTTCTGTGACATGGCGAAGTTACAAAGTAGAAAATTATAGTCAAGTCTACTCGTAATTGCAGCCATTGTTTAGTTTTCTTTGTTCTGCCATAGCTGCTTGATTTATGGGAGTTCGTGTAATCATCGTACATAATACTTTAAGTAGCGCTAATATGTATAAACATCTAACGTTTATCTTCATCTATTAGGCTTTTAGTATTCATTTATAACTTAGAAATACCTTAGTCCACCGTGCTGGCCTATTGACTTGTTAGTAAATTTCAGTTGCCTTTGTAAACATCCTGAGTAAAACTTGGACGGTTTCTTTAATATATTCTTTCAAACATTTGTATCAACACTTCCAGTGTTCACTATTTGTATTGCCAGTAACCCATTAATGACCCACTACAGGGTCGGGTCTCCTTCTCGTAATGAGAGGGATGTAGGCCTTAGTCCACCACGCTGGCCTACTGCGGGTTGGTGGAGTTCACATACCTTTGAGAACATTTTTTTTTGTGAACTCTCAGGCATGCAGGTTTCCTCACGATGTTTTCCTTCACCGTAACAGGTGATATTTAATTTTATAAAGCGCACATAACTTTTTTACAAAGTCATTGGTGCGTGCTACTGGGATTCGAACCCGGACCCCTCGATTCGAGGTCGAATTCTAAGCCACTGGGCTATCACTGCTCCGCTCGCTATTTGTATTAACAAATGATAAATAATAGCAACTAATAGGAAGATGAGAAAATTTTAATTACATTTTTCTTGTCATTAAAATTTATTCATTGAATATTCTTCTTATGGCGTCTGCATCACACTTTCTTTATTACATTTTACTATTTCCAGTTTCTGCTTGTTTTTCAAAATTAATTCGAATCCTTTTAAATACAACACATGCGATATCTCAAGATAACTGAGAACAGCCGATGACTCGACGGGCGGATCCGTGACAGCAGCTAATGGCTTATTAATGATTATAGCCCACTGGGTGCAGTTCCAATATTCAGTTCAGTTTGGGATAAAGATAAGATGAATTCATTTTCATACATATTCGATACGAAAGTTCAAATTTATTCATGGTTACTTTTTATAATATTCACTGTTTTGTGTAGGTACTATTTCCTTCTCAAACAATAACTTTCAGCTTTGGGTTTTTTATATTATTTTCTCAGTGATATTTTTGCGGATTGATTTGATTTTGATCATTTTTGTTGATTTTTGTTACATTTCCTATCGGTTGATAATAACTTTCAAAACATTGGGTTTTGTATCTGATATTGTGTTGGTGGTATTGATATTGGACAGTTTTTGTTGGTTTAAATATCTGCTTTCTTATACAGAGAAAATCAGACACCCTTACCTTTTTTTTGTTTATCTATTTCATTTTCGAGTCTATTAATCAAAATTCTCTATATGCAAATACATATTACATTTGCCATAAGACCATGATGGTTGAAGACTTAAAGACAAAGTATCTATGTTTTTAAAAGACAGCTAGACAGGACAAAGACAAAAACGTTTATGTAAAGGAATCTGGGTTAGTTTACAATTTTACAAAGCATTTGATAAATCCATATTTACCTTTTCAGGCTTGCAAATTTTAAGTTTAACATCGTTGACATCAAAGTCCTCCGAATTCTCCCCAAAACCCAATCTTATCTCCCACTACACCACAGCCCTAACCGTCTGGTTCCCATCAACCTTCGAGCGCAATAAAAACATCTCCGAAGATCAAAGCAGGAGCAATTAGGTCGATGCAACGCGATACGGCTTCAAAGAGTTACCACTAATTTCTCGCGAGACGGCCCGCGTCAAACCCTTTTAGTGGAACGTTTGACGCGCCGCCACCCAGGGCGCAGGGCTGACAGATGGGCTCGTTGTGAGTGTAGTGAATGATAAGCGTGATGAAATTTAGGTACTCATTGTGAATGTTTAAGGGTTAGCAGTTAGCACATAAGGATGATAAGGATAAGCGGTGATAGCCCAGTGGCTTAGAATTCGACCTTGAATTGAGGGGTCCGGGTTCGAATCCCAGTGGCACACACCAATGACTTTGTAAAAAAGTTATGTGCGCTTTATAAAAAAATAAATATCACCTGCTGTTACGGTGAAGGAAAACATCGTGAGGAAACCTGCATGCCTGAGAGTTTAAAAAAAAAGTTCTCAAAGGCATGTGAAGTCCACCAACCCGCACTAGGCCAGCGTGGAGGACTAAGGCCTACATCCTTCTCATTGTGAGAGGAGACCCGACCCTGTAGTGGGTCATTAATGGGTTAATGGGGTTACTGACACAAGGATGTTTAGATACAGTCGCGTTTACACAAACTCAGAATTTTCTGCATACAATTCCTCGAGCATGAGTACTTACTATAGTCAAAGGAATTGTACGATAAATTTCAGACATTAGTACTATGTCATTATGCCAGTCTATCTGAGATCTTCCCTTACTAATAGGCATGATGACTAATTTTCAAAAACTCTTCTATGATATTCAGAAGTTTCTATTATGTCTAAAATATATCATATTTTTGTAGAAAATTAAGGTTTTTGTGCAATAAAAGTACATTTAAATTTTAAGTTTCAAATTCATTCCAAAACGCTCGCCCGTGTCATGGCGCCTGTCATTGCGTCACGGCTCAGTAAAAAATGCCAGATCGCGTATACCTAATATGCTTACGAAAAAAATGACTTTTACTGAGACGTGACATAAATTGACGTAATTCGATTTGATGGGTGTTTAAGCTATCATGTCGGATTGTTGTATTTTGTAGGTTTATTTTAACAAATAAATTATTAATCTCGACATTAATAAGAGAATAATACATGTTTCAAAATCTTTGAATCCTATTTCATTAGACCAGATAAATATTTTGGCGATACTTGATTACTGTCATCATGCCCATTGCACAATGGGATCGTGTCAAACCCCGCATGGACACTATCGTCAAAGTAATAGCACGGTAAATTTCAGACATTAGCATGTCATTATCGTCAGTCTATCTGACATCTTGCGTTACGAATGGAACAATGGGGTCGTGTCGAAACGTGTTGTACTGTGGTTGTAGTTGATGTTTCATGGTTGCCAACTATACCTTTAACGCAAGAATCTGGGCTCTAGTATTCGACTTGAATTATCATGATCACCGAACCGCCGATCAGTACCCGGCAAAACAAAAGGTGGCAAAAAAAAAGTTTGCTTATTTTGATGCTCGAATGATTCGCGAAAATGATGTTGGTGAGAATCATGACAAATTTACTGCAATTATGGCACTGGCGCTACTAAATCGGAAAGAACTGTACAACGTTATCATAATGTGGTACTAAGGATGAGTCTTTGGAAAAATAAAAAATCCTTTCAGTGTAATAGCAGGCATGTCGAATGCTTTTTGGATTAATAAGACTTACACTTTTTTCAGGTGGTTCCGAGATTTTCCGGTGTACCTTACCGCCAGCCTCTTAACCCGTCGTAAAGCAGCATGTTCTTCATGTCTTGTGTTTCGGCTGGGGAGCTATGGTTGCCGGGGGTACTTTATTTGAGGCGAACATCTTAGTCCTTATGAGTAAAGCACCAGCATACAACCCCAGATAAGATATTTTTCTCCATTTAAATGTGGAGGTTAACATCAGGTGGCCTATGCTCTTTTGATCCTCAATTACTACAAACTTAAATATCAAATTCCGATCATGATTCGATGATTTCATCTATCAATCTAAAGACCAATGAGAATCCCACATGGTGCTTACCACCAACAGCTAATATTACCTGCGAACTAAACTCTCATTAAGGTTAAAATTAAAAATCCTATCCCCAACCCTGACACACGGGGTGACGGGACGCGACGGCACGGGGTGACGGGACGCGACGTCACGGGGTGTCGAACGCAGCGTGAAGTTGTTTAATTGAAAAACGCGCCGCCACCTTTCTTGGAGTTGATCGATATTCTAAACAAAAAATCACTACTGTTGGTACCTATGTCAGTCAGTACCTAACCCATTAATGACCCACTACAGGGTCGGGTCTCTCTCACAATGAGATATGTAGGCCGCCGTCCACCACGCTGGCTTAAAGCTTGGTAGACTTCACATATCGTTGAGAACTTTTTGTTGTGAACTCTCAGGCATGCAGGTTTCCTCACGATGTTTTCCTTCACTGTAAGAGCAGGTGCTATTTAATTTTATAAAGTGCACATAATATTTTTTACAGTGATTGGTGAGTGCTACTGGGATTCGAGAAACGTAGTAAAGTAAAGAACGTTGAATACAGTTGAATAACGTTGAATACTACCTTCATAATATTAAAAAAACACAATTGACAGGTCAATTACACTCTTTTGAAGTAATGAAATGTAATTTAGTAATTAAAAAGAAGGAGGTCGGCGCATTCCTTACGCGTGCGCGCGGTTATGCGCTGAATAAAGGTTGAAAAGTGATAATTACGGATAATTTCTTTGTAATTTTATTGCATTGGCGAATTACTGTCGAGCGCAATGGCTGACGCAAGTGGGGTTCCAGTTATTATTTGAACACACGCAAAAGTTGCACGTACGACAACCTCAATGCATACATTTTGTTACATGTCAGTGTCGTGTTCAATACCAGTGAAACAAAGCTTTGGTTTAAGTAAAATTTGTGTTAAAGTTCAAAGCAAAATACGTTTGAACCGACACTAACCAACACGACAAAATTAAATGCCTACGAGCCTTGTGATACAATGTAGGCATTTAATTTTGTCGTGTTGGTTGGTGTCGGTACAAACGTATTTTGCTTTGAACTTTAACACAAATTTCACTTAAACGCAACTCCTATGAAAAGTGCAAAATTCTTTTGCGTCAAACGATACATTCGAATCCTTTCCTGTACCGGGCCGAAAGGACAATTACATAGCCCAAAGCGTAAAGTTGGGTGCCAAAAACAAAACGCGGAGGCAATTTTGCGAATCGCCGCAGGTGTCAGTTTTTAATAAAGCCCCAATCAGTCGCCGGCCGGAAGCGCCGCCATGGCGCTCTTCCGCCGGAAATGGAGCTCGCGTTCAGCGCCCTCTGTGCCGCCGGAAGTGACGTCGCCGGCGGCCACAAGGAACCCAAATGAACTGCGTTTTTCCACCTACCCGCAATAAACGAGGGTATTAAACTGTTTCCAACTTGTTTTTCAGTTTCAAGGGGCTTTGATGTAGGGAGCTTTCGTGTTCACTTCGGGATTGCTTTTGCGTGGAAATGAAATGGGCTTTGCATTTGGGTGTACGACATTTTGTGGAAATACTAACGTGGTAACGTGGTCAGGGAAATTGAAATGAAGATGATTTAATAATAAGTGGGCTGGGATTGTATCCCTCTTGTTGTTGGCTAGAGTAATGACGTATGTGACCTCATCTTATTCCAATTTAGCGGACATCGTGTATGAAGACTTTGTAAATTGTTTGGAATTTTAGTTTCATAACGTTGTTTCGTGTTGAAGTTTTAGTTTTGTCATGTTGCTCATATTTCATGGCTTTTCATTCCAGCTTAAAATCCACGTTGAATACCAAGCAGCGCTAGACAAATGCGTGAATACATCACGCGCTGCACACAACAAATTGCCTCTTTTATCTTCTGCGCTGCGCTGGTATTCGTTTAGTTTGATTTAACTCACAAAATAAATAATACAACGTTAGAATTGGCACTCCTTTCTTAACACTTTTATCTCATTAGTTTGTTGACTTCATTTTCATGAACACTATCGTCAAAGTGTAGATGGATGTTTGTTACTCTTTCACGCAAAAACGGCTGAACAGATTTGGATGAAATTTGGTACACAGATAGATCATAACTTGGATTAACATAAAGGATGCCTTTTATCCCTCTCTGGACTAAGGTCTGCGATGCACGCGGAAGAAGCCGCGGTCACATTCTAATATTTCATATTACTTTATATTCTTCAGTTTAGAGTAGCAATTGGCAGTCATATTCAAACTGTCATTCGTATACGACGCGTCGACCAATAAAACCGAACGTCACACAAAGATGTTGACTATAACCGTCGTTGTAACTATAATACATCTCTATTACCTTACGTACGAACTTTACGATACCTCGTAAACGGTTCTTCATGATAATGTATTAATAAATTTCGAATAAAATTAACAGTGACATTATCAACTTATGCCAGTCGTCTGTCGATAAAGTATCAATTGGACGCATCAATTCGTAAAAGCTGAGTGCTCACAGACCAAATTGACGTGAATGTTTGCTGCCTGTCGTCTATGCAATAAGAAACTTATAATGTAAATTCATATTATAGAAGAAATTGAATGTGTGGTCTATCCAACGATAAATATTCATTACAGCTTGTATTAGAGGTGAAAGTTAGTTTTCTGCGATTGTAATATAACTTATTATGACAGTAAATTGTACAATAAGGTTCTTCCTTATATTATTTCTGCAAGGCTAGGTCACTTCCCAAAATAAAATAGAAAATAGCTAGCGAAAATTTTTACACAACAAAGCAAAACAATTACTGCCTGCTCAGTATTGACGTTTGACGTATTCAACTAGACATATATCTTTGACTTCTACAAATTGTAGATAAGCCTCTATCATGTACAATTTACCATCATAAAGACGTGACCTCACCGTCATTATAATTCACTTAATTACACGCCTTTACGGCTCTGCTCCGAAGTTTTATGGCCCCATATATTACCATAGGTTATATTATTAATCAAATCCATAATAACTACATCAGGACGCCTGTCTGCCCAAACACCTTCGGGCGACAGAGCGAACATTAATTTGGGTACAGAGTAAGAAAAAACAGAGGAATTAACTTTTAATACATTCGGGTAGCAGACACTACACTAAAGGGTACTTATTTGTGGTTTCAAATCTTATTTTCCTGTAAAAATAAAAAAATAAAACTGAGTTTTTGTCAGATTTTCGAAAGTTCAGTTTTCATCAGATCTCCATGTTTAGAGGTTCTAGGAATAGGCATGTGACGTCACCAACCCGCAGTACGCCAGCGTGGTGGACTGGGGCCTACATCCCTCTCATTGTGAGAGGAGACCTGGCCCTGTAGTGGGTCGTTAATGAGTTACTGACAAATAGTTTTAGGTACGAATACATGTTTCATCCTAAAAATGTGTATGAATCGACAATCTCCACACCACCCTGCTCTATGGCTGCCGTATATTACCGCAACCGGCTGACCCATTAAAAGTCTATTAGAGTATTTGCATATTTGATAAACAATCGATAAATGTCCATCCGCCCACGGCTATATTAATTATGACTCGTATAAGTTACCGGTATCCTCTCGTCTCAACATACGCGAGGAACGATAAGCGATGATATTATTACGAAGAAATAATGTGAAACAAGCAAGGTCGCCCGATGAGCGCTGATTATATCGCTAAGAAATAATGTGAAACAACAGTTCGCCCAATGGTTACCTTTGCTTGCAATTGCTAGTATTTTAGTCACGAAAGTCAGACATGGTTCATAGCTTTACTAAGGAGAGAATCAGTAGCTTTGTTGTACTCTCCAACCCACTTTAGAATTATTACACTGGGATACTATCTAAGACGATATCTCACATTGTCCTTATTTGAAATCGTTTGAATTTAAAACTGAAGAAATGTCAAATATTGAGAACAGACGAAAGACAGCTGCTCTAGAGTTTTAGAGTAGACTTTCTGTTTTAAGAACGCACGTCAAACCGTAGTGGTTAGTGACATTTGTAAAACGGTGATCATTAAAAATACCGTTTCCCTGAGACTTGTAAAACGTTGACTAGGTACTGACTCATAGCCACAAAGAGCTCAGCTTTATTTCTTCACCTCTTACGATGAAACAAGGGGTCAAACAGTATTTTTCTCCAACTGCCGTGTTAATACGCCCGAAGGTCGCGATAACGTCAAGTATGATTGAATTAAAAGGAAATGTTTGTTTTACTGTGGTAATTAAAACTGTTTCCTGAATTGTAAGAACGAATGTAAGAAAGGAAACCAATGATATATTTATAGGGGAATACTTTTTACAAATCTTATATTAGCTTCTATTCTATCCTATCCTATCCTACCCTACCCTATCCTACCCTACCCTACCCTACCCTACCTTATCCTATCCTATCCTATACTATACTATTCTATAATATCCTATGTTCTTTTATATTTTATAATAAACTAGTTAAGCGAATCCTCAGAATCGAGGCAAAAAGTGGATTGAAAAAAGGAAATTATTTGTATTACAAAGTACTTACACTTCCATACAATTGCTTGTTGGACATAAATACAAAATAAAAGTATCAAAATGAATAAAATACCGTTGTACGTACAGGTCATTTAGTTAAATCGTCGTCCATAATATTATAATGTTAAATCGACAACCATTGTATCGATTCTAAACATCGATTTGTGTTATAAATGGTGGCCGTTAAAGTATAATTGTCAACGCTATCTTAACTATTAGTCATTTTCTGGTGCTACTCGTGATAGTACGAGACGAATCGGAAATACCATTTGGGATGAGTGTCACGAATTATATGTCATGATTGTTTGTAATATATTGCGATTTCGCCTTTATTTTGTTATATTGTGTCTTGCTACAAAATAATTTAGATGATGACCTACTTTTAAAACACATATCGCTTTAAAATACGTAAACTAAACTAAAGTTACGTAAACTAAAGTTGAGCTAACAATTATAATTCATTATACTCGTAGTAGATCAACGGAAGCTTACGATTTTTTTATAATTATGTTGGCTTTCATTAAATGCAATGACACGCTTTATAATAAATAAAAATCTTTGATTTGAGTATTTGAGTATTTGTAGGTAGGTACCAACTATATTTTCATCTTTTTATAAACAGACCAGAAACCATAATTATACAGAACAATGAAAATCTAAAGACGCAATACAAAGCTACCTGTTTGCCGACTCTCTTAAAAAAGCTGCATATTCAATTCAATTGCATTTAGAAAACTAAATTATACGTTAAACACGTAAGTACATAAGATCTACGTTATAATCATCTGATCTGATTCCTGAACGATGGCTGACAAAAAGAACCTTAAAAGGGTGGTCGACGTACCATTTTCCAGTTCACTTTACATTAGCTCGTTAACATATCAAAGTAAAATTCGATTGCGTGTTTTTCAACGATTATACACGACAGAATTGGCCACGTTTAATCGATATGTGGGTGTGGATCCGATTAATAAAAAAAACCATAAATTATTGGTAGGGTAATTATTTTCAAAATGGCTCAGTAATTGAGGTCCTTGTGGAGGTTTATTGGCTCGCCTGATTAGGTGGAACGAACCGGAGAATGTCGTGGATTTGCATTTAATAATGTTTTTATTGGATAAAACCAGTTATTTACGGGTACTTCGAGTTTTTAGCGAAGTAATGTGTAGACGGCGACGCCCAGCCCAATTGCGGCGATAGCCCAGTGGCTAAGAATTCGACCTCATAATTGAGGGGTCCGGGTACGAACCCCAGTGGCACGCACCAATGACTTTGTAAAAAAAGTTATGTGCGCTTTATAAAATTAAATATCACCTGCTGTTACGGTGAAGGAAAACATCGTGAGGAAACCTGCATGCCTGAGAGTTCAAAAAAAAAATGTTCTCATTGTGAGAGGAGACCCGACCCTGTAGTGGGTCATTAATGGGTGACTAGTCCAACCTTGTCTTATATTCAAATCAAAATCCATCAAATCGATTGATTGTAAAATTGATTCTTTACGACCCACGATTTCAATTTGATCGCTGTTTGCTAAGTGGTCGGGGTAATTTTCTAAATCCGTAAAACTACTTCGATTACACTTAACGATTTAGCACGGACAGTTGAAGTGTTTTAATTTTCGATGGCCATTTTGTAAATTGAAACGGCATATGTCTCTATGTGAAAAGAAAGAGACGGTGAGCAGATTTGGAAACGATTGGGCAAGTTTACATTATTATTATATCGAGTATAAAGTTCATAATGTACGAAACATTTGTACGAAGAAACTTCGTCAACAGCCTCTGTGCAAGGCGACAATGTTTTTTACCTAAAGTGCCAAATAATTCGCGAAGGCTTGGCGAAACATACCCAAATAAAGCGCAAATTCGCAATATCCTGTCTGATGCGGCCTAGGTATGTGGATTCTACATAGAAGAAGCATGCGGCCTAAGTGTGTGGATTCTACATAGAGGAACCTGGATCAGTCATAAAATACAGAATAAACAGTTTTATTTCCACCAACATTGCCATCTACGATAAACCTTCGAGTTATCAGCAACCTACTCCGCATTGCCATTTACGATCCAATAAAATAATCCAGCCATCCACTAAATAAGCTCACGGGCTTATAAATGCGATTATTATAATATTACAAACAGCAGATTCGATTTTAATATCCCATATGAATATTTACGATCGTGATATTTATTGAATGATCACGAACGGAAAATAAAACCCGACAATCTTTCCAAAAGGGTAATAATCGTAAATAATGGAGTTACGAGCTGAATCGTTAAGCAAAGAAAGAAGTACCTGAAGCTAGTAAAGATTATCGTAAACTTGTAAGTTGTGGACAGGCTGTGGCTCGCTGCTTTGCCTTGTTTAGTTCCAACATGTCTTCATATAAATCTGTCGGAGTTCTATCCATCGGACTTAAGACATTTACTGCTTTATACAGGCGTTTTCTAATAATATAAATCCGTCAAGCATTTCTTGTCTTTTGGGTCGAAAGTTTCCGCTTTTTTGCATCATTATTCAGCTTCGATGTTCTCATTTTCTGTGTTTGGTCTCATCATCTCATCAGTGACCCACTGTCATCATCCTCTCCCACAATGAGAATTTATCCTAATCCAACCACAATGGTCTAAATTTCCAAGCCCCGTGATACATCTAATGAATTCTTAGATACAAAGTGCTGGAAGGAAGGATGAATTCTTATCTGTCTCTAAATTTTACACATGACAATCCTATTGAAACGGCGAACGAGGAAAATAGATAGATATAGCTCGTATTTAAAGGTGAGGTAAGTACCTTTACTCCTCTATCACAAGACAAATCGCTTTTGATGAAATTCAAATCGCTTTTTTGCACCAAGTCCTAGGTAGGTACTGCATACGAGTGAAAAAAGGTGAATAATTCTATCATAAAATTCACAAATTCGATTGGAATTGCAGACTAACTGACGTAGAAACATTTGGGAATCCTAATACTTTTAAACAAACATAGCACGAGTAACCCATAATATGTAAATGAAAGAACTAAATTGAATCAGGGAAGAGGTCACAACTAAAAATGATAATCCAGAAACATAATTTTATGAATCATCTGACAAAGACTGACAAGGAGAAACATTTCGCAATTCTCATTCATTCAAATAAGGATTAAGCCGAACGTTCGTAAACAATTAAAATTGAAGCCCTCGCAACTAAGAACAATAATCTTAAAACACACATTACGAGGTTACTTCAAATTGAATTGCAGACAAACAGATAGCGAAACATTTCGAAATCCACACACATTTAAATAAGGATTAAGGCGAATATCCCATAACAGTTAAGGGAACAGCCGATAGAGATAAAGGGAATGTCAGCGCCGCTGCAGGAATGGAGTCACAACTCCACTTGGCGCTTTATGACGCCGTTCATTTTATTTTTATGATTCCAGTTTTTAGTGCCGATCGCTTTAGGTATGACGACTTGCTGCTTGCTACACGGATCTGCGAACTTGAAAAAGTTATACCTATTAAGAGACAGCGGGAAGAAGGCTTTACATATACTTATATATAGAGTGGTAGTTCAGATGGAATCATAAAACAAATGTATTCAAAGATCATCTTAAGATGAACATGCTGAGACTAAAATCCATTAAATGTTCTCAAACATTTAAGAACCTTTGAGAACATTTAATGGATTGGATCAACCCGCAGTAGGCCAGTGTGGTGGACGGCGGCCTACATCCCTCTCATTGTGAGAGGAGACCCGACCCTGTAGTTGGTCATTAATGGGTTATTGACATTATATATCTCTAAGACTGCAGAATTAGACCAACTCGATGTTACTCGTACTTAAATGGTGTGCAATAATTATAGGCCTCAGATAAATAAATAAATAAGGCAAATTTCAATTTTGAAATCTTAAAGTAAATGAATTTTAATTAAAAATTCCGTTACACACGTAAAGGCGAAGCCAATAAAAAGTTGAGTTATTATTGAACCGTGTAATATTACTGAAAGTCGCATATATAGTATGTGCGTTAAAGGCCGAACGGAGGTACCGTTTAAGGTTTTACGATGCTTTAATACATCCCCTTAGGAAACATCGAATTGGTAATGATAACACACTTACCTAAAGGTAAGACAGCTATAGGCATCTCAAGATATATAACGTTATCGTTGAACTAAATTTAACGTTTGATGTCAATCAGTTGTAACTCCACCAATCCGCATTGGAGCAGCATGGTGGAGTATGATCCAGGCTGTTGTGGGGTTCCATGCCCAATAGTGGGCCATAAAAGGTTGCAGTCAATAGAAAAGTTATTTCAGCAAGGTTATTTTTTTAAATTAATTTGATTAATTTAAATTAATCCAAGCAGGATTTTTTTTGGAATTCAGTTGGTGAGGTGGTGTTGCTAGAATATTTGATTTTGATTTTAGGGATGAAGAATCAGTGTTATGCGCATAAACACTACCATAAAAGTATTCGTACGGTACGTCAGTCATTATATGTAATATGCCAATCTGCACACAAACACCCAAAAGCACTCATTTAAAAAAATGCAAACACAACATATTAAGAACAGACACAAACAAAATACATGGAAATACGCCTACTTTTTCAGTCTTCTCAAAAAAAGAATGACACAATCTCTAACCTAAAAACATTATTGATTCGCTTCCACCGGCAAACAGAATGCACTTAGGCATACGGGAATCTAAAAACAGTGAACATGAATCTTTAATGGCGTCACTTGACAAATGATCGCACACTGCAGTCTTTGTCAACTGGCAACAGGACTGGTCTGACCAGGGGAGAGGAAAGATCAGTTTCTCACCAGTTTTAGACCTTTGGGTCTAAACCCAGACCCAAATCCATTTAGACCCAAAGAGGGTCTTGTCTCATTATGAGAAACTAGACTAGATTTTAGAACTTGGTGCAGAGAAGAGTAAAAAGTAACAGCGGTTTTTGTGACTAAACTATGATAGTTAGATAATTATGTGCTCTCGCGGACTTTTTTGTAGACCTAAGTAAGACCTACAAACCCGTAGTACATCATTTTGTTCTATTGTCAATAGTTTTTGCAGCGCAAACATAAATCGGTTTTTGATTCAATTTTCTTACGGATCCCTAATTTTTTTGAAAATGAAATATAGCCTTTAACCTTCCTCTATAAATGGACTATCCAACACCGAAAGAATTTTTGAAATCGATCCAGTAGTTGCTGAGATTAGCGCGTTCAAACAAACAAAAAAACAAATATAAGCTCTTCAGCTTTATAATATTATAAAAAGTATAGATTTTGAGAACGGTTTCAATACAACAGTGACCTGAACGTCTGTGCCGTGAGAATGAACAATATCGTCCAGGTATTTGTGGTAGACGTCACTCGCAAGTATGTTAAGTATATGTCAGTTTGTCATCATCGTCATGTCTGTCATGTCTGACATCTTCCAATACTAATGGTAGCTGGACACGATTGCTATACGAAACTGTGTAGTTCATTTTTATTCTCAGTCTTATTTGGTAAACGATCTTGGCACTACTTTTTATTGAAAAAATGTTTATAATTGCTTTAAAAAAATTAATTATAGTTTCTAGAAATCTGTTTCTGTATTAAATGACAATTTGTTTTTAAATTTTTATAATTTTGTGTCTGCGTTATTTTTTAATCAGAAATTAAAATAAAAAGACATGCTAAGATTGTTTACCAAATACGACAAGAGAATAAAAATGATCTGTACGTTCCTCGAGGCACAGTTGCTAATCAGTTGTTGGCTTGTTGCAGAGCTAAAGTGTCGGGTCTCGCCTCATTATAAGAAATAATGAGAACAACTTCAATACAATAGCGACCTAAAACATCTGGTCTACTCTCATAATAAAAAGGATTTCTTAGTCCGCCGCACTACCCCAAAGCGCATTGGTAATGGTAAACCAAAATCAAATATAAGGCGTGCCTAGATCTGTCGTATTTGTAGAATTCTTAGCCACTGCCTTTAACCGCTTGTCAGTAACCCATTAATGACTCACTACAAGGTCGGGTCGCCTCTCACAATGAGAGGGATGGAGGCCTTAGTCCACCACGCTGGCCTACTGCGGGTTGGTGGACTTCACATGCCTTTGAGAACATTTTTTTTTGTGAACTCTCAGGCATGCAGGTTTCCTCACGATGTTTTCCTTCACCGTAACAGCAGGTGATATTTAATTCTATAAATCGCACATAACTTTTTTACAAAGTCATTGGTGCGTGCCACTGGGATTCGAACCCGGGCCCCTTTGATTCGAGGTCGAATTCTAAGCCACTGGGCTATCACCGCTACATGCGCTTTAACCGCTTAAGTTATGTAAAGGACATACTGCTTCAATGCGAGTTGTAACGAATACGATAGGAACTTCCCAAAGAAACGAGGGTTTCGTAAACATTTCAATGGATATATTTTTTCTTTGCATCTTTCCACTACCAAGGAGGTGTGATACAAGTCCTCAATAATCCCAGACCAGACGCAGTTATTTATAAAATCTGAAAATCAATAACGCCTATAAAATGTGTAAATTTTATTTCGTCCGAAAAAATGTAGCTGAAATTGATAGCAGATTTATGGAGTCTCATGAAACATTCAGATGTCTGACTGCACCACTAGTGCGGAGTTAGAATTTTTTGTAGAATCGTCGATATATTTTTTATAAAACAAAATGACAGGCAAGCTTGCAGTGACTACTGAACGGAAATCAGCGAGATGTAATCTAATTTATATTCAGTAGAATACGCTTAGACTTATAATAAGAGAGATTTATCTTCAATTTAAAAGAATTTAAAAATCCTAAATAACTGTTCAAAAGTTGCACGTTATGTAAAATTGATAACCGAACAGCTTCATGAGATTTTAAATGTTGTTTCAATTTGTCTTCTTATTGAATCACACTCTCATTTTATGAATTCTGGGTTTCTATATTGAAATAGAAACCCAGAATTCATAAATTGCTATATTTAATACTTGTACCGCATCAAGGTAGCTTTCCGATATGCTATTTAGAGTTTTATATGTTTTGTTGTACACATGTCACTGAATCGATCGCATTCAATTTCTATTATACAAATTGAGATTACAACAGTAGTTTTACGAAAATAAAACATCCTCAAATCATCATACATTGATTGCTAAAAACGTCACCAAAAACTTTAACATCCTTAAAAACCTCCAAACCTCAATCAAAAGCTTCAACAAGATCGTAACGAACTTTTTCCTGTCATATCAGATATATCGGCGTGTCTGCCGAGCGACCGACAGCTAGGGATGCCCAAAATGTGTTGTATCGATATATCGCATCGCAACTGTATCGTTTTTCTTTCTATCGATACGCGAAAATATCGCTTCCCTTTGTATCGATATATTGTATCGTATTCGTATCGCATGCTTTTTTATTGATTTGCGATTTAATTTCTATGGTATTCATTAATTTTTACATGCAAAAATTTAATTCCTATTAAGAATAACAAAATGTACAATGACACTATTTATGATCAGTTCGCTATGATGTCATATTATTATTATGAATTTTCAAGTTATAAAATTAAAAAAATGTCTTAATTTGATACGATACGATATTTTAAAGTGATACGATACCTATATCGATTCGAAACGTATCGTATGGTCAAAATATCGTATTAAATGTCGATGTATCGTGTTGTATCGATATTTCGATATAGCTAATGAGCTTCCCTACCGTCAACCGATGAAAGATGCATGAGATACGAAATCAATGTACTGGCAACACACAGTTGATAAATGCCCGGTATTATATGCACTTCTGCAAACAACTTCTACCGTATAATTTTCACATTTGAGCGTCCAGGTCATTACTGAATAATTCCCGTACTCCTGACCTTCGTTACTAACGCTCCACACTACTCGTATATGATTCAATGAAGCTATTCAATTGTTTCTAGAAATGAAAAAGGTGTAATAAACTTTGTAGGTATCTATTAGAATTAGAAGAGCGGTGAAAGCCCGGTGGCTAAGAATTCGACCTTACTCGAGGGGTCCTAGTTCGAATTCCTGTGGCACGCACCGATAACTTTAGTTACCTAAGTGTGGTTAATAAAATTAAATAAAGCAGCAACGGTAAAGAAACACACCGTGAGGAAACCTGCATATCTAAGTTCACAAAAAATGTTCTCAAAGGTATGTAAAGTCCACCAACCCGCACTAGGCCAGCGTGGTTGACTAAGGTCTATATTGTCATTGTGAGAGGAGACCCGACCCTGGAGCGAGTCATTAATGGGATACGGACAAAATTAGTAGTAATTTAAATATATCTACAAGAACGCAATAGAATGATGCAACGGTAAAATTAAAAATTATACTTCTTTGTACATACGTAAGTATATATTTATCGTCTAACTAGTATAAAGCTTTGGTATTTTAATTACTGTTAGAAAAAGCTAAATTTTTCTTATCATTAAGTTAAGGATATAATTATATGTGAAATAATAATTTACTTTTTATATTATGTACGTTCTCGTTATTGTGCAATTAATAAATTAACACTATCGCTGAATTCTTCTATTATATATAATTATTATGTATTATTCAACACATTATTTTTGTATGTCTTGTCTAGCTCACCTTTGCATAATGCATGAGTGTTACAAATAGAATCATTAAAATTCAAAGTAATTACTTCATTGTTATCATTAACACGACTATAAAATAATATATTACCATCATTAAATATATTATGGGCCTAATTAAAATTGAAGACATTACGTTCACAATTATAACTATTTAATTTGTGATTATCTTCGTTATTTTCTTAACTTGGTAATATTCTATTAGGTAGCTGTAGTAGGTAGCTGTAAATTTATAACAATTCACCTATTAACAGTTCTAATAACAGTGGTGAATTGTTAAAAATTCACAGCTACCTAGTAGACCTAGCCTAGACCTACCTAGTAGTTTCCTAATAGAATAGAACTAGCCGCAATGTTTTTCTATTAAACAACTTCAACATTACTTCTATGCTCCTGAGTGCTGCTGCTCTTCATCCATCAAGGGTGAGGGTGCTGCCACCGAAGGTTTTGACTCCATTTTCTTCAGACGTATCCTCGTACGGTGTCACTAGTTTAGCAAAGGGAGATCTCCCATCAGGCGAGGTGACCATGCCTGAGGAGCGTCCGTGCTCCGATTACGTCATCTCGGAGTTTTGTATATATGCCAGCGATGTAGAAAACTTCGATAGCGTGATTCAGGATCGTGTGGCGCCATCTCTTGATTAGTAGCGGAAGTCGCCACACGCATTAGGTTGTGAGTAGATGTCAATGGACTGCAGTGATCACTAAATACACACACACTGATCACACTGATTGGTATGACTATTTTAAAAATGATTACGAAACCAACATCATTAATAACACAGACAATTATAAGATGTGACATAAAAAACGATCTTACGTCATCGTCGCTACAAAGTGATATATGAACGACCATTACAAATTAATAGCCGCGCCACAATCATGTGTGTATTGTAATTTGTCGATTAATATTAACATAAGAATTCATATATCATGAACGCTATAGATGGCCATATCATGATGTTTTTATATTTATTCGATAAGTAGCTGTGCCCGCGACTTTGTCCGCGTGGAATTCTAAAATAAAAGTAGCTTAAGTTATTACATCAGTTATCAGCCAGTGAAAGTAGCTCCAGCCGTTTCAGAACTAACGAATGAACTTAGCCGAAACAGACAGACAGACGGACAGCGGATGGCAATGGGGTGATATTGACACACACGATAGCTGTCACGTGTGTTCCTTTATTGGACCTAGCCATACTGCACTATAGACTAAGTTTTATTTACTTTTAAAAGAGTGCTGGGAGTTTTTTACCGCCCAGTATACGTTTTGCCTGAGGGGCGATCAAAGGGAATGGATGTAGAATGTATAATTTATCTGTATGACTTTCATTAAGTGTGCGCAAATTGAGACAAAAATAGTAAAAAATGTTATTTAGGTATATGTACCGTGTACCTACACATACATAATATAATGCATTTAGTCAAAAGCAGTTATTTTATATTACAAACAGACTCTCCAATTTTATTTATTTGTTTAGATGGTTGGATATAATTTATGAAATCTACGCGTGTAATTTTAACGTTGCCTCATTTATCAACCAATGTGCTCATTCACGATTTCAAAGCAATATTAACAAGAAATAACGTCGTCATACTTATAATAATTATTTTATGATTGTAATTTGACGTAAAAAGCTGTGTATTTGCTCAACATAGACCTAGAAATAAAATGTATAAATAAAAATAAAATAATTATTGGGATTAGCCATGTGTGACGAAACACAGGTCTCTAACTTACACCAAGTATCATTTGGTTCTTATAAGTTACCTGATGTAGAAAGCGATTAATCTTTTTCATCTTTCTTATAATTAGGTTTATAGATTTTCTAATTAGCTACCAAGCAAGCGATGTCAAAACGACAAACCCTAACTAAACGACAACCGCATCTCAGCAAATATTACCACTTCCAGTCACTTTCGTAACCGTTTTCTTAAAAACACACGGACATTTGTCAAGCTTTGGACAGCTAAGCAATTCATCACTTTCCATACTGGCCACTTGACTTGTCAAACCGACGTTACTGTACGTTTCTCCATCTTCGACCTGAACGGTTCTTACTTCAGGTTTGACGTTCACTGCTGTACTAACAAGAGGACTAGATTTACCGTTCGTTGAAATCGCGCAGTGGATTTTGTCTTGAGTGGGAGTTTCTACATCGTTTTCTATAGGGGTTTCGGCTTAACGACCGGTGGTGGCTATGCCGTTACTTTCGGCACCAATTTTTTACACTCAGCCGGCTTTTGATTGATGACTGAAAGGTGTACGGTAATTAGTTGGACAATTAGCGGCTCTTTGTTTTTTGTTTCTCCCGCCAAAGATCGGATTCGAGTTTTTGTTACATGTCTTGTTGGGATCCGTCTAGATTTTTGTTTGAGTACGTTAGGGCTTAATTTTGTAGTCATGTTAGACAAAGACAAAGACAAACGTTGATTTGCACAAATATAGGTATAAAGTTGTTACAAATTATTTAGATCAATCTATATTTACCATTTTTGGGTATGCAAATATAAAGTAAATAAAACTAACAAATTAAATTCATAAATAACTTAATTACATTAAATTAAACACCTTAAATACGATCATTTCTTTTTATTTAAATTTGTTTCCATACACACAACTTGGTATGTAGTGTTAACAATTCATTTACTACTTGTTTTACCTAATCGGACTCATCGGTTCAATTTGGTGCCACCCACTATTGGGTCGAGAGAGAAAAAACCGGAGAAAAAAACTTAGATTGTTAGCTACTCACTTTAATATTTTATTTTTTATGAATATCTGAACTATGATCATAACAGTGCCTAGAGCATGAACTTACATAGTTTCGTATAGTAATAGTATCAAGCCGCCAATAGTAAATAACGCTTCACACTCATAGCCCCACACTAGGATTCCCTGTGTCGTGGACGCCATGGACACACACAAGTCAAGAACACAATACACCCAGACCAGAAACAGAAATTTAAACTCATCATTAAAATCCCTGCTCTGCTGGGAATCGAACCCAGGACCCTCCGCGCGTCGCACCGGCGTCTTAACCACTGCGCTACTCAGGTCGTCGGGAAAGTAGGTATGGGAAGATGACGAGATAAACTGACATAATTATTATGACATTCGACGATAGTGTTCATGGTAACGGCGGCACTAAATACATTACCACAGTCACTCAAATTGGTGCAGTATGTTAGACTTGTGGTAGAAGATAATATAAGATCTTACCCAGACACATTGTCAAAGATCTTAGCATGAAAAGGATGTCAGCTTATCCCACCACCAACCCGCATTAGACCGGCGGTCTAATGCGGGTTGGTGGACTTCACATGTCTTTGACAATAAAACGGAGAAATAGGCATTGACGCTCCACGTTGTTTAACTAACGTTTTCGTTATAACAGGTGGCATTTAAAACGTTTATATCTTTGAAACGTCATTGATGCGTGCCACTGGGACTAAACCTGGGCCTCTCGAGCTAGAAACGGAATTATAAGCCACTGAACACCACAACAACTTTACCATATTCTTACCCAATATTTCCATCTTAACCTACTTACACATCCGCCGTAATTTCACCATTACCGTTCACCATATTGAGTTATTACCAATAAATTATGGCCATCAATATTTCTGTAGGTATGACTAATTTCCTTCAGATTGCGTGTTAATTTCACCACCTTTTACGGGCACTTGAATCTTTATTCCTTTATGGTAAGAAATCATAACGTGTTATGAGTATCCTACTACTATTATAAATGTGAATGTTTGTAAGTATGGATGGATGTTTGTCACTCTTTCACGCAAAAACGGCCTAACAGATTTGGATGAAATTTGGTACATAGATAGATCATAACCTGGATTAATATATAGGATACTTTTTAGCCCTCTCTTGACCAAGGTCTACAATCCACACGGACGAAGCCGCGGGCACAGTCTAGTTTGCTATATAGGTAGTTTGAGATGGGGTTTGGAGCTCGTAAGCAATCACTGCAGATGGCTGAAGCCTTTTGATGGCCTTCACGGTCAATCCAACAGCTAGGACAGACCATCAAACAGAGGAAGAAAAAGAAGAACACGGTTATTGAAAATAAGAACTGTCATTATTGTAATGGACGTAATATAGGAAAGATTCATAAGTTGTATGAAACGTACAGAAACTAGAGTCTCCAATAAAAGTTGTTCAACGTAATACGAGTACCTATACCTATAGAAGATCTACTCGTAGTAAATTACTCTCACATAATTAGTATTTCCCTTCGTTGATAAACGTGTCCGTCTTTACCTCCGTCAAGCAGACGTCTTAATTGCGTAGTCGGCTTTCCACAGGAAATATTACTACATTACTACACCTCGAACATACTTACACTTTACACATACATAATACAGAAGGTAAAGTATTAAGAACCAAACGCAATTCACCAATAGGCATGATGACTAATTTTCAAAAACTCTTCTATGATATTCAGAAGTTTCTATTATGTCTAAAATATATCATATTTTTGTAGAAAATTAAGGTTTTTGTGCAATAAAAGTACATTTAAATTTTAAGTTTCAAATTCATTCCAAAACGCTCGCCCGTGTCATGGCGTCTGTCATTCGCCACGGCTCAGTAAAAAATGCCAGATCGCGTATAATATGCTTACGGAAAAAATGACGTTAACTAAGACGTGACGTAATTTGACGTAATTCGATCTGATGGGTGTTTTAGCTATCATGGCGGATTGTTGTATTTTGTAGATTTATTTTAACAAATAAATTAATAATCTCGACATTAATAAGAGAATAAACACATGTTTCAAAATCTTTGAATCCTATTTCATTAGATCAGATAAATATTTTGGCGATACTTGATTACTGTCATCATGCCTAGGTGGTTAAGGCATAGACAGAAACGCATTGTACCAATGTTTAGATGTAGAGCTCGGGAAGGCACTTTACCGCTACCCTCTTAACCCGAAGTGACGGAGCATGACACAGAAATATATCTAGATATATTTCTAGATATATTTCTAGATATATTTCTGTAGAGGATGATGTTCATGTCTTGTGCGGTTGTTGTTGTTGTTTTTAACCCATTAATGACCCACTACAGGGTCGGGTCTCCTCTCACAATGAGAGGGATGTAGGCCTTAGTCCACCACGCTGGCCTACTGCGGGTTGGTGGACTTCACATGCCTTTGAGAACATTTTTTTTGTGAACTCTCAGGCACTTGGTGCATGCCACTGGAATTCGAACCCGGACCCCTCGATTCGAGGTCGAATTCTAAGCCACTGGGCTATCACCGCTGCATGTTGTGCGGTTAGGGAGTGGTAATCGGAGATACTTTATTTAAGACGAACATCACAGTCTTCATGAGTAGCGACGAATCCACATACGACCACAGATAGGATTTCTACTCTATTTGAAATCGGACGTGGGTGTCCATGGGCTGTAGTGACCATTTAACCTAAACATTTGGCGGCATGCCCGATTTCTACTCTTATACTCGTACGTCCAAAAAAAACAAATTTCTCTAGTATTCCAAGGTTTGAGGTTGAATGTCTTGAGGATTACTTAAATATTCCTTTTATTAAATACGATAACTAAGACCTTGTGCCCTGGATTATACAATTTATACGTGTTACTTTAAATGTAAGTACTTTTTGAAATGCAAATTTTTACACTGACTGGTTGGTCCGGCTCGTTTATTTCTTCCAAATAACATTAACGAAGAAAGATCATAAAAGTCAAATCGGTGTCTATAAACGCACCTTATTTCTCGATAGCTCGTCAAATAAGGAACAATCATCTATGCGTCATTTGCTGGCAAATATAAAAAGGCTTTCACGTCCGCCAACGTGTTACATAACGTGCGACAAAATTTTCGCAACACATTGTAAGCCGTAGACGCAACAAGCGGTAAGAGGTCCATGATATTGGCTAGCGGTGGGATTTTACTGTGAACTGTTCAATCGTTTTCAACATTTTAGATTGTGTCATAATTAGGTATTAGGTAGCTATGGCAAAAGGTAAAGATGCTAAGGGAATGAATAAACAAAATGAAACAAGTGGTCGCCCTGATCGTAATAATAAAGTATTAAAATTTAGCATTATAAAAACATTAAGCATTATAATTTTTCTTTAATTATTTTTTGTGGTATAAGCAACGATATCAATCAATAGCCCATATTAAAGTTAAAATTTAATGTTCACAACATTTCATTTTAACTTAACTAAGTAACCTATCAAAAGTAAGGCCATATTTTCAAGATAACTAATAAGTATAGACTATCCTAAACAAAGCTTCTAGCATAGTCACACCAGGTATGAATAATGCAACTACACGGTCGAAGCGGTATAAATAACGATTATAATTTTATCGAATCGCGATAAATCCGGCTATCGAGTCGATCTGCAGCCTGTAGGTGTCGATTCTGCTCGAGTACAAGGATGGCGAGCGATTCAGGTTAAAAAATAATTTAAATTTTACACCGACATCAAAAAAGTATCAAATAAAATTTGTTATATATTTTGAGGTTGATCTCTTTTATTTCCGAGTATGGTTGCCGGAGGAGATACTTAATTTAAGGCGAACATGAGTCCTCATGAGTAGCAAAGCACCTACATACAACCACAGATAGGATTCTCCACCGATTACACCATTTCATAGTTCGGCATATATGCGATGTAAAAAACTTTGAAAGCGTGATTCAGGTCACTCGTAGCGCCATCTATCGACAAGTGTCTGAAACTGCTAGTTAGGTTAGGTTAGGTTAAAAGTTCTTTAAAGTAGACGCCCGTGTGTCTCAAACAGCCTTTTATGAAACTGCTTGAGTTTTTGCTCAATTCCAGCGAAATTTACAGCTCCCACTCATAGATTTATGAGTGACGGAGCCGACAATTTAAGTAAATGGTCTGTCGAGTCCACGGTTTCTTATTACAAAGCTGTAGAGTCCATTTTTCCTTGTTTTTGAATGCATTATGATAAAATCGTTTCAATAAATTGATTGCAGTATCTTGGTTAAGTTTTATGATCGGGTTAAGTTATGGTGTTCCAATTTGTGAGAAAATTACAATAATTTATTTGAAAATATGTATAACGCTCGGCATAAAAACCCTAGTAGTTAGTCCTAGTCTGTGGTAGCTACTTAGCCTGCCTAGCCATGGTAATTTTAGTACCAAAACTGTTCTGTGAAATAAAAGCTAAAAGTTCTATAGCTAAAAGCTTATACATTTTTAATCAAAGAACATTCGCTCCGATACTCCGTTTTTGATAATCAGAAGCTTATTTTGCATTAATCGAAATAAAAAAAAGCATTACTTATGACTTTTTGTATCATAACATATCCTATCGCTAGAAATAGAAAAACTAACAAACGACAAAAAACACTATAACATGACTAATTACACATTTTCACACCTCTCTGGAGCTTAGTAATTGGTAGTAGATGGTTAGTTAAGTATTCATTAAAAACAGACATTTAGTTAAAATACTTGAGGAGAAATGGCAGAACAAAAAGTATTATTGTATTCGTAATAGTTCCTCATTACAAGTTACCTTTATGGTATTTACAATAGGTACTATACTATACATATTTCTTCATCCTTTCTTTTGTACTAGCAATTGAGTAGGTACTTAAGTCGCTTGATTAAAATGATAACTGATCATTTTTTTGCGGAGAAGTGTTCGTTTGTTTGTTTGTTCTTTTTTCACGGTAAAAAAGAACGACGGACTAACGTGATATTTTGTGTGGATATATTTAAAGGGTTAAATAATGTCATAGGCTTATTTTGTCACATCCCTAATTTTGCAGGTCTAGAACTCGATGAAATAGCAAGCTAAGCTAGTTAATAAACAAAAGAATATCTCCTCAAAATAAACTCAAAAAACCTAGGTTAAGGCTAAAGTAGTTAGCTATCCCCTCAGGCAAACAAACAAAGTCTTTCTTGTTCTTCTCAGCTTTCTAGTCCACCGCTGGACATAGGCCTCTCCCAAGGCGCGCCACTGAGCCCAATCTTCGGCTCTCCTCATCCAGTTGCTTCCCGCCGCCCGACGCTGATCGTCGTGTAGGTATTTACTTAAAATTAACAATTAAAAACTGGTTAAAAAGTGGCATTACATGATTACACTCAAAAGCAAAATTCAAACCTGCGTACCACGCCTACAATGCGGCAGTCATTTTAATTATTACGGCAATAATTTTGCAATGGCAACAAAAACAAAAATTATTACACGTCCGAATATGGGAGAATTCGCGGTTCACGCGATCATAAAGCGGCTAACAGACGTAATGACCGGTCAATTATACCGCCACCTTTAAGGTATTTTTGGGTATATTGTACATGCGTTTGTCTGTATTTTTTCATATTAAATGTAGAAATTGGCATGCAGACACGGCGGTCTATGAACCCACGTCCAATTTCAAATTGAGAAGAAATCCTATCTTTTTTAATAGTACCTAATTAAATAGCAAGAGCTTACAGATCAGCTGATCCACACAAAATAACCCCATAGGCGCTTGTGGGTGCCTTGCTACTTCTGAGGACTAAAATGTTCACCTAAAATAAAATATCTTCGATAACCATAGATCAAGAGCTGAAATATAAGATATTACGAAGAACATGCTTTGTGCCGGGTTAAGATGCTGGCGGTAAGGTACAAAATAAAATGAGATTTTTAGTGGCAGAGTCATACATAGTCTCTGACTAAAATGTCAATGATTGAGTAGGTACAATTTTTTACAGATTTTCAATTGTCTTTTAACATAGACCAAATAAATTATGTTTCAACTGTTTTCATTTTGGCATTCACAAAGGAGGATGTTGATGAAAATTAAATTTACTATCAAATATATTTAAAGGGCAAAGCGACGCCCTCTTAGTAGACTAATTTGATAATAAAAGTATTTTTAATCATTTTCTTACTAACAATTTCACAAACAAGAGACGGGCGGAGGTCCTTATTAATAGGGCTCCAGGTTCTCCTTTGGGTACGAAATCCCAAAAACCCGCTTCAAATATTTCACGGCCCATCAGATATCAAGACGGACGAATGTTTCACGAAGCAGCATTTTAAAAAGACAATATAAAAGGAGACTTAACAACGTCACATTTTTCGTAATTAATTTCTTGCACTCTTCCAAAATGGTGTTAAATGGCGTTGTTTCACCATTTCAGAACAGACCCGTCACGCCAATGCCATTCTTATTCCAGAACGAATAAGACCGAACATGGCATACACTTTTATAATACAATGCCCCATTCTGTGTCGATTGCCGTACGAATAAAGACAATGATATGAATGCTAATTTGCAATAAAAGTATTTATAAATAAGAATGCCGTGTCCGATACGCGGTCGTAAATCTTTTTCAAAGACAACTTTTTGATATGAGAATGTCGTTCGCCTAAAAGGGACATGAGCAGTAAAATGTATTAACAAGTAGATCATTCTTATTGACTACCTACCGACCAACGATTGGCTACTTTAGTTAGTAGTACTAGTACTCTTTTCAGTAGTCCTTCCTTCCTTCCTTTCAGCCCTTAGTAGTCCACTGCTGGACATGGGCCTCTCCTAATCGACGCCACTCCGCCCGGTCCTGGGCCCTCTGAATCCAACGGTTTCCCGCTGTCTTCTTCAGGTCATCAGTCCACCTGGTCGGAGGGCGGCCTGTGCTCCTTTTGCCTAAACGTGGTCGCCATTCGAGGACCTTTTTTCCCCATCGGTTGTCAGTCCTGCGAACGATGTGGCCAGCCCATTGCCACTTTAATTTGCAAATTTTGAGAGCTATGTCGGAGATATTTGAGAGCTATATATTTTCAGTAGTACTAGTTATGTTTGTGTGCCATTGCCATACGCCTCAATCGCTGTAAATATACTGTTAATAGGGCCTCCGCCTTTAATACATACTCTACCACGCTTTGACATACCCGCCGTCCATAGAGTGATGTTTACTTTCGCTACCTAGAGATGGCGGCACCGGTATGCTGAATCACGCTATCAAACTTTTCTACGTCACTGGCATATATATATATATATATATACCCAATGCTGTGTTTATTAATGGTTTGCAGATGCTTAATTAAAAATATTTTTGAGTTAATTAACCTGTATCTCAACACTTAAGACACCTCTCAGTTAAACTTTAACTATCTGTAACGGTACTCAGTTATCAGTTTGAATTATTGCAGCCGATAACATTGCTTCCTGTCGCGAATGACTAGTCGTTTATTCACTTAATTACTTGTTATACAGCGTTAATGCAGTAATAGCCTTTTGGGGTTCCTTTGGTGGTAAATGTAAGTACGATCATGACATGTAGGAGAGGTTATACATTTTAGGTACGTGATCTCTCAAAAATTATTATATTAACATAGAGTTGAGAACAATTTGACTTCTTTTTCTCATCCAATTTTCTTCTTTTGTTTTTTATAGTAGCTCTTGATGAAGTTTTTCATTAAAAGAGTATGAATATGAATATTAAAGAAGTCCTGGGAGTATTTTGCCGTCTGCCTTTTTCTCCTGGTTTACAACAGCCTGAGTGGCACCGATGTATGATATATTCATGAAGTGTGCACTTCTTGTATCTCACAATGAATAAAAGACGTTGAATAAAAAAAAACTATATTCGTAGGTAAGGGAAAGTTTTCTTCATTTTTTCATTACCTTTTGTTTGGTTATATCACGAAAAAAGTGAATATCAATATATATAAAATATTAAATAATTAAGAGTACATTATAAGTTTTATTGCTTTATTTTAATTATACAACTTTTTACATAACTTGGAACAAAATAAAAAGAATAGAATAAAAATAAAATTTTATTTTAAATGAGTGTGTAAAACTAAGTGTAAAATATTTATAAATATTTATTTTTTCAGACATTATAAGTGTGTGAAAGTGTATAGTAAAATTTTGAGTAGGTATATTGCAGAGGAAAAAATCTTAGAAACGGAAAGCTCTCAAGGATATTTCAGCGTAAGTCCTTTAGAATTGAGAAGAAATATTGTGTATACTATAACTGAGTTACGCTCGTAAGCGAGTTTTATTTGCAATGGTCATTGTTGTGGCTCCCTTGAGGCTACTTAGCGATACTGTTCGCAGTGTGATGCTGGGTTTAACCGCACCTTTGGTGTGGTTTTTGATTTTTCTTTTCTTTCTTACTTTCTTTTCTTTCTTTCGTCTTATTTTCGACTGATATTTGATATATACACAGCTTTATTTATTAATATTAATACACAAATAATAATCTTTATTCAGACAATTTTAGCCATACATTGAGCACAGACACAGTATGAATACATCAAAATAACACAATATAACAATTAAGATACCGCAATCTCAAGCGTTGTCCACCAATCCGCAGTAGGCCAACGTGGTGGACTAATCCTTCTTATTGTGAGGAGACCCGATCCTGTAGTGGGTTACTGACAATCTCAAGCATCAGCCCTTGTCAGTCCGAAATTGGACTACAATAATTACTATATCTATCAATTTCAAGTGATATAAAACAATTAAGAATTAATGTAATAAAAGCCAACACAACATTTGATGGATATAAATAATTATTTGCTAGCATATTCGTTTTTATTTTATTTCAAAACTCGCTCGATATCAAAAGATATAGCATGGCTTTTAAAATGTTTAGACGTATTTAATAAGCTATCTTAATAGACCAAGAGCCGTGATTATAGCTCAAGCGAAGAAACAAATGAGCTAATTTAAATCTTACTTTTAACCTGTGTTTCACTTGGCTTAACGACTGCAAACTAATTTAAATCATTTCAAAAACAAAACTATACATTTTTCAATCTTCTTATATTTCCTTTGAAACAGTAGCCGAATCAGGACAAGCAAAAAGGAGCTATAAAAGACATCCGTGTTTTATGACGTCCAAAAATAGAGGAGTGGAAAGTGGGCAAGTTTAATCGATTTCGGAGCCTTTACGTGCCGTATGTGACCCTGAGGGCTTGTAACTGCTACTGCTAGCCCCTTCTTTGTTACGGTTTTACGATCTCCCAACTTTACAATAAACTCAAAACTTCGAACGAGCTAGTGAATACACGCCAATTTTGCTTTTTCTGGGTTTTTTAAGTTTTTTCTGTCAAGATCAGACTTAACCTATTCTACAATGTAATTATCCCGCCTAAGGTAAGTTCGATTCCTAATGATTTTAATGATTTGGGTGTGTGTTCTTATCTTTGGTATCTATAACTTCTTACTTTTCAAAATATCTTAATAAATTATAAGTATAATTAGTAAAGTATTTAACTAAAGTGAACATATTAATAAGAAACAAACAAAGAAGATTTTTTTACCTCTTAATTTATTTAAATAAAAACAGAAAATTTGTGTAACGGAGCAATAAGCGGCACATTCTTGACCAATATCTCCGTCACCAACCCAAAAATTAACATCTACAAACCATGTCACACGATGGCACAAAAATATCCTAGCTCAAACGTTAACAGCTATTTGCGTCATGATATTTTAGTCGACGACAATATTAGTTTTTGTCAAATACTTGCAAATCTTCGACTACTCGCTAATTGTTTACTGAAACTACATTACCGTAGTGTAGTCAAATAATTGCTTTATCAGTTTGCATAACCGCATTTATATAACCTACGGCTATTATTGGAATTTTGTCGTTAAAAACATTTTGAAATTGAAACTTTCTAAGTTTTTAAGCCGATTGATGGTTCTATGCAGATGCGCATAGATTTGAAATTGCTTTGTATTTTCAAACATTCTCGCGATTGTTTAAATGGTACACACTAATATATCATATAACACGTATTACCGAAGGTCTATAATTGGTTGCACAAATAGCATGTCCAAGAATTCCTCGGCGAGTGCTAACGCGTTGCGCAAACACTACGTTTGGGCATATTAATAAATTATCGACTCGCTGGTATTTGCTTACATATTTTAGTGCGCTAACGTTAATCAGAGAAGAAACCTGGCGTTAAGTTGTTGGTAAATACGCTAAAATGTGCCTTGGATGCTTGGATGCTTGTTTGTTCAGCGGTGGGTATCGTTTAGAATCGTTAGCGGATGTCTTTATTCTGCAAGGCTGCCAAGATTAAACGACTACTGAGAATTGGTACACCTTTTGCAAACTTGCACTTAACAGTATTGAGATTTGTTAGTCGTTAACTTTGTGGATTGCAGTATTCAAAGTGGGTTTAGAAATGAAGCGAGCATTTTACTCAGGAACAGTTAAAATTATGAAGACGTTTGTAATTCTTTTCCTGGCACTGATTTGTGGAGAGTCAAAGATATTCTAATATGTTATTATAAATGGTTGTTATGAAACTAGAATAGATAAACAATAGAAATAATTTAGTGATACTGAAATGAAAAATCTGAGATAAAAATAGCGCCAACAATATTTATATCAAGTTTTAAAAGTTTTACTTCTTGTCATCTACGAAAACCCATTATGATAGCAATATATTTTGCATAAACAACACATTTCCAAAAATTATTTATTGTAGTGATAGTTTCATTAACAAAGTAAAGTGTAATATTTAATTTCAGTGTTCTTCTTTTTTAACCAAATTTAACAGAATTTTAACAAACACAAAAGAGTCGTTGTATTTCAAGCCGAAACCTTTTCCTCTCAATATGTCCAGAATTCAAGTCGAGCATACCATATTAACACTAAAATAAGCCTCAACAAAAACTAGTAGCCTACTGTTTCCACAGAATTACAAAAACGATTAGACCTCCTGCCCACAAATATTGACGTTTCTTTACATCAACCGACGAGCTTTAGCGTAAACACGTTAAAATTGCATTCGACACCACATTCCCAGAAGGACCGATCGTCAATACCGATGGTATTTGTCGGAACTCTGTGTTTGTTGGACAAACTTGCGGTATCGAAGTCACGAGGAGACATTTCGTGTCCTCCTGCTAATGTTCAAGGAGTGACCGCCTTTTCTGTGAACTCGGTGGTTTCTTTGACGGCGTGCCTTTTTGGGTTTGGGAGTTGAGGATTTAATTTTGTATTTTGTCCTCAAATTGACAGAGTTGGTTATAAGCTACCTTTGTGCACGATTTTTCTCATCTATGAGATGTTACTGGAATATCTTAAAAAATGACAATATTGGTGCTTGAAAATATTTTTGTAAGGGCAGTAATGATCACTCGACATCAGTCGTCGTGATGATTGTTGCTACCTACATCTCTATCTGTAATCCATTAGTGACCCACTGCTGGGTCGGGTCTCCTCTCACAATGAGAAGGACGTAGGTAGGCTTTAGTCCACGCTGGCCTAACGGCGGGATGGTGCATTTCAATGTCTTTGAAAGTGAGCATACTAGTGACCTACGCTCGCGTGTAACTTCTTAAATCTTGAATTTAATGTCTCTCTTTACAAAGGGTTAATGGTAAGGGTTCTTTGGAAGAGATCGATTAATAAGGCCGCCCTTTGCACTCTAATGTTGTAGCCAGTTCTGTAGGTACTTAATAAAATTATTTTTTACAAGGCATATTTTAAACTACTGAAAATACAATGTAGGAATATAATGGAAGATAAATTTGAAATGATGTTTCATAATAAGGGAGGCTGGGTGGCGAGATAATTTGCAGTCTATTATCACTATTACCCGCCTCGAGCGGTTCAGTGCTAATGTTCCGAGTACTCATATTATCGTACACTCATTTGATTTTGAAGCGTTTGTAATATGTAGGGCTGGCACCCGTTTGTTTGGAACATTCAAAAAATTAAAACAGCAAAAGTTTTTTTGTAATTTTAAAGGTGAATTATTGTAATAAACTCAACATAAAAATCAAAATTATTCATTTTATTTATTAGCTCATTAAATAAACAAGAAGTTTTGCGATCAACTAAAACTATTTTGTCCGTGTTTCAAATTTATGGCAAACGAATCTAGGTTTTTGCACACAAACATTTTAGGTGAAATTTAACAATTTTTGACTTAAAATGGCATATATTCTAAAGAGTAACGCTAACGCAATTGAATTTGAAAATTTCTCAAAGAAATATAGATATTTTTCTAAAATAAGTAGACTATATTCATGGCCGAAAAATCAATTACAATTTTTTTTAATCTAAAAGCATTTTTCGAAATTTTATCATATTATATTTTTTCAAATCTGAAAGCACTCCTACCCAACAGGTTTCTTGCTATAAAATAAATGAATCGACAACCCTACGACATTCAAATGGTGTTTGCTATAACTTGATGGTGTTAACTAACTTTCGAAATTCTCAGACCACACTCGATATTGTATGATTTAAGTAATGAGGCGATAATCACAATGTAATGACCGCTACCTCCACGTTACATGTTTGAGGTTGAAGGTTTCACACGTCATACACACGTTATCATCAGATTTTTGATGAAAGTACACGTGGCAACTCATTTTATGTATGTTTTATGGGTAGGGAGGTGATAGCCCAGTGGCTTAGAGTTCGACCTCGAATCGAGGGGTCCGGGTTCAAATCCCAGTGACTTTGTGAAAAAGTTATGTGCGCTTTATAAAATTAAATATCACCTGCTGTTACTGTGAAGGAAAATATCACGAGAAAACTTGCATGCCTGAGAAAAAAATAATATGTTCTCAAAGGTATGTGAAGTCCACTAAACCAACCCGCCTTAGGCCAGCGTGGTGAACTAAGGCCTACATCTCTCTCATTGTGGGAGGAGACCCAACCCTGTAGTGGGTCATTAATGGGTTACTGACAATAACGTTTCTTCAGTGTGGATAGGAAATAAGCAGGCAGCATCTTATAAAATTTGATTATTTTCTTACAGCTATTGATGACTCTTCAACGATTGAGAAAATCAAAAGCCATAAATGTAAATCTGTTACATTCAAAGGAAATTAACATTTATTTTAATAAATAGCCATTCAACAAAGATTACTACTTTATATCCTTGTGTTTGACACTATAATTTATCGCAGATATTAAATTGCAAACGATTGACATAAATTATTTGCATAAATAAGTAATTATTTATGTATGCCATATTTTATAGCGACATGCATAGTAAGGGACGTGCTTCACAACGAGCGATTTCTTGATTTGTATGAAGCTAAAGTATTGCTAGGTTTTTGTATCAGGCAATACAGTCGCAATGAATAGTTCGCCCAGGAAGGTACCGCCACCCTCATAACATGAAACTGCATGTTCTTGTTTTGATGTCGTTGATAAGATCTCTCTTATTTGAGGCAACCATCTTACTCCTTGGAACAGTGCATTCCGTATGACTGCAGCTAGGATTTATGTCCTCATTGAGGTTGCAGATGAAGTGTGGGCCACTGGGATACGAATCCGGCCCCGTAGGTAATAGGAAACTTTTTTAACCACTGAACTATCACAGCTTTACATGAGCTCAGTAACACCGCAATACACGTAGGGTAGGGCGTGATATGTTCTTGTACTGAGGTGTGAGTTAATAGATATCCCTTAAAATATTGCTAGTGTAGGGACACCCTACTATAATAATAATGTAATGATCAGCATAAACGACTGGCTGCGCCAGTCGCTCCCCTTCTCTCTTGACGAACGCTATACGCTAGGCGCTAGCAATATAACTAGAGTGATAATATATGTATTATGTTTATTATAATATGGACTTTCATTTCCAAACCTCCTGATAGACATTAACATAATACTACCCATCCTCTAAATTGGTGACCCCGCGTTAAACTTTTTTGGACAATAAGTGACTTGGTTTGGAAAATTTTGGGAGCGACTCATTAAAATAGCGTCTTTAGTGTTCGTCACGCTAGCGTTCGTCCCGCGTTTCGCGTTTAACTCATTATAGTGCTTATCGGACATTATAGTGCAATTGGACAGTAAAACAACACATAATTATGGAGCCTACAACTGCAGTGAAAGTGGAAGACACTGGCTTAGCTGCTATTTCGCTATCTTCCCGAATTCCTGAATTTTGGACCGATCAACCTAGAGCCTGGTTTATTCAATTGGAAGCAACGCTTGCTCCACAAAAGCTTGGAGACCATGCCAAGTACGATCTCACAGTATCAAAACTTAGCAAAGAAGTAATTCTACAGATTACCGACATCCTCGTCAGTCCACCGGAAGAAGGAAAATATATTGCTCTAAAATCGAGATTGCTGTCAATATTTGAAGAATCTGAGAATAGGCAGATACAGAAGTTGATTGGAGAAATGGAGCTTGGCGACCAGCGACCATCCCAATTATTGAGACGTATGCGAGACTTAGCGCGTAATAAAATCAGTGACGACACGTTAATGGTTCTATGGCAAAATTTATTACCAACTTCGGCTAGAGGAGTTTTGGCAGTCATCGAAACTAAGGACCTTGACAAACTGGCAACCGTAGCAGACAAAGTCCTAGAAAATTCTAGAAGCAGTCATATTTCGGAAGTCTCACCCAGTACATCAGCTAATAACATGGAGGCAGAGATATTAAAATTAACGCAACGGATAGCAAATTTAGAAAGAGGACGATCTACATCACGCTTCAGAAATAATTTTCGCAATCGTTCCCGTTCTCGTTCGCAAGATCCTCAACATCGGCGGAAGCACAAACTCTGTTACTATCACTATCGTTACAAAGTGAAAGCACATAAATGTATCCAGCCCTGCGCGTGGAAAAATCCTTCAGATGCTGCTCCGGAAAACTGAAGCAGTTGCAATCTCATTCGGCGGATGATTGCAACCATAAATTTAATCGCCGTTTATGTATTTTCGATTCCAATAACAGACTTCGTTTTCTTATAGATACAGGTGCTAATGTATCAGTTTTGCCGTATAATTGTAAGTTAATTGGTAAGAATATTTGTAAACCATGTAGTTATACATTATTTGCTGCAAATGGCACACCTATAAAAACTTTTGGTTTAAAAACAATTGAACTTAATCTTAACTTAAGACGAAATTTCACTTGGACATTTATCGTTGCAGATGTTTCACAACCTATTATAGGTGCAGATTTTTTGTACAACTTTAAATTATTAGTCGATTTACACTCTAGGAAATTAATTGATCAATCCACGAATTTATCAGTTTCGGCTAACGTAATTTATAGTAAGGAGATTACAGTAAAAACTATTGATGAATCGCATCCTTATTTCGAAATTTTAAAGCAATATCCTGACTTAACTAAACCAATTTCTTTCAAGGAACCTCCTAGTCACACAGTATTTCACTATATAGAGACTACAGGTCCTCCGGTTCACGCCAGAGCCAGACCTCTACCTCCAGATCGTTATCAAAAGGTACGTAAAGAATTTCAATTAATGCAACATCTTGGTATTTGTCGCCCATCTAACAGTGCTTGGTCTAGCCCATTACATGTAGTTCCTAAGAAAGACGGTAAAATACGACCCTGTGGCGATTACCGTGCTTTGAACGCAGTTACCAAGCCTGATAGATACCCTATTCCTCATTTACGAAATTTTACTTATATTTTGGCGAATAAAACAATATTTTCTCGTATTGATATAAATAGAGCTTATCATTATATTCCAGTAGCTCCACAGGACGTAGAGAAAACAGCAATTACTACTCCGTTTGGGTTATTCGAATTTCCTTGCATGTCTTTCGGACTCCGAAACGCCGCTCAAACGTTTCAACGTTTTATGGATAATACTGTATTAAAAGATTTTATAATCGAATCCGAGATTTCAGACGGATCAAATTTTATATTTGCTTATTTAGATGACATTCTAGTAGCTAGTTCTAACGAACTCGAGCATAAAATACATTTAAACTCTCTTTTTGAACGATTAAATAAATTCGGTATTACCATAAATTTATCTAAAAGTAATTTTGGTCAGAAAAATGTAGAATTTCTAGGTTACGAAATTTCTACTGAAGGTTTAAAGCCTCTGCCAAGTAAGGTACAGAGTATATTAGATTTTCCTAGGCCTGAAACAATATCACAACTTCGTAGATTTTTAGGAATGTTAAATTTTTATCGACCGCATTTACCTAATGCTGTTTTAATTCAATCAGAGTTAAATAATTATTTGCGTAATTCGAAGAAAAATGATAAAACTGTTATTCAGTGGTCCGAAAGTGCTATTCAAGCATTCAACGAATGCAAAACTAGCCTCGCCAACGCAGCTACGCTCGCGTATCCATTACCGGATATTCCATTAGCGATTATGTGCGATGCATCTAATAATTGTATAGGAGCTGTATTGCAACAGTATGTTAACAACAAATTCATTCCTTTAGGCTATTTTTCTAAGCGAATGTCAGAATCGCAACAAAAATATAGCACATATGATAAGGAATTGTTAGCGATATACCTTTCCGTTCAATATTTTAGAAATATGTTTGAGGGAAGAGAACTCATTATTTTTACGGATCACAAGCCGTTAACCTTTGCTTTTTTAAAACTTAATTCTGATAAGGAAACACCTAGACGAACTAGGCAACTTTTATATATTAGTGAATTTACCACGGACATTAGGCATGTAACAGGCAGCAACAATATTGTTGCTGACGCGCTATCGCGCGTTGAAACCATACACTGCCCAGGTGCGCTCGATTTCGAAGAAATCGGACTCGCACAGGATACTGACTCAGAATTAAAACAATTGTTAGATAGTAATAACAAAACATTTATTTTAAAACAAATGTCATTTTTAGATAATAAAAAAACTTTGTATTGCGAAACATCTACTGGTCATATAAGAGTATACTTACCAAAAAATTTTAGATTCTTAGCTTTTCAAACTATACATAATTTGAGCCATCCAGGCATACGAAGTACTAAGAAAATAATTAGTCAAAAATTTTTTTGGCCGGCAATGAACAAAGACATCGGCATTTGGTCTAAATCATGTATACCGTGTCAGAAATCAAAGATACAAAGACATACTATGTCTGAATTAGGTCATTACGAACCTGTAGAACGTTTTGAACACATTAACATAGATATAGTAGGACCATTACCTACTTCGGTAGATGGTTATAAATATTGCTTAACCCTTATTGATAGAACTACTGGTTGGGTAGAAGCTTTTCCTATGCGTGATATTTGTGCATTAACAGTAGCTAAATTAGTCTATGAAAACTGGATTACACGTTATGGCTGTCCTAATAAACTGACAAGCGATCAGGGCAGACAATTTGAAAGTAATCTATTTGCACATTTAATGAAATTTTTGGGGATTAATAAGAAACATACTACCCCTTATCACCCACAGTGTAACGGTGCAATTGAAAGATGGCACCGATCTCTTAAAGCCGCTTTAATGGCAAGGTTAAACTGTAGTTCTTGGGTAGACGAGCTACCGACGGTATTGTTAGGTTTACGTGCAGCACCACGATCCGACACCGGCGTCACTGCTGCAGAGTTAACCTTTGGCAAGACATTGAGATTGCCTGGTGAATTTTTCGAGCCATCTAATAAACATTTTTACGTCAACGAAGAATACGTTAACAATTTACGCAGTACCATAAGTAAATTAAAGGCTAAATCTGTAGAGCACAGAGATTCACGAACTTTATTTGTACATCGCGATTTGCGCTCTTGCGATAAAGTTTTTGTTAGAGTGGATGCCGTGCGAAAATCATTACAACCGCCCTATGAAGGCCCTTACAGCGTCATAGAGCGTCATGAAAAATATTTTATTATACAATTTCCTAATAGAAAAGTTTCTATTTCAATAGACAGATTAAAACCTGCCTATATATTAAATGATTATAGTTCTTTAAGTCAAAATACGACTTCGCGTACATCGGAAGTAAATCCTACTTTAGATACTAAATTAAATGATAATTTAAATAATTTCCCTAAATCTAGTTTAAAAACTACTTCCTCGGGTCGTGTAATACGGAAACCCGTACGTTTTATGTAGTTAACTTTTAATGTTTATTAAGCACTAACACAATTTTAGGTCAACTTAGCATCAATATAAACACTTAACCATTAATATTACATACAAACTTCATTTAACATTACAACAGGTATAACACTTTATAATAAATTCACTATTTAATGATAATCACTATGGGCAAATCTCAAAGTAAGGAAGTTGTCATCGCCCAGACAGCAACCACTGGAAGTCAAGGAATGGAATCCCATATCCAGCAGTTGCATATTGTTACTATTGGTATTATAACATTGCTATCAATCTTCGCATGCTATTTCCTTTGGAGAAAATGTAACTCGCGTGCTAAGAAGTGGATCGACCAACGAATTTCGGTACGTTATCCTGTACAACCCTTATCTTCTGTAACAACAGTTCCCGTGCAACCTGCACAAACACCAAAACCTGTTATTTTTACATCTTAATGTTATTTTCATTTTCTTTTTTATTGCTATTTTTAGCCAAATGTATAATTTTTTTATTAACTTGTAACTTGTAAAGTAAATATGTGTATAATTAACATTTAAAACTTTTTTTACAACATTGTAAAGTAATTTACAGCATTCATTGTAATTGAATTAATTTCAATTTTAAAGGTCATAGGTAAAAATAAACTAATAAAATAATATCATAATTTCGTCATAACATAATTTGATACTTTTGTTTTTGTAAACATTCAATGCATACCTTTCGTTTAATTGTAATGCGATATTTGATGATGTGTCGTAAAGTTCTTACAGCTTAAGGCTTATTATAAGCGATAAACTATAAGCGATACTTAAGTTTAATTTGTTTGCTTTGTATAACTTCATTTTTTTCAAAAGAGGGAACCTGTGTAGGGACACCCTACTATAATAATAATGTAATGATCAGCATAAACGACTGGCTGCGCCAGTCGCTCCCCTTCTCTCTTGACGAACGCTATACGCTAGGCGCTAGCAATATAACTAGAGTGATAATATATGTATTATGTTTATTATAATATGGACTTTCATTTCCAAACCTCCTGATAGACATTAACATAATACTACCCATCCTCTAAACTAGGACATTTATTGCCTGATTTTATCTTTCCGTATACCATATTTTGAGTGACGATCATTATGGACGTGATTACTGATTGAGGATACGTAAATGAATTTGATTTGATTTTGATTTTTGTTTTTTTAGATTACCTTAAAATCTATGAATATTCATAAGATAGGTATACAACTCTAGATTTAATTTATACATTTAAGTATCAACATATATCACGTCGCTTATATTTTACGATGTAACCCTATCCTGGTTATACAATATCAGATTACATTTTGATCAAATCTAAACTTTAAATAAATCAGTCTAAAGTTCATTTTAGATTGTACGTCGTTTCTTATTATGTTGATGTGAAAACATAATTAAATCGTAAAAATGTACGATGGTTTAATTACTGTAATAACGTTATTATTTTATTAATATTATCATGGATAAGGATTGGCCTTTGAAACAATTAAATTATTATTGCACTTTATAATAATATAGCGTATAGTGTTGGGAAATATATAGAAATAGTGACTCTGTCCGTAATTAATAACATAAGATTTCAGAGAGATAACTTGGTGAAAAACGTATGGTAATAAAATAACTATAAACCTCACGATTGTCCAAATATATCCACTCATATTTATTATATAAAAAAATTAAAAGAACACAAAAGTTTCACATTTATTAATAAAAAATTACTCAGTGTATCATAAAGATTTCAACGAACTACAAAATAATCACAATATTTACAACAAAACCATAAACCATTAAAAAAGAAATGGATTTAGAACTATTAGGATAGGAAGGTATAGGTAAATATTAGTAACGCTTTATATTAAGGATCAATTATTATCAAATACAACGTCTTAAAAGTTCTACCATTTGTCATAAACATAAAATTCCCAATAGATCAAAACCCAATCTTCACTACAAACAAAGCCCAAACAGTAGTCTCAATAACTCTTCATTTAAGTCACTCGCTTACAAACCAAAAAACAACAAATCCAGTAGAGATACCACACGGGTGGCTTGTCCGCGCATTTTTTATTTTCAACTTTAATTTCAACCACCGCCTCGATTAATCTTCCTTATCTGACCCATCGTTGCTTGAATAATCGGACCGAGAACGAGTTTAACATAAATTAAGTTTTCCACGACACCTGAGACACCTTAAAAACCGACAAGGTAACTTAACAACTCGCTTGCAACATTTTGAACTTTTTCCCTTGCTGTTACCGCACCTACCACTGCCTCGGCTTCGTTTATAGCATCGTCAACTACTATACGCCATTCTAGACCTTATTATTCAGGCTTTACGGTGGTTCTAACTTCATTTTCCCTTGGTAAGTCAGTAATAATGAAGTATACATACACCCGCAAGGTTAAGTGTGAACATTTGTTTGTTAATGCCCTCTTGTAATGGATTTCTGTTTTTTGTCGGCCGAATGATAAGTTGTTTTCGTTGAATTGATAGACGGCTGCTTTTTTAGTTTATGTTAGTGCTGGACATTATTATTATAAGCTTTGTTGGAGTTATATTTTATTATAATAACGTCATTAGTAAGTATGAGAATAGATATGTTCTATTATATAGGAGTTACTCATCGTAATGTAGATATTATCTGTTGACGTTTTAATTTAATTATGGTTATTTTAATAATTATACATTTCAGTGATTCCATTACAATTAGGCATTAATTACTTACTCGTAAACAAGGAACTCGTTGAAATAAAAATAGACTAGAAGGTTCTACTTATCGTATAATACGAGTAGACAATAGAATTAAAGCAACTTACGAATACATTGACCGTTACGTAAAGTCAATCAAGACTATACGTACATAAAATGTGATCAAATCAGAATTATTTTGAATAAAGCATTTATTTTATTAGATTTATTTAATTTGATTAATTTCAGCACCAAAAACTAGGCACCTACAAAAAAAATATTGCAACAAGACCATATCGAAAAAACAGGATGCAACTAACCCAGCATAACTAATAGCCACGTCTGAATTAGCAGAACAAAACACTTAAGAATCAACATCCCATAAAATAATGGGCTGAAAACACTTTACGTCAAGCAAACACGCGATCTCACAATAAACCCGCGGGAGCAAGACTGAGGCGAGCAAAAAATGTATAATTTGTAATAGTAAAGAGTAATTTATACCCGGCAGGATGAAAGGGTCTGATTTCATGATTTAAACGCATGAGATAAGTAATATTGTGTTTATCAAATGAGAAACGATCAAATACTACAAAAATAACCAAATTATACCTAATGTACCTTCAAGAAGAATGAAGAATAAGAAGAAAAATTTATTCACGGAAACAAAAAAAATTATATATAAAGACATAAATAAAAACAAGCAATAAGCAATGAAAGAAAAAAAAACATGGAACGAAACAAATAATAATAATAATAATTTGCCAAAAAATGAGCAAGAAGCTGCGTTTATTAAAACTGTAAGACAATATTACGCGAAATATGAAACAATAACAAAAGACTGTAAATAATTTTGCAGATATCGTACCTATTTGAAAGTACAATAATAAAGTATTCTACAAACTTGAAGCATGGCTGCTAACGAATGTCAATTTAACGTCACAATTGTCACAAATATGTATTTGCCAATAATTTCAACAGAACTCACAAAGTCACGAAACAATCAATTCAATGAGTGATATTCCAATATCAGGAGCGTGATGTTCGTATACTTACAGCCGTCTGTTGCTGTAAATATTGAATGAATTTCGAATACATTGCATTCATGTTTTATTATCGCTGAATTTTATTCTGAGTATTTCGAAACAAAATGAAATTTTATAAGTCTTCGTTTATTTCGATCTTCTTTAATATTGCCTGCTGGTACAACCCTTTTATATTCCACAGTTGGTTCTTTACTACTTACTTACTACTAGGTACTTCACAGACAAGGTTCTTTCTCTCGTCACAGTAATACGTAAATCAAGTACATACAAGTAAATTATTTGTGCGTAACGCTGCCATCATATTCCATCGAGATAGTGTTCCTTCTTCCTTTCAACCCTTTGTAGTCCACTAGTGGGCCTTTTCATTTGACACAACTCCACCCGTTTATGGGCCTTTGAATCCAACGGGTTCCCACTGTTTTCTTCAGGTTATCAACACACTGGTCGGAGAGATAGTAACCGTAGTTGAGATAGTAATATAAATTGTGAAGCATAAAAAATCAGCATATTATTTGGTTTTTTCGATCCGAATTCCAGAATCACCTAAATGTCAGATTCAAAACACGAACGAACGGGACAGACAAAAAATATTGAAGTCATAAGCAATCCAATAAAGGCTTTAAGCCGAACAATATGAAATACGCCCGTTGTGCCGATATATTGACATGTAAATCACTTTAATTGGCGCTGGCGGGCATTTTTTAGTATAATTGGCAGCGAGGCCATTTTTCATTTGTATTCTGTTGGGCCGTGACGTTAATGTGAGTAATCAACGGGCTCTGTTCGTTGTACGTACTCGTAGGTACCTTCGGTTGTTTATGAAAAGGACACACAAACAAAAATGGTCACTGTCATTCAATCATTCTTTAAGTGTCTACAAAAATGTGAGAAGTAGATAGGTACTTAGAGAAATGTCGGTTTGTGAAAAGTAGAGGAAGTTTTTTTTTAATTAGTAATTGAGTAGCAAAAGGGCTGGCCACCTGGTGTTAACACTTTCCCTGTCCATTAAATAGATACAACAGTTAAACAATGGCTATGCGTCACATGTGACTCACGGGACAGCGAAGCGGTTGAGTGGTCACTGCAGCCAATGGACGCCGCATCCAACCTCAAATAGAAAAAAAATGAAATGAAATGAAAATCATTTATTTGCACGAATATGGGTTAGTTATTGGTTTTACAGGGCATTTTGATCAATCCATATTCACCTTCTCAGGTATGCAAATTCAAAAAATCCTATCTGAGGTAGTTTGCGGGTACTTTGCTACTCATGAGGACTAAGATTTTCGCCTCAAGTAAAATATCCCATACATTGGATTTCGGTCGGTTAGAACAGCCCCATACAAAATCTGAGTTTAAATTATGTCGTGTTAGTCGATCAGTCGGTCGTGTCGTAATACGACAGCCAATTACAACAAGATCTTAGTCGTTTTATCATAAAAAAACGACCAAGTAAAAAAATCTTATTGATAAATAAAAAATAGAACCAATATTCTAGTATCAAATGTATGCTCATTATCTCTAAACAGTTTCGAACGACAAGATCAAAGATAAATAAAATAATGATCGATTGATCGCATTTAACACTAATTGTACGGCATTACACACTTACACAGTAACACTTCCGGCAATGTCGGAACACAACTCGAGTGTTATAAATGCCTTTAATAATTAAAAAGAAATAAAAACCAAATGACAAGTCCAACTTGCCATAGATAATGAATACTGTCAGCTTGTTGCGTGTCAAAACGCAATATTGACTTATTATGGAAATTATTCAGCGTCTGTACCCGTCACTGCAATGTAAAATCGACTTTAAATCAAACAAAATAAGGTTAAATTTGAGTTGGAATTTAAATAGAATTATATTTTTATTTATTCTGGAACGCAGCGTTTTAAATTGAATTCTATTTCAATAGCCATAAAATTGAGTTCAGGTTGTCAAGTGTAAATTATACAAAGTAACAGGTACAATGAAGGAAAAAAGTGATATAATTAAAGGCAATATAGGTTTATTATCGTACATCGTAATGGGAGCTATTTTAGCTGTAATTATTGTTGTTAGAGTGATGGCTGTCATCCTTTCAATAGGACACGTGATGCGTGACGTATGTGACGTCACGTTGCCTTATTTTTTGGAAAATATACATACACAATGCACGTAACATGATCACCATAGTCACATCATTATCGAACTAGTTGCTGCCCGCAATACCGTGTAATTTGAAAACTGATAAAAATATATTTTGCTTAAATATAATAAAAAATATCTATCCACCCTAAAACGCTTTCGCATAATAACCTCAAGCTAGACTTAAAAGCTGTTCGAGAATTTAAGAGGCCACGTGAGTACTTCACAGGAATAAAGACCTCAAATCTAGCAATTATATACTCTTCCCTAGAAGAAACCTCACGAGGTATTATGACAGTGACGGAAGGTGTTGGAGTCAATGATTAGAATCATAATCTTGCTCAGAATTAACAATACAATTTCTTGAAGTAATAATCGTAATGTTAGTTAAGGTACGCATTGGGTGCTCATTACAAAACAAAAAAAAAAACATTTATTTGCATGAATATGAGTTAGGTTGAGTTAGTTTGAATTAAGTGGCGTTGATTAGGGGAGGCCCATGTCCAGCAGTGGACTACCAAGGGCTGAAAGAAGGAAGAAGGAAGGGTCCGTTTAAAGTTTCACAAAGCATTTTGATCAATCCATATTTTCATCCATTTTCAGGTAGGTATGCAAATTAAAAATTATACTTGTATTAGTTAGGTACTCATTAAAAAATTATACCCACATTGCTTCTACAAATCCAAATTACGTTCAGTGTATAATTAAGTGAGTTTTCAACATACCGTCAATAACACTAAAACGCGCCACGAAAACCATTTCGCGTCATTAAAGTGATTTATATCATTTGTGCAACAATTCAGTTCGTGATTTATGCATCCCACTCATATTGATAGAGTATTTATAAGGGATGTAACGCACTGTCCAATCGAATACAATAAACAAACGAAATAAACAAACATAATAATAATTGAATATTTTTTATTTGACCAAATAATTGTTTGAGTTAAGTATTAGTTATTGGACCACCCCAGTGGTCATTGAAAATGCCTGTGTGAACATAAATAATACTTTGTGTTCTTATATGAAAAAGATTTTGCCTTCTTTTTTTGTTTATAGACACAATAGGTGGTTAAGACATCGCACGTTGGCAGTCAATGTTAACTCACAGGTATCTAAATAATAACTAAGATAGAATTATTATGATAGTAGAGGCAACTCTAACACAAATGAGAAAAGTGACAGATACCATGATAATTGCATTTTTCTTTGAAATTGAAACGATTCTTCTGTTATAACTGCAATAGAGTTTAATCGAGTGTCTTTCGAATTCGAATTCTGTGTTATAAAATATGTAATTATTGAAATTGTTTTATTGAATGTACCCTATAATGTACATACTAAATGATGAGTATAGTAATATAAAAAAATATCTTATTAAATTGTACGCCAAAACTCGTATAGTGTGAAACCCACCTAACACGTCCAAATTTTATTGATACGCCATTTAACACAAATCATTCGCTAATTAAATGTGCGTGCGATACACCTCGACCAATTAATCCTCGGCCGTAACGTGTTTACATGATGCGAGCCACACGATGGTACCTCACAACACACACACACACAGCACATTCTACACTCTCACGATCCATGGAGAGTACATACGTATAAGTTAACAGCGAGAATTCGTAGACACACACATTAAATAACTTAATAAATAACGCTTCACTCATAGCCTCACACTAGGATTCCCTGTGTCTTGGGTGCCGTCGATACACAAGACAAGAAATTACTTAAAAATACGCAATAGGCATGATGACAGTAATCAAGTATCGCCAAAATATTTATCTGATCTAATGAAATAGGATTCAAAGATTTTGAAACATGTATTTATTCTCTTATTAATGTCAAGATTAATGATTTATTTGTTAAAATGAATCTACAAAATACAACAATCCGCCATGATAGCTTAAACACCCATCAGATCGAATTACGTCAATTTACGTCACGTCTTAGTAAATGTCATTTTTTTCGTAAGCATATTATACGCGATCTGGCATTTTTTACTGAGCCGTGGCGCAATGACAGACGCCGTGACACGGGCGAGCGTTTTGGAATGAATTTGAAACTTAAAATTTAAATGTAACAGAAACCTTAATTTTGTACAAAAATATGATATATTTTAGACATAATAGAAACTTCTAAATATCATAGAAGAGTTTTTGAAAATTAGTCATCATGCCTATTGTCAAAAACCACGACTCTTAATAACGTCTAAGCCAAAAAGCAATCCGTCAAAGTAATCGCTAGATACTGTTGATTTACCACCGACGAGTTAATTGCACATTAATAACATAATAACGATAAGCGTACATTGCTAAGTGCTGAATTAATTTGGGTTTTTGTGGGTAATTGAAATACGAATGAGGTTTTCGGGTATGTTAATTATTTTTTTGGCTAAACCAGCTGTTTTTTGTGGTTTGGAAATATGATAATATTAATTTAGTGATATGGCTTCTTTTAAAATATAACATTAATTTATGTCTTCTTCTAAGTAGCTACTCTCTTGACAGAGTAGTCGTGGTCTTTGAATATAAACACATACGGGTATTTCTCATTATGAAGGAATTTTGGTGGGCTCAACTCATAGCTCCTTCGTTTTTAAATATTTCTAATTTATTTTAAATCTGGAATAAAGAACTGATTGGCTTCTATATGGGCACTGAAATTCAGCTAGATTCGAAAATAACTTTTTGGAGAAAAATGCATAAATATCATGAAAATTGTCACTTTCCTGTGGGGTGATTTTTCAAAATGCAAGTTTCCTACCGACATAATACGTAAAGTAAGCACAAAATCAAAGAGATTATTACCTAATCATAGTAACAATCAATAAAACTTAGCTGAAACCTAAAAAGAAGCTGCGTATCCTCCTATTTTTAGTCGATTTTTCATCATAGAATAGGGGCGACATGAATTGTGTATCACATTCCTGTCAGCTATAAATATGTCAAGAATACCAACAAATTGAATAATGAGCGCTGTTGCCAGATTTCCGACACAAAGTACGTAGTAAAATGGACTCACTGCCGCTTAAAGTTTCGCCTAACTGCCAATCAGACAATCGTGACAACGATCTAATCGACCGCAGACGCGTTCGGGACAGACAACTTCTCACTTGTATGGTATGTATTTACGTAAACAATGTTTAGAATTCTTAAATATTTTTTATTGTTTTGATTAATATACCTAGTGTAAATATACTATAAAGCATTAACATGTCATTCGAATACATCGTTTTTGTGTTTTTTATGAATAACCTCAAAATTATCACCTTCCTGTGTATCACTTGTCTGGATCCATTAAGACAGGAAAGTGAATACATTACAGGAAAGTGATAAAAAATCACTTAGATTCCTAATTTCCTGCTAACATTGTATGTATTAACCCGTTGAGGACTTTTTTTCACAACAACCAAAATGCCACAACCTAAGAAAAAAAGAGCAGGGAAGAAATATTGGCACAAAAACGAGAAAAAGAAAGAAAACGTTATAAACGAAAGAAAAATGATCCAGACAAGATAGCTCCTTTAAAAGAACAGAAAAACAGTATTATTTAAAGTCAAGAACTACAGGAAAAATAAAAACAATATCTGAAATGACCGATCGTGAAAAAAGGCACAAGATTTATTTTTGTACTCGTACTTAAGTATACGGACTCATAGAATACATTAAGTTTGATGATTAATGATCTCTTAAAGATAAATTTATACTATTAAGCTACACAGACCAAGTCATACTCGTAAATTGTTTCTAAATAAATAAATAAAAAGAATGTGAATTTGTGTTTAATAATCTCACTTTCCTGGTTACTTCTCATTATTCTGGCAGTAAAATAACATTCACATCATAATATTTTATAACGGTTTTCAGTCAATGTATAAAATATATATTGTCAAGTATATATACACGTCACTTATTATGCATTTTTATACATACTTAAAGTTAATTTTCATTTTCCTGTGCCATATAATTATCACTTGTCTGTCCTTTTTTAAAAGGCCTTTAAATTAATTATTCACCAATATTTTGTCTGACCCACACAACTTTAGCTTATTTAAGTAAAAACCTTGACCTCTGGCCACTTTGCATACTAAATTTAGGAAAAAAAGTATGGGACTAAAAACTTCCGTTATTATTCCTTCATAATAAGAACTAGCCATACCTACATAATGTATTATATATAGACATAAACCTATATAGACCAGACAGATAACACGACGGGCGTAGAAGTCTGAGTTCAGCGACAAAAGCTTTTGCAAAAGAATCTCATTATGACTAAGATATGACATTTAGCATGCGTTTTTAAGCTTAGATTTGCTATAATCCACTAAACCTAGTCCAACTCATACCTCGGTTTATAACTGACACCTCATTTGTTCTCAGATATAATCGCCTTATGACTTCCTGTGCGACAGACGGACAGACACGACATTGTATGTAAATACCTTATCTGTTTATGATGTAAGGTTACGATGACTTTGATCTTAGATCAGGGTGGGATTTCAAATGGTGTTTTAAGGTTTTGAATAAAAACGGAATGAAGGGATTGTCTGAAACTAGACTTTGCCCGCGGTTTCGTCCACGTAAATTTTAGAACTTGGTCCAGAGAGGAATAAAAAGCATCTTATATGTTTATCCACATTATACACTACATGCGTACTAAATCTCATAATAATCTGTTCAGTAGTTTTTACGTGAAAGGGTAACAAACATCCATCCATCTTCACAAACTTTAACATTTATAATAGTAGAAGGATTGGCTGTAATCCTTTAGAGACTCTTGCCCAACAGTGGGCATTACCACTGCTGGGCAAGAGTCTCTCCCCACAACTGGGGAGGTCTGGAGCATACCCCACCACGCTGCTCTAATGCGGATTGGTGGAGAAACGATCTAGTGGCCACCCATGAGGCCTTCGACAAGATTTAACGACTGCTATCGTATCGATAACAACCGGCGACGCGCCTAACGTCAGAAAAAATATAATTCTTGTTAATTGTTTTCAACTTACAGATGTTGCAGATAACTTACTCGATGTGCGGTGATAGCCCAGTGGCTTAGAATTCAACCTCGAATCGAGGGGTCCGGGTTTGAATCCCAGTGGCACGCACCAATGACTTTGTAAAAAAGTTACGTGCGCTTTATAAAATTAAATCACCTGCTATTACCGTGAAGGAAAACATCGTGAGGAAACCTGCAAACCTGAGAGTTCACAAAAAAATGTTCTCAAAGGTATGTGAAGTCCACCAACCCACAGTAGGCCAGCGTGGTGGACTAAGGCCTACATCCTTCTCATGAGAGGAGACCCGACCCTGTAGTGGACCCGACCTGTAGTCATTATAAGGTTACTGACACTCGTGGTAAGTTATTGTAAGTAGGCGATAAGACAGTGGGTAATATAGATAGATAAACAGCAGATAAATAACTTTTCAGACTGTATCCCGTGTAACGGTGCCTGGCAGCGGGCATTAAGCTGTCACAGCATCCGCACAGAGCCGGGGATCAAGTGTGTATGCGTTGAGTCAGTTATTTCCGGACGCGCTGCGCGAGTCACGAGATGACAGGAGATTACCTGATTTATACACAAGTGCACAGCTGTCATCACTGTCATAGAAGCTTCTAGTTCTTAGGGTAATAATAAATAGTAACCAATTAACATTCACTGGCCTGTAGGCTCAATTGCTTAATCAATAATCCATCTCAAATTTAACTTCAATTATTAGATAATTATCAGCCCCTTCGTATACAAGGCTACGTAAGTGTCCTGAAGACGCTGATGACGAGTACGACGCGGGATTAAAGTCGGCGACGCGACTAGTGTCCGAACCTTCATGGATTTGTATGGCTGAAGTCGTCTGGAGATTAAAGTCGTCGAGAAGACTTGCGTAGCCTTGTGTACGAAGGTACACACACTCCTACCGAAACGCAAGAGATCACTCGCTTTACGATGGATTGTCAGTAACCCATTAATGACCCACTACAGGGTCGGGTCTCCTCTCACAATGAGAAGGATGTAGGCCTTAGTCCACCACGCTGGCCTAGTGCGGGTTGGTGGACTTCACATGCCTTTGAGAACTTTTTTTTCTGAACTCTCAGGCATGCAGGTTTCCTCACGATGTTTTCCTTCACCGTAACAGCAGGTGATATTTAATTTTTATAAAGCGCACATAACTTTTTTACAAAGTCATTGGTGCGTGCCACTGGGATTCGAACCCGGACCCCTCGATTCGAGGTCGAATTCTAAGCCACTGGGCTATCACCGCTATGTTACGATAGATTAGGCTTGATTAAGCGAGCCACAATCCGTACTAAGTTAAGCTGACTTTCTTTTCCTTAAGCCTTCCTGCCAACTCACGTTAAAACTATTCGACTAAATTTTACGATGTTAACTGCCTAAACAGCTACAAATACCACCTGTAAATCATCCATAATTGCAAGACCCGTGTAAATTACTCCAAGGTGTGCTAACTAAGGACTAAACTGGCTGCCATTTACAGCGAATAGCCCACGTCTCCCAGTGTTGACCAGCGTGAGGCTGATTAATAGCTAAATGATCGGGAAACAGAGTTAAAGTGTGAAGCGAACTATAGGTAAAACATAGAAGCAACAGTTGCTCGCCCACATCATCCACAAAGATACAACAAATTATGTCCATTCATTCAATTATGCGCAGTGGGGGCATGTAGGTACCTATCTCCGGTCGTTTTGATGGTGTATTATATTGGTGTATTTGTTTTGTAACCCATTAATGACCCACTGCAGGGTGGGGTCTCGTTAAGGCCTACATCCTTCTAATTACGACGACCCGAGTGGCTCAGTTGGCAAAGACGCCAGTACGCTACGCGGAGGGTCCTGGGTTCGATTCCCAGCAGAGCAGAGATTTGAATGATTAAATTTCTGTTTCTGGTCTGGGTGTGTTGTGTTGTTGTCTTGTGTGTGTCCATGGCGCCCACGACACAGGGAATCCTAGTGTGGGGCTATGAGTGTGAAGCGTTATTTATTTATTTATTATTTATTTATTATGAGAACAATGAGAAGCATGTAGTCTAAGTCCGCCACGCTGGCCTGATGCGGTTGTTGGATATTGGTGAATTCGTAAAACATTTACTTTGGAATATGGTATGTAAAGATCTACCTTTACATTTACATACATACCATTCAAGGAACTTTCTTCCCCATACACTCTATTGTAGAAAGTTACACTCTAGTTTATGGGGAAGAAAGTAGTAGGGAATGGCGACCACGTTTAGGCAAAAAGAGCAGAGGCTGCGCTCCGATTAGACTGACCACCTGAAGAAAACCAATGGACTCAAAGGGCCCAAGACCGTCGATTAGGGAAGGCCCATTTTCAGTTGTAGACTACAAAAGGCTGAAAGGCAGGAAGAAAGATAAAAAAATGCGTCTAATTTGCAATATTTAATTTAAAAAGGCTGTCGGCTGTGGTGTGTTTCAGCCTTAATTACCAGCCGAATGACGGCTGTAAATACGTCGGACCAAATATATTTATACATCACGACCACTAATTGACATTCACGATACGTTTCGCCGCGGAATCAATAAATATCGGCGCACCGCGTATTATACCAGTGACAGATCGAGGTGAGCGGAACGACTGGCGAATTGTGGCTCAAGACATAGAAGATAGCGAGTTAACACGTGCAGTGCCTTGTCAATGCCGTGGGCGTTTAAGCGATGCCACCTATATTTCATTTACAGGAGTGTCGCGGGATTCTCTAGTGAATTGTATATAGAGTGAAATCCGCTCTTAAATTTATTATCACAAAAACACACTTAACAAAATTATTGATACATCATTGACTTGAAAGTTGACGTGCATTACTGATTGTGTGGTTAAGAAAACCTAAACATATACCTTAAAATGTTAACAATTTTATAATGTGTAGGTACGTTAAAGATACCGTGCTATTTGTATCTCCTTGCCCGAAGTTGCCATACTTTGTAGTTACATCGTTAACAAAAATTTAAAATAACCTTCAAGTATCTCCAATAAATCGCTCGATCCTTTACTTTATACCATATACAAGAGCTATGACACCGAAATGACACCGGTAAATATTCATAATTCATACGCAATTAAACGCCAGCCTCGTAAAATATTATTTGCAACTAAAACGTGTGCAAATTACACTGCTTTACTACCACTGTCTGTTTTAGCGGATATGTTAATTTATTAACGCGTTTCGGATTTAGGACCGACTTGTATTTATCGCTCTTACGCCTGTCAAATGAATTGCAATATTCGTAATGAACGTATTGAAGACAGCAGACAGGCTTTAATGACTTGTATGACCATCTAATGGTATGCGAGACGTCAGGGGTTATAAATTTATAACTATGAAATTTCCACAAATATTGACGTCCAAAATCTTGTTATCTCGTTCCTTTTATTTCAATCACTGAGTAAAATTTTAAAAAAGCTTAAAGTTAGCTGCTTTCCATTCAATTTGTAGTATCCTAATTATTTCTTATAATAAAGAGAGAGAAAGGACCCAGATTGATACCTTGAGGCACCCCTGTCTGTACTGCCGTATATAAACACTTTTTAAATTCATGCAATAAAATGTTTAGGCAAATCAGTCCCTTATGATTTGTAAATTCCCATTTATAACAGGAATACTTTAAGAGAACCACATCTTATTAATTCCCACATTGGTAGTTTCATTCCCCTCATACGTATTTTTAGTGGAATCTGAAATAATTAAACGAAATCATACAACTTATGAATATATCGGTGCTCCTCTATCCCACAGCATCTTCGTTTTTAGTATCTGTAAAATTAGACATAAAATCTCCAATATTTCTCGTAACTCGCTTCTTAGTTACACTGCAACAGGTTATTTAAGCTAAATAGACAAAATTACGTTAATTAACGTTTGGAAAGGATTAGGACATCGTGTTAATCATGACGCCTGCTTGTATAAATTTGACTTCAAGCTTTAAGATACTTGGCCTCCTTTCATCTTTATTATCAAATTTGTTGCCTTCAGAATAAATGGATCTTCTAGCATTTTACATTTGCGAATCGTTCTGTGCATACTACTTTGTGCACCTACCAATTTCTAAAAAGAAAATTATTTAGAATTTAAGACCATCATTCCTCTCATACAATTTCACAAAGATAAAAGTAGTTAAGGATGTAATTGTAGAAATAAGAGCGAATATGAAAATGACAAAATACAAAACGAATTCATGGAAACGGAAAAAAGCAATGCTCTCAAAAACACAAGAGACAAAGATATCGCTTCACGGTGATCTATGAGAATGGCGGTAGGGACCTGTAAAAATGACATTGGTTTTGCCTATAACAAACTACCATCAAAAATAAGTTTTTCAGTTCAACATAACATAAAAAGCTTAATAATACATATATACATAAAAATAAAGCGAACTCACATTAAAAAATTATACGTCATGTCATGTCTTACGTGACCAGAATCATAATAAGTCATAAAACTTTAGCCATAAAAACCATCCCTTTAACGATGACAATAGCTTCTTGGGTCTCACATTAAATACCCTAGAGATATGTTTATTGGTAGAGTAGGTGAAGTATTATTATGCCATAGAGATATTTTTACGTATGTAGGTAGAGTAAGTGAGGAACAGCACGTATGTTAGTGAATACTTTCATAGCTTGATATTATTTTACCAACTATTTCACTGTTGTGCATTTCAACTGGATTGTGACTTTAGGGAGAAAAATAATGTTGTTTATCTCTCTCTTTGCAATTGATAACTCTTAGCTCGGCTTGCATATTCTATGTACCTATAGATATAGGTATGTGTAGGTATGTTACATCGATATATTATAAAAGAATTTAAATTCCAAGACTGGTCACTTGTCATTTTTAACACTATTTTAATGGACAATAAGAAATGAAGGACTGTCGTTACTCGGGAATCTGCTGTACACAAGAGGGCGGGCAAAAACCGAAATGTATATTCTAAGGGTTGCAGTACACTCTCGCTGAGTTTGGGAGCGAACTTGAGATCTAATACATGCATTATGAGGAAATCATAATAATCCTATAATATAATAATATGTTTTACCGACTATAACACATTGTATAAGTAAAAAAATACATTTTTAGCATGATCATACTATTAAAAACGTGATAGTTTGTGAGGATGGATGGATGGATATTTGTTACTCTTTTTTGGATGAAATTTGGTATGCACACAGTTTAAAATCTGGGTTACTACTTTTTAACCCTCTCTGCACCAAGCTCTAAAATCCGAAGAGGGCGAAGCTGCGGGCAAGAGTCTAGTGGAATAATAAGGGAATGGTAAGTGTGTAAAAGTACTCGTTTGAGAATTTGATAATGAGTTACTTTTCTTAGGAGTGAAGACGCATCTACTTCAAAACTCAGGCAGAGCTATTAGAAATTGGACACAATTCAGTCAGCACACTCATTTTCTAAGGACCTCCACTTATGTAGCGACCAACACTACAAGGACGTTAAAACCATAATATTATGTGGGAACCAAGTACAGTAAACGAACATAAAAATGTTTCTGCCATTCGCTGAACGAGAGTGTAGAGTGGGCCTTACAAGAGATCGCTCGTGTCTTATAATAGATCGTACAAAAACAGCCACAACGCATGTTCACACATGTTTAACATCGAGGCACATGCAATTATCTCCAATTAAACCTTAATGAAGCATCCTAGGTACGCGTAAGAAATATTTTAATCGAAAAAACACTATTATTCGATGTGGTTCTTGTTGCTTATTTTAATTGATGACCTGTATTGTGTTGTGGTTGATCAGACCGTGAACGTTCTGGGTTTGAGTTCGGAGGAAGCGATTTTTTCTTCGTTTATCATAGGGACCTCAAAAATCTAGGGAAGATTTTTGTTTCTTATCGGGTCTCACTCCCAAGGCAATGAAGTTTGTACGTTGAGACCAATAAATATCCGATAACAAAATTTCTATCACCGCCTACACCCGTTGGTCATTTTAGATAGGGGTTTTTAATGCAAGTTATGGTTTCCAAGGTAACTTAAAGTAACCTTACCGACATAAAATGTAGCTATGTATTTATGTTTTATGAGTAATAATGACCGATGAATTATATAACATTATGTAATTAATACTCGCAATAATAATAATAATGACTGAAGACCTGAAGAAGACAGCAGGAAACCGTTGGATTCAGAGGGCCCAGGACCGGGCGGAGTGGCGTCGATTAGGGGAGGCCTATGTCTAGCAGTGGACTACCATTATGTTCTTATTTGTAAAAACTAAGGGCACAGACGGTCTTTTAAATAATTCACATTAAAAAATTTATATGTTTAAATGACGTATTTATTTTAATCAATAATTAAGTGATAGTTACAAAATTATAGTATAAAAATAATAGGTTTATATCTATCTACTTATATTCTCATCAGAGGATGATATCGTGTAAGCTAACAATAACTCTTCAAAGGAACAAGTTCTAAAACTTTAATTGCAACTCCTTTTATGTACTGCAGTTGCGTTCTTAACCTTTAATTAATGGATTTCAAACAATGTTGGTAATAAGTCGTTATTGTAGGCAATTTAAATTTCACCCTCAATAAAGATGTAAGTTGTGTACTTGGAAAGTAGGGCTAAAGTAGCAATCATTCATAGGTCTTTTATAACCAGAATGCTAAGTGATATTAAGTGTGCAGAGATAGCCCAGTGGTTAATAAATCGAGAGGTCCAGGTTCAAATCGCAATACGAAATCTCATACCATGGCAGCTCATAGTGACGACAATATTTAATATATGTCGTCACTTCCGTTATACGTAAATTTTTCTTACGGTTTGTCTCACATTTTTTTTTCAGTTCTCCTCCTCATGTCCTCCAAGACAAGACTGCCGTAAGGAACTTTAGTTCAAAAAGTTACGTGCGGTTTATAAATTGAATAATTATCACGGTGAATAAAAACATCGTGAAAACCTGCATGCCTGAGAGAGCACAAAAACTGTTCTCAAAGGCATCTTCACCCGCACTAAGCCAGCGTGGTGGACTTATGACTACATCCTTCATCAGAAGAGACCGACCTTCGAGTGGGTCAATAATGGGCTACATACAAGTTTAATCTCAGTACAGTTTCAACAATGTCAGATGCAATACTTAATGTCTACACTTCCACGACATTTTCTAACGGTTATTTATTTGCCGTGCAGTTACTACTTCTGTTATAACTTCTGTTGCACAATTAGGTACATATGATTTACAGTTTCACTTTGTCATTTGTAAGTGCAGTGTAAATCACGTTATTATATTGTTTATGTGTGTCTAAGATACACTGTAGAATGTTTGTTATTTATCAAAGAAGTGTATTGTACTGGCTCTGAAGGTTATAATTTGTTGGACATTTCAGTTGGAAAATTCAGTCGTTTGAATCTAGTACCGTAGGCTGTCAGTCCACCAACCCGCACTAGGCCAGCGTGGTGGACTATAATGATGGGTTACAGAGACTGTAACCTATGTATCCTGGTTCGAGAGTCACATTTCACGTTTGAGAACATTTTTTGTGAACTCTCAGGCATGCAGGTTTCCTCACGATGTTTACCTTCACCGTTACAGCAAGGGCTATATCATTACTAAAGCGCATATAACTTTCGAAGAAAGTCATCAGAATTCCAACCCATACATCAGCTGTTTTATGGAAACGCAGGAAATAAATAACCGCCATTAAAATGTGAGGACGTGCATACATTGTGGCAGCCTTATGACGATACGACAAGAATGTTAGAGCTTACTGCCGTGTCGCACTGCACACTGCTAAATAATTAGTAAGACATACTAACCGTCACGAGTCGTGAGCACAGATGATTAATGGTAGGGATATTGTACGCTTTCGGCCAATGTGCAGCACCTGAAAACACGCGCTAGACCAATAGACGACGTACATTGACCAACTGACGGCTGATCGACCAATCGCGTGAACCGCAGCGCAGTCCGTGTTAAACCGACCAATAATGATAGTGCTCACGACTCTTGCTACTATAGCAACGACCTTATCTGTTAATAGAACTTCACCTGTAATGTAAAATCGTCTTGAGCTGATCTGGAAGCTGTGTCTACTAAATCTGCGATTTTATAATAGTAGTAGGAAGTAGTAGGAATTACTTTTAATACAGAACTATGCAGGTTAATCAGGGCCATCTTAGACTATGCTGGGGCCCTTGGGCAGATAAGAAATTGGGGCCTTTTTGGAATGTAAAGAGCGCGAACTATACAAATTTTTTTCACTATGATCGGCATTATTAATCAAATATATTATAATAATACAATATGTTATTAATGATATTATTGTGTATGCTGCTGTTTTTTGTTGTTCGTGTTTCGTTGTTGTGTGTTCGAATCACTCAAATTATCCATAATTATAAATGTATTGATTTAAATAAATCTGAAAGTGATCGACGTTCGTGCAACGAGAAAAGTGCAATGCGCCCGACTGCAATATTTCGATATTAAATGTGAGAGAAATTGTCGGTCCTTCGGGGCCCTCTGAGGATAGGGGCCCTGGGCACTGGCCCCGAGTGCCCTTATGGTAAAGACGATATTGAGGTTAATGCAATGAAAGACATGCCAGAGACATGCTATTAGTATCCCAACGATTTTACGACATATACTTCGCGCCGCTGCGGAAATTCTCTAAAGGCTTAGGAGAACACGGTAAGTGACATAATTGGTAAATAGAAGGGTTTTCTTGTTATAGGTTTTATAACTTTTATGTTATACCAATCGATCAAGAATACTTAATATGTAGGTATTGGTCACAGAATTTATTGTATCTAATCAAAGGCTGTAATTAATTTGCTTTTTTCATTGCTTGGATTTTACTTTCGTTCGAGAACAATCTACATTCTCTAAATGTTGTAGAAATAGAAAAACGTGTAACATCGTATTCTAAAACCTTAATTTTTTTTATCATTATTTTTGTGAGTTTTTTATGGAGTGAAATTACTACTAAACATTGTCACTACAACAAGTATCTATGCTTGTTTTTTTAACACATAAAATTGTAACAGAAAATGCCAAACATTTTACACTACTTACATCACATTAAGCAGAATAGGCATGATGACAGTAATCAAGTATCGCCAAAATATTTATCTGATCTAATGAAATAGGATTCAAAGATTTTGAAACATGTATTTATTCTCTTATTAATGTCGAGATTCATAATTTATTTGTTAAAATAAATCTACAAAATACAACAATCCGCCATGATAGCTAAAACACCCATCAGATCGAATTACGTCAAATTACGTCACGTCTTAGTTAACGTCATTTTTTTCGTAAGCATATTATACGCGATCTGTCATTTTTTACTGAGCCGTGGCGCAATGACAGACGTCATGACACGGGCGCGCGTTTTGGACCGAATTTGAAACTTAAAATTTAAACGTACTTTTATTACACAAAAACCTTAATTTTCTACAAAAATATGATATATTTTAGACATAATAGAAACTTCTGAATATCATAGAAGAGTTTTTGAAAATTAGTCATCATGCCTATTAGGTAAAGTAAAACATTGTAAACGCACCTACAATTTATTAAAGTGTTCGAGATCTCTCCATAAAGCCAGTTACTGCGTTACTATTGCCGTTACGTATTCCGGGACGGAGCGCTTTTTGTTCCAATTATACATGCCTCGGACTGGTAGGAATTGCTCTATACTAATATGGATTTTTATGCCCCATAACTAAGTAACCATACGTGTGGTTTATAAAGGACTGTGCAGCTTCAGCTTTGAATAAGCTTTACTAAGGGTCCTGTGCTGTCTGATCAGTCCTGTGCCGAAAGGCCTATTATGAAACTAAGGACTGTTTAGATAAGAAAGCGTGGGATTGAATAACTTCACTAGGCTATTTCTATACACCATGTATCAATATTTATTTGTGAGCGGATAGCAATGGGGCGATATTGACACACGCGATAGCTGTCACGTGTGTTCCTTTATTGGGCCTAGCCATACTGCACTATAGACTAAGTTTTATTTACTTTTAAAAGAGTGCTGGGAGTTTTTTTCCGCCCGCTTTTTTCTCCCAGTCTCCGTTTTGCCTGAGGGGCGATCAAAGCGGATGAATGTAGAATGTATAACTTATCTGTATGACTTTCATTAAGTGTGCACAAATTGTACCTAACAATGAATAAAAGCTTTTGAGTTTGAGTTGGAATTTGTAGTACAGCACTTGATTGGATGTAACAACGTAAAATAGGGTCTATACCTATAGGTGTGATACTAATTGGCAAATTATATGCTTCATGCTAAAGCGATGTTAGCCCAGTGGCTAAGAATTCGGCCTGATGTCGAAGGGTTCGGATTTGAATTACAGTCAATTTTATAAAATAAAAAAATCACTCCATTACATCAGAGTGAAGGGGTGAAATGGTGAAACACACATGTCTTTAAGTCCTTCATAGTGTTCTTAAAGGCATATGTTAATAACTCAGATCGGATTTTTCGGAAAAATAAAATAAAAATGTTAGGTGTGGACAACCCTTAACACTTAGGGGTATGAAAACTAGATAGTACCTAGCCGATTCTCAGACCTACTGAATATGCATATAAAATTTTATAAAAATCGATCAAGCCGTTTTGGAGGAGTATGGTAACTAAAACTGTGACATGAGAATTTTGTAATAAGAAAATAGTATATCTAATACTGGTCCGGACTAGAACGTTAATCTAAATTCACTTGTACATTACAATACCTACATACCTACAAAGTACAAGAAGATGCTAGAGCAGGCCTGAAGCCTCCTCTTCCTTCCTCTTCTTGTGTAGAAGAAATTCTTGAACAGAAGAAGTAAAGAGATATCCTGTTTTAAGATTACAAAGTGCTCACTTTACTCATAACCAATGGCTGTCAACATTTCTCTATCTGAAATTGGCTGTAACCGTCACGCATTTATGACCGGTATTGGTTTCACGTAGAGGCGGTTATCGCTTGCAGTTTTTGCGAGTTACAAGTTAATTTATAGGTATTAGTTGGATAGGATCTGGTGAAACTTGTCGTGAGGGACGTGTTAGACCACTGAAGAGTAACCAAGTATTAACCTAAAACTTTTTTTAGGTTAATTGGTTAGGTTATAAATGTTATTAATTTTTTTAATCTCGTATCACGCGTGCTCATTTGTCGGTCGAAAATTATACTGCAATATAATTAGTTCATAATTGATTTTAATAGAGTGCCGGGAGTTATTTCCGCCCGCTTTTTTCTCCTGGTCTATGATAGCCTGAGGGGCACGGAAAGCGGATGTAAGATAATAATATTCTATCATGTATGATGTTCATAAAGCATAACTTTTTACGATAATAATGTAATGGAGTCACAACCTATTTACAAATTAATACTACAATGTATACTTACGTGTCGTCTCTACTACATACTTAGTGAGTACCTGACATGTAGTTAAGTTTATGTGACAAGCGACATGAAGCCATCTGCGCAAGTTATAGGCCTCTATATTAACCCAAGGACCTTAGAAGGCTTTATTGATATTACTCTAGTTATGGAGATATCAATAAAGTCTAGTATCAGGCATTCGTTTTAGTACAAAATTATGCGGGCTTTAACGCAGAAGAAGTGAGCATTCTAGACTATTTATTGGTAAAGTCACGTTAAGCACATTTAAGGATATGTTTGGTACCAAAGATTTTTATATTGCGAGATGGAGTGATGTCATACTAGAAAATAAGAAAAAGTGGGCTCAATGTTTTTATAAGAATGCAGTAAGAGACACATTGTTGTTTTAACCCATTAATGACCCACTACAGGGTCGGGTCTCCTCTCACAATGAGAGGGATGTAGGCCTTGCGCCACGCTGGCCTACTGCGGGTTGGTGGACTTCACATGCCTTTGAGAACATTTTTTTGTGAACTCTCAGGCGTGCAGGTTTCCTCACGATGTTTTCCTTCACCGTAACAGCAGGTGATATTTAATTTTATAAATCGCACATAACTTTTTTACAAAGTCATTGGTGCGTGCCACTGGGATTCGAACCCGGACCCCTCGATTCGAGGTCGAGTTCTAAGCCACCGGGCTATCACCGCTGCAAGAGACTCATAATAGTTGCTATTTCTTGGATTTGAGAACTTGATCCAGAAAGAGATAAAAAGTATCTTTAAAATAATCCAAGTTATAACCTATATGCATTAATTATTATTTACCGCGGTACTAAAGGCGCTTCAGTATCATTAAATGTTACCGCACAAAACATTACAAAACCCCATAGCACCTTTATCAAGGCTGATATCTTCAACAAGAACGACAAACCGAACGACGGTCGATAAAATTTTCATTGAAACTTGAATAAAAATTCAAATCACTGTAACCCTGGCTACCAAATTACCACACAATTGCTTTTAAAAAGCAACTCAAAAATACGTTTTCGATTCTTGTTAAACCGCTGGTTTTATTGCAAGAGGTGAGCGAAGGACTTTAAATACCTAAGTAGTTCGATGAAAAGATTTACGGCAAAAATTGAAAATGATTGTTATATCCGTTTTAAAAAATATTTAGATTTTCCTAGCTAAATTAATTCTTTAATCATACAATGAGGTTCATTTAATGTTTATATATCAATTGCAATTTGCCTGTACCCACTACTGTGTATATGACAATAAAGTTAGGTTTATAGCTAATAGAGTTAAAAGGGTAAGAGTATTCAAGTCTTATCTATCTATCTAATGAAGCAGCCTATAATTATTTTGTCTTGATTCATATAAGCAGGTTACAAATATTAAAACAAAAGAAATATTGTTTGTAAGGTCTGTACCCTTAGTCTGAGTTTTAGCGATACAGAAACGAATCGTTTGTGCGTTTCGTTTCGGATAGATACGTAATTCATACACAGCTTACTACACAGGAGTCCACAGTGTAATAATAAATAGAGGTAAAAGATTTTTAGAGGAGTTAAACAATATAATATCATATTTTTGTATGGAGTGAAAGATATGAATACTTATCGTTAGAGATTATAATACTGTCTAAAATATTTAATACCTACGGGATAATATGAGTTCGAAATCTTACAGTGCATTACGGCCAATTCACGGTTATTTTGTTTCATTAATATTATTTAACATTGAAAGAGTGTTAATTAAAAATAAAGCAATTTTTGTGATGATTTATCTAATGCTTTATTAATTTTTTAACACTTCTAAAAATATTTTTCCTCTGTTGGTTATTACACTGTGCATTTTCGTCTGGTAAGCTGTGTATGTGTGCGTTTCGTTTCGGAACTGCTAAAACTCAGACTAAGGGTACTGTCCAACAAGAGTGTTTCACATAGTATCGCTTTCCGCTTTCCAGTTGGAAGTGAAACAGGGTAAAGCCGGATTCTATTAAAGGATCGTAAAATTTCGATGTAATCGCTACACAGGTCCATTTTATACTGAGGTCCGCGGTGTTTCGAACGTGCAAAATTTCAGCAACACACTGTTTTGCTCAGAGCGATTTTAAGTTATGTGAGTTGATGGAAGCCGAGATCTTTCTTTATGCCTGCTCGATATCCACCAGAGGAGAAAAGAAAATTAAACTTAGGAATATTACATATAACATAATAATATAACAGTCGTTTTAGTTAATAACTGACATCGGTCTAGCATGCATTATACTCGTCTCAAGCTGCATTATACTAGTTATATCGCTTGCATTCTTGCAAATGTTGCTCGTATGAAAACGTAATTTTGTACATTTTGTCATATATCAGGACAAGGACAAAGTATTAAGAATTTTTTTTAGATTCAATAATATATTATATTTTTTCAATACCTTCTATTAATAAAATAAAATTTAATGTGACTAAAGTATTGCTAATACTAAATATTCGTACATTAATGTTTTGGGTACAATTTGACTCAAACCCAACAAAATTTAATTTCTAAGCTCAATAGCTAAAACTATTTAACTACCACCTATAGATACAAACCTGTAGGCATATTTATTTATCGAGTAAAAACCTTGGTTAGCAATTGTAATATCCTCATTACGTTTACATTATTCCCTTTGTATAAATAACGTGTCTTTGCATACATTTCTAGTTTTTTGTGTTCATGAGCAAATATTTGTATAATTAATGAGACATACGAGCAATGGAATATTAAACATGCGATGATATATGGGACACATAGCGTGACTTCAAGTACTATTATGTTTGTTTTGTATTTATGAGTGCTTTTTCATTATACTAACAGTGGGTTGCCCAGCGTTCAGACCGCTAACAGAAGATTTACAGGTATAATGTATTTGAATCCAACGGTTTCCCGCTATTTTCTTTAGGTCATCAGTCAACCTGGTCTGCATCGGTGGTCGGTCTACCTACTTCCTTCCTTCCTTTCAGCCCTCGGCAGTCCACTGCTGGAAATGGGCCTCCCCTGATTGACGCCACTCCGCCCGCTCCTGGGCCCTCTGAATCCAACGGTTTCCCGCTGTCTTCTTCAGGTCATCAGTCCACCTGGTCGGAGGGCGGCCTGTGCTCCTTTTGCCTAAACGTGGTCGCCATTCGAGGACCTTTTTTCCCCATCGGTTGTCAGTCCTGCGTACGATGGGGCCAGCCCATTGCCACTTTAATTTGCAAACTTTGAGAGTTATGTCTCATCATTTCTGATTCTGTCTCGTAGAGAAATACCAAGCATCACTCTCTCCATTGTCCTCTGGGCGACTCTGAGCTTGTGCATTAGGCTCACAGTAAAGGACCACGTCTCGGCACCGTAGGTACGTATCACCCACGAGTTGAATTCGTGCGATATCGCCTCCAAAAGCGCAGCCAAATCCGAGGCCCACAACTCAATCACAGCAGCTGGTCCGCCGATAAATAACCCCCGCCACAGATTTTATTATCGGGCCCGATTGTAAATTATCCGTTTATCGCTTTATTCTCCACTCATTAACGTTTTATATTTAAGATATGGGTTATTAATTTCGGAGAATGCTGCCTGGATTTACGACGCTCGAAGTGTTGGTTCCAACAACTTTGTTGACCAAGCGTTTCACTTACAGCGATGGGATTAGAAGCATTTTGAAAAGATCAGTCATAATATCCACAATTCTTGGCGACTCACTTATATTACGATTCGTAAAATTAGTTGAATTCAATCTTCAGCACATTTTGTGATATGCTATAATAATTTTGGCTACTAGATTACTCACTGATATCAATTATACTAGATCTGGGAGTACAGATAAAGACATAAAGGTGTAAATGGTCATAAAATAATAAAGATTACGAAATTATTGCTTTACGAACGTTTATGAGAAGGGATTTCTATTTTTTGATAACTTTAATTATGATGAAGCAAATTATGACTTTCATTTACTTACTACACTCTTTATTAAGAGATTAAAGCCTAGCTTTCTCGCCTACATCTCTTGGTAGGACCCAAAAATTAGGTATGTCTTGAAAAAATTTTTTTACAAGCGTCTGTAAATATTATCTCGTTTAAAATCTTTTATCGCCTACATCTCTGGGTGGGACCCAACAATTATGTTTTGAAATAATTTTATTTTCAGCGGTATCCGACCGCTTGCGCAATTTACAACTCGGCTCGCGTTTTGTGAAAGAAATTTGTATTTTATTTTATTTTAATAGCGGCTTTTCTGAGAGCTTGTAATTGGTTAGGCGGGTTCATTTTTGCCATGTTGTTGAAAGAACATACACACACCTACATTTTATGTTCTGATTATGGAATTTATTGTTTATGTTGAAAAAAAATTAATTCAGACGCCGTTAAATTAGATAAGTATTAGAGTAGACGAAAAATAAACGGTTATTAAATAGGCAGTAAAAATGTATAACTACCTAATTATATACTTACACTAGCTAACCCCGCAAACGTTGTTTTGCGATATAAGTTATCGAGCGTTAAAATCGACCATTAAAAAAAGGGGTTGTTGATAGAAAGGTGAAAATTTAGGGTTGTATGTATTTTTTGATGCCACATTACTGAAAAATGGAAATAAAAAAAAATTGTCCAAAAAATTAAAATTAAAATGTTAGGTGTGGACAACCCTTTTCACTTAGGGGTATGAAAAATAGACGTTAGCCGATTCTCAGACCTACTGAATATGCATATAAAATTTCATAAAAATCGGTCAAGGTTTTGGAGGTGTATATGGTAACTAAAACTGTGACATGAGAATTTTATATATAAGAGATAATCTGTATAAAACTTTAATCCATCCAATATTTAACGTTCGTAGGTATTCATACTTAGCTGGTCTGGACAGAATAATATAGTTTAATAAAAGAAAGTTTTTTTAAAACCAGGTTAGGATTACTACTTGTGTTAGGATTATATTAGTGCTGATAACACTTTTTCAGGAAGATAACATACATACTATGATGATCACCCAAAATCTGTCTTTCAGACTTCCACAATACCACACCCTAATCTCTAGAATACAACGGATATCCAATATGGCGTGTTTTAAGGGAAGCAGTTGATACTAAGACTTACTCGTATACACAACTATCATTAGTCGTGCTACTATTAATTTTCCAGCCTGTACTTACTAACCTGCAGCGGTGATAGCCCAGTGGCTTAGAATTCGACCTCGAATCGAGGGGTCCGGGTTCGAATCCCAGTGGCACGCACCAATGACTTTGTATGTAATAAAAGTTATGTGCGATTTATGAAATTAAATATCACCTGCTGTTACGGTGAAGGAAAACATCGTGAGGAAACCTGCATGCCTGAGAGTTCACAAAAAAAAATGTTCTCAAAGGCATGTGAAGTCCACCAACCCGCAGTAGGCCAGCGTGGTGGACTAAGGCCTACATCCTTCTCATTGTGAGACCCGACCCTGTAGTGGGTCATTAATGGGTACTGACACTTACTAACCTATATACCTACCTACAATTAGATGATTAGATATTGTACTGTATAAAGCAATAAATAACTTATAATCGATTAAATAATAATATAGCTTTATCTCGCAAGTACACTTCCTCTGGAAACACCTTGTAAACTATAATTACTTTAATTACCATAAGGATCAAATTAGCTTGCATGTTTCCAAACACCTACAAGTAATTACGCCTTATCTGATTAATTGACATTTCATTGAAATGTCGGCTTAAACCGATGTTAACTGCTCTATAATTTACATAAGTTGGTTTTTGTCGGTAGTCACAAGTTGCAATGACTAAACCCGTTCTACGTATAATACTACTGTTGGTATAGGTACCTACCTACGATAGCGACGCGCGCGAAACACACTGGGAGTTTATTTCCGCGCACTTTTTCTCCCAGAGTGTAACTTGTGAGCGTGGTTGTTTATATAATATTTTTTTACATAAGCTAGTTAGAGTATGCGCATATAGAGTACGCGTTATATTAAAGTGCTTGGAGTTTTTTTCCGCACGCATTTTTCTACCGGACGGTAGCCTATGGGTGTTTGTATTTCCTACGCAAAAACGGCTGAAAAGTTTGTAATATTATTTATTTATCTCAGAGATTTTATTTCGAAAGAGTTTTTTCTCTCTTTGGGAAACAAAAACACAAAATTTAAATGGCCGCCATGTCAAAAGGAGGAGGACTCATTATTATTATAATGAGTCCTCCTCCTTTTTGTGGTTTGTCGATGAAATTTGGTCTATTTTGTGCCATTAAATTATAGCTAGTTCGAAGCCAAACGCCCTGTATATTTACACAAAATACATATTGGAAAATACAATACCCTACAATATTTTCCACTCCACGATACGATTATTCACAATCGCACACCCAACACACTATACACACGGATCGCGTGGGTCGTGGCGACTTATAACATTATTTATAGTGACACACAATGAATTAAAAATGTTTATCTCGCACTTTGAAGGTAAAATACGTTTCCGATAACAGCCCATAATGTATGCAGCCACCTACTTACACGGATTTACGACGGAGCCTTACTTATGAGCACTGCTTGCTTTTTTGCGACAACCGATTTGTTTTTCATATTATTTTTTTATAATAACAACTGTCACAGTATGTATTCTTATAGTAAACGTGTGTCATTAGTATGGGAAAGACAACAGTGGCATGCTTTGTAATAACTTAAATTAACCCATATTCATGCAAACGAACGTCTTTGTCGTACTAATGTTTGTTAAAATCTATAACTAACATAATTATAAAAGCTAAGTTTAAAGATGTTTAAGGCCTAAAACAATACTTACACTACCTTATATTATGAAAATGCTTAAATTTAAACCCTGTTACGTCATTTCTATATACGTATCACACGTTAAGCCCATAAAATATCTTATAAACACCAAACAGGTAGCCTTTTAACATCGCCACAAATACGCTGAACAGAACTCGATAAACAAAATGAAAAACCCAAACAAGTCAGTTTAAAATGCACACAACGCAATTATCTCGCAATAAAACAGAATTTACGAACCGTTTCTATCACGGTCCAATCTTATAGAATTACACTGATAACATTTCGAACATTTTCCTCAATTAACTATTAAATTATACGCCATAAATTAAATAAAATCGCTGGCTGTGTCTATCGTCAAATAAATTAACCAAGTGGTATAGTACGTAAGCCGGCGGCAGGTTTTCGTGATCAATTTCCTCCTGGCCAATAATTTGTAGAATGCTTAATAATAGAACTAAGAAGCTTCAGACAGCTTCAGTTTCCAAAGTATGTAGACTTTTTTAGACATTTCCTATTGAAAGATTTCTGAAATTATAGCTTGACCAATGTAATAAATAAAAAGTATCGTCAGCTGATTATTAGGTGGTAGAATATAAGTATGTATGTCTGCTTGTTATACGAATATGTATTACAAAAAATATTTTATTCAGTGATTTCATCACAGTTGAAAATTTTGCCAGATGAAAGTTTATGTCATAATGCAAATAAATGAAAACGTAAGCTGGCTATTGATTTAATCTTTTTCTACATACTTTGGTTGCTGCTACTGTTCTCTTATCCATTAAACAATTGCTGACGATCACCAGGCTTCTTAGTTCTACACTCTGAAGCAAACTACGAGTTATTGGCCGAGAGGAAATGAGTGACGAAATTTGCACCCTGCTCCGGGACCACAATAATCGCCTGACTGAATATTTCTTTTCTACGTATAATTTGTATGTTTTATTAATCTTGAAATTACTTGAAATCCACGTTGATTTTATTATTCGAGTCCCATATTATATTGGGTGCCTGATTCGTATGTTAAGATCAAACTTTAACCGTCCCCATTGAAGCTTTACTTACCGCCTAGTACCTGTATATCTACATTTCAAATAAATAAAAAAACTAAGTCCTCTAAAGTGGCAAAGAACCCATTCAGTCATTGACAATAATATTTTCTCCAGTCCTGTTTAAAGCTGAACGTATAATCCCATGTCCATGGCTCGTAGTGATCACTTAGCATCGTTTGCCACTTCCATGGGAAAATTTTTTTTGGTATTGCCTCGGTCATACCAACGATTTACTGGATCTGACACTAACATGATAATAAATTCAAAAAAACGTTCCCAGACATAAATTTAGATGGCGAAAATACATATTAATGCCATGAAATCTGAATGCAATAAATGATTACACCAGCTATTATTAATTACTAACACGCCTTCGGTATAAAAACTTTATTCTACGAAATGGTTATTGATAACCAAGTTATACCTGCAGTGGAAACACTCTTATGGTTATTAATATAGAGTCGAATATTGCTTGTTAGAGGTATTTTTGAGGTTGTGTAGGCGTAGAAGGCTCGATAGCCATACATCATTCGAAACAACCGAACATAAATAATAGTTGTGGTCGCTTCCGCTTTGCGCCCGATAGTGCTGCACTAAATAAATATAAATTGACGTTTAGTGATAAGAGACTATATAGGGTTTCGGAAAGTTACATTTTAAGCACGCAGCTTAGGTAACATGGAATCTACATGGAATCTTTTGAAAGTTTTTATTATGCGACTTTTAATTTTATTGATTACACTATAAGTATCAGTAATTTTCTGTATTAATCCACTGCCACATTTACATCAAAATATTAGTTCATCAACTAACGTCTTTGGTTAAACAATTAACCATTTTATTTATCTGCCTGCCTTTTACCTCGTTATGTCGCTAAAATCTTTTTTTTCGCAGCAATATTTCCATTTATGTATTTTCGCAGCAATATTGCAATAATATTTATATATTACCTCTTTTTTAATGACTATTTGTTTTTTAATTAATTTATATTTTGTATCTTTTTGTATTTTTTTTTCTACGAATAAATCTTTTTCTTTATTTCAGTTGAAAACAGTGGTGCGCGTCGCTGACTATTCACTCTTTTTCTCTTCTTCTTGGAGTCATCAGTCCACCTAGATAGATATTGGCCGGTACCAAATACCTAGGTTTACCCAGCACACAGTGGAATGTACCAATTAATAAATTTAACATTCAAACATCAATCGAAAGCCGATAACAAGGCTGTTCTGTCATTACGTCGTTTATAGCTGGTTGTTAGTCAATAAGCGTAAATTTGAATTTGAAGCCGGGGGCCGCCGGCCGCTACAATGCCTGATAAGTAACGGTTTCTTGAGGCTTCTTTCGTCATGACAGAAAAGTCTATCAGAAGAAATCTTAAGATCTGCGCCTTAAACCAACTAATAAGATTTGATTTTCAGCTCATTCGGAGAGGTATCTTAACCCGTCGTAAATCAGCATGTTCTTCATGTCTCGTGTTTCGGCTGGGGCCTATGGTTGCCGGGGATACTTTATTTGAGGCGAATATCTTATTCTTCATGAGTAGCAACACACCATACAACCTGAGATAGGATTGTGGATGCTAGACGCGGGCGTCTACTGGCTGCAGTGACCATTTATCATGTGGCCTTCGTGCCTTTGCAACTCAATTAAATACATACTTAGATTAAATCAAAAAGGGAAGATACGGCACTAGCGTCTCATGAGTGCGCACCTAAAATTAGGTCCATGCACACAATTTCACTTTAGTCGTATTTTGGCTAGCTATTGAACTACATGTGCGCCTAGAACACAATAATCGCGAATTTTCTGTGTTTAAAAAGGTAAAACAATTCCTTCGTGTGCTTTTAAAAGGTGCACAAACAGCTAAAAAACGAAAAAAAACGAATGAAAAGAGATGCCGTGGAATTTGTCCACGGCATCTCTTTTCATTCGTAAGTACACTTAAACTTAATTTTTCTTTAAAATATCTGATGGTTTTAAATGTAGTTCGCCATTTTTATCAAGAGCGAGTGTGAGCGAGACGGTCGCGCGCGAGATGACGCGGCACTCTCCTGCTCGCTCCCGCTATGATAAAACTTACCGCTCTGTCTCGCTCGCCCGATTGACACTTCATTTATAGGCGTGTGTGTAAGTTAGATATGTAGTTGAATCGGACTAATTTTATGATTGGTACAAGTAAGCGTATGTCGTATCTTCCCTTTTTGATTTATCTATGGGTCGTATCAAATTTAAGTAGATTTGTAAGAGTTGTGTTATAAATATCAAGCCTACCTATTAAAGTACAATGCATTTTGATATTAAATTACCTTTATTTATTAAAACGACATTAAAGCACAATTCTCTAGCAAGATATTTTGACAGGTTATTCGCAGGCTATTATTTATTGTAATAAAACCTTCCTACGCAAGCTGTATAATCACAACCTATTATAGTCTCTAGGTCTTAGTAATACGGGTCATAATGGGTTGTATGCTGCGATTAGCATGTCATACACTGGTCTGAAATGATTTATGATATGACGTGCGGTGGTGATAATGTGAAGTTTAAGAAATTAAAACGTTATAAATGCAAAGTAGCTGACATTTTACAATGAATTGTTCTTATAAATTAGTGTGAACGTAAATACTACTTGAAGATTGATATTTTTAAATAAGTTTGTGATATTTGTTAAATAAAAGATTGAAGAAACCTTTTCACACTATCTAAGAGGAAAGAAATGTTACGTAAAGAAACATGTCGTATCTTTATTTCACTAAATTACTAAAGGTAGGATACAGTTAGGTACTAAAGTTCTGTATAAAAGATGATGGCCTATATCATATACACATCGTGAGAGGAGACCCGACCCTATAGTGGGTCATTAATGGGTTACAGACAGGGTATAGTTAACCCTAACTTTATGGTATAACCTACTTTCTTTAATCTCTTACTGAGGAATTATCATCTTACTATCTTTAATATTAATTAAAAAGATTACAGAGTACTTAAATAATATTTTCAACTCCTTACCAAATAGATGGTAATAGAAGCTATGGGCCATTCAAATAATTCCGGCCAGAGAAATTAATCCATTGTAACTAGCTAAACAGAAGGTGGGAAAATATGTTACTAGCGGTGTTACTAGCTGCTAATAGGAAGTATATTTCTTTCTCCCTATTAATTCACTACTCCCTTATTAGACACTATACTGTCCTCTTCTTTAATTTATTAATAACTAAGTGCTTACTAATAACTAACCAGTACAACATTGCCAGTGACAGCTGATAAACAGCGAAGCATGTAAACGCAACGAGCGTCCAATAAATAATCGCGTTTTAAAATCGGTCGCCTAATACGAGACGTTTCAATTAATCCACAATACAAGATGGCGGTTATATTTCAGCCACAGAGCGCATAGGAACAGAGTAATTTTTTACTTTTCATTTTGTAGGTACATGAAAAATCATTGTTCAGAATCAGATTTATAATCTTTTTAGATTTTCGTAATTATAATAATCTGGCAAAGCAAACGCCATACTAATGGCATGTGATGAAATGAAATATAAGTACTTATTTTAAGTTTTTACCATACCATAGTCAAATTTATTTACACGGTAGAAATAAAGAATACAATAATAATTATATTGTTAGGTAAAACGCTATTTTCGCTCTTAATGCGAGGGAGGGTATGCGTAGAAATAGCTAAAACTGTAATTTTATTTGGAATGTTTATCTACATTTTTTTAGCTTTTGATGATACAATGGGAGGTGGAACAACGGCAAAGTAGCAAGAAAAATATCGCCAAATAATAACTGGAATGAACATAAAAAAAATTGAAAAAAACCCGAAGGAATTGATAACATTTTTCGCATTTAAAGATAGCTACGTAAAAAGACCGGACTTACCCTTGAATTAAATTTTAAACGAATTTTAAAAAAGTCCTCTACCAAATATAATTATTATACTTTTTGGAAAATATTTTTTTTGCAATTTTGTTCGCCTTTGCTGCGAAAGTGGTCTGTGCGGCGATATTTCAGCGCGTCGGCGTGCACCTGCAGCGCGGCTGATTTATTGCAGCGTTCGTACAATCTGGGGGAAGAAATGGTAGGTAAGGTACCTACCCAAAAGTATCGGTAACCTGAGGAATATTTTGGGAGGTTCTTTTTTATAGTAATTGAGTAGTAAACGGACATGTAGGCCACCTGATTTAAAGTAGTCACTGCAATTTAGGGACGTCTGCAGCCTCAGACAGAGAAAAGAAAGAAAAGAAAAGAAAAGAATGCGTTTATTGTTGACTGTTACACGAGTAAGATGTTACAAAAATTATAATAAGTTAAGAACAGTCTGCCCTATGCGGGCATACAATAATTATATCTTAAATAACTAAAACTAAATTTTATATTATGATTATGTTAAAATAAGTTGTGATCGTTTAGCAGTCCAATTATTTATTTATTTTAGAGGAAACTTTTAAAATGCTTTGCCTCACATACCTTAAAATATAGCAGTTATTCATTTATATACATTATGTATTTTTGCCAAAGATATTTGGGTAACGATTTTAAAGTATTAATTTATCGATATCAGATTTTTTATAAGTAGAACAAGCAAACAGACAGATGGGTCAATTATGTTTATAAATGCAATAAAAAATAAAAAGTATGTTTTCGTTTACATTTCTACCAAGATAAAACATTATGTAAACGATTCCATAAATAATAAATTTATACCATTTTATTTAAAGTTGTATATTTCGTAATAGAATTTCATTGTTTAAGAAATTAACTTAATTGTTTTTACACACGAGAAATTTTAATTTTATAAACAATTCATATTTTAGAAAATCGTTACATAATTCATTAAAATGTGTTTGTAAAATAAAAATTCTAACTTATGTTTGCAATCTACATTCTTATATCCGAATAAGTACGCTAAAAAAGTTTAAAATTAAGAGATTAATAGCCTGTGTTCATGTTCCAGTGGCATCATAAAATGTTCACAACCACTGGGGATCTGAAATTTCATCCATTTGAAATCCAACTCTAAATACATGAACTTAGGCTTCAATTATCTTTGAAGTGCGAAAAAATCAACGAATAAGGTGTCAATCAAAAACGAACTTTGACCGTTTGAAAATAGAGTTTATTTCAGCTTATTTATCAAACAAGTCCGTAAACACATCTCCAGGGTTCCATAACTCTCGGTTGCGTGTTGCAGCGTATTATTTTTAAATTATTAACACTGTAATGGAATAATTTCTCGTATGCTAATGTGGAGACGAATGGCCGACTATCACGGAAGGTTGATAATGTGCTTAATTGCTGACCATACCCAATTTGTATGTAACCGGGGATTTATGAACTAAGTGTTAGTTAGCCGCTGATTAATGGTTAGTGGAACTGGGTCAATGTTCTTTCTTTGTTTGAAGTCAAAGCAGTCATAGTTCTTTATGCTGGTGTTAGTAGTATAGTAACCGTCATGAGTTGTGAGCACAGATTATCAGTGGTAGGGATATTGTATACTTGCGGCCAATGTACAGCAGCCGAAAAAACGTGCTGGACCAATAGACGACTCACACTGACGAACTGACGACTGACGAACCAATCGTGTGTACCGCAGAGCAGTCAGTGTCAAACCGACCAATGAAAGTTGTGCTCACCACTCGTGACGGCAACTATAGGTACCTAGATTATTTTCCGGTTTAACTCGAAATCCGAATATGCTGTTCCAAGAATATTGTCAGTTATCCATTAATGACCCACTACGGGGTTTGGGTCTCCACTCACAATGAGAGTCCTTTACAATGAGAGCCCTTAGTCCAGCACGCTGGCCTACTGCGGGTTGGTAGACTTCACATACCTTTGAGAACATTTTTTTTGTGAACTCTTAGGCATGCGGGTTTCCTCAAGATGTTTTCCTTCACCGTAACAGCAGGTGATATTTGATTTTATAAAGCGTACATAACTTATTTTTTACAAAGCCATTGGTGCGTGCCACTAGGATTCGAACCCGGAACCCTCGATTCGAGGTCGAATTCTAAGCCCGCTTAGAATTCGACCTCGTAAAACTTCAAACTTCATATTTAAAGGCAACCTCTCCACTCATAACAAAAAAGAAAGAAAGAAAATGATAGCACATTAAAATTTCATCGAATGACTGCTTATTAAGCAAATTACAAAGCACAGTCAACTATATGTCGCCGTGAATTTAAAATTATGAAGTGGTTTCTTTTCTTTTGAAGAAGACATTATAAGGCTCGATTATACCCCTGGGTTGGTATAATGACAGGTTGAAATGTCACAAGGCTGTAGGTTTACGGGGATGTTATAATAGTCACTTTAATGCCGCTGTAATTTCTTTTTAATCAGAGGTTCAAATATGGAGGGTTTGCGCAATGTGTGCGTTAAATAATGGTGGAAGATGTCTCGTGTCGGTCATTTGATTTATTTTTTAAAGTTTTATAAAAATTTTCAAAACACGAGTAGTTTTTAATTATACTTATTTTACATACTTAATGAAATTTAAAAAACAACCTTTAACATTAAATTATAACTAGGTATTTACGTGATAAAATACAAAAAAAATTGATTTTGTAAAAAATTCCTTGCAAGAAATTAATTACATATTATTTTTTGTTTAATTAGTGTACTTTAATTTTTTCAAACACACATTCGGTTTTAAATTTAACGTTTTATTCTTTATTTTTTCTTATGATCAATTTTATGTAAGAATTTATTAACTTTTTTATTTCAAATTTATTAAACCTTTATTTAATTTAATTCATTGTTAAATTTGTATGCCTAAATAATAGAAATTACTTTAATCTTATTAGGGTCTTTCTGATAACCTATTATTTGTAATTTTAAGCTTATAAGATTCAAATTACTTGTGAGATTTTTGAAGATAATAAGATAAGAAAGGTTAAAATTATATAAGAAATCGTAACAAAAATGTTAGCTGTCTCCATCCTAGTAAAGCTACACTAATTTACGTAACGAGACCAGCGCGAAAACTCCTTGCGCCTATCTCCTCAACATATCTCCCAACAAGCCCGACATAATACGCATTAAACCGCGCGACGTATCTACACCCGCTAATTACAAATGAAAATCGCTTCCCGCCAACCCGTCTCGAGATATCCACACGTCGTAACTCGTCTACTTATCTTTTAAGCCGGAACGTCGTATCTTTTAACTCCCTATCTTTTAAAGTAGCTCCTGCTTCGAGCGCGAACGGTTTGAATTTGTTTGTGAGTGGTAGTGGAGTACGGTTTTCTTTCTTTTTTGTTGTAAATAATCTATGCGCGTAAGATATCTTAATTACGGCCTGCCTCAGTATCGGGGTATAAATTTTTAATTGAGCCCTTCGTTGCCTTATCTGGCAGTTCGCTGACAAATGTGTCGTGTTATTCCATAGTTTTTGTGTTATTTAGATAAAAATAGCTATGTTTATCTCCCGGATCGCTCCTTCGGCGGCTGCGCTAACGATAGCCATCAATACTCAGTAAAAAATGACTACGGGCCGTTTTATCAAGCAGTTTATCTGCAACCTCTCTTAGTTACTGTTAGTTAGTGGTTCAATTTGTTGGCTGTCGGGGGATTTCTTCTGAAGTAACAGGCGTTGATTAGATGCTTGATGTTTGTTTGGACGTGTTCGTTTCAACGAATAAATTCCCTTTTTTGAAAATAATTTTCATTTTCCTTAGTAACTTGATTTGCTGTAATTGTAAAGAGAAGGTGATAAAAAGTTTCTAGTAGCAATTATAAAAAAAATTAGTAGAAAGTAAAAACAAAATTAGTAACCTAGGAATTTTTTTTCAGGTAGGTACCCCGTTCGCGATTTATTTTTGAGTATTTAAAATTTCATTTTAAAAGATTTCTTCCATGAAACGAAATAAAACGAAACGAAAATGGAAATCGAATGATTTTTATGATCGATGAAAATGGCAATCAAATGAGTATTTGTACGAATATCAGTTTATTAATTATACAAAGTATGAAAGAGACCAAAATCCTTTGTTTCATGCCAATCGGAATAGATTAATTTACAATTATAAGTTATTTACTTGTCTAACACAGACAAAATCGTAAAAAAATAACATTATTAAGATTTATTACAACTATAATTACGTATCGCTACATTGTATCTTTTAATAGAACCGATAATAATTATTATAATTATCGAGATTAACGTTCTTGCAAGTAATTATATACGAAATTAATTCAGCTGCTAAGTTTTTAAACGTGGAGATATAAACAATGTTTGTTACATAGTTGCTACTCGTAATAGGTGAATCTTTGCTGTGATTGATTTTGTCGGTAACCCATTAATGACTCACTACAGGGTCGGGCCTTTATTCTTTTTCGTGCCCGCGAACTGTAATAGAATAAGTTCATCTGAAAATACGATCTCCCGTGTTTTTATTTTCTCCCATAAATGTCATTTTAATTGTTAAAATTGGCCTACTTGTATAGTAATTCATTGTTTTTAAATACATTTTACCAATCAATTCAAAAGTATTAAAAGCGAGTGCACCCCGTCAGCAACAGGTAGCTTACCTTTAAACTAGAAGAAAGAAGAAAAAAGTTTTAGTAAATTATAGTCGAATATCGACTACTGGGCAACTACTAGTAATTTTAACTCCGGGCTAATTTACTTACAACAAAAATGTAAATTTTATAAACGAAATAATTGTTTTGTTTGTATTTTTTCTCGTTTGTATTTATGAGGATCTGCCTCACTGTATTTACCTACTCTTAATGTAAATGTGAATGTATTTATTTAATTATTTTCTACTTTTTTAGCGAGAAGTAACGCAACAAACAGTCCAAAGCACGAGTTACGCGACGTAAAAAACCAATTAGTGCATTCAATGGCTATAGTTTTGCGGATGTCGATAACATTCCTAAGACGACGTGACTGCACAGTGGAAACCACGCTTAAACACCTCAGTTCAAGCAATATTGAGCTTTAAGAGGCAGCGTTAAGGGTGGTATCAAGTGGTCCGATTTGCAAGTGGTGGACGTGAGGTTGATTAAAAAATGTGATTGGCGGTCGCTCGCTTTTATTTCGACAGTACGTGACAAGCGGATAAAAAGTTAAAAATACCGTACAAAAGCAGTAGCGATTTTAAGTTAGTTCGGGAGTAACACTGTTGTTTAAAGTAAATGAGCAGCAAACGGTCATAAAAGCCACCTGAATACACGTTACCGTCAAAGTATTCGTACGGTAAACATCAGTCATTAGTACCTATATTATCCTAGACTGTGCCCGCGGCTTCATCCCCGTGGATTGTAGAACTTGGTCTAGAGAGGGATAAAAAGTATCCTATATGTTAATCCAGGTTCTGATCTATCTGTGTGCCAAATTTCATCCAAATCTGTTCAGCCGTTTTTGCGTGAAAGAGTAACAAGCATCCATCCATACTCACAAACATTCGCACTTTTAATAGTAATAAATAATAATAAATAGTAGGATGTCAGTCTGACTGACATTTTCCCATACTAATGGCACATGTTAACTATACGAATTTGATGATAGTGTTATGCTTACGACTGGTCGGAGGGCGGCCTGAGCCCTGTTTCTGTATTCACACTCGTATCGCGGCAATGTCGTGTCTTACCCGTGATAAAAAGTCAAAAAAGACTTAAAAGTCAAATATCGTGACTGTCTATTGTGTGCCTTATAGAATAGACATTAAGGTTCTTTGTCGTGCCGAGTCCATGAAATGACGTACGGTTTGATGTCACACGATGTCGGCACAAATTCTGAATGGCCACGTGGTCGCCATTCGAGGAACTTTCTTCCCCATCGGTTGTCAGTTGCGAACGATGTGGCCAGCCCATTGCCACTTTAATTTGCAAACTTACGGCTTATCATATCTTCATCATTTTTAGGAGAATTGACAGTATAGTGGGTTACTAACGGGTTGAAGACTGGCGAACGACACATTTTGTTTAAAAGTGACGACCACTTCAAATGTAACAGCATCACTTGTTGACTCTGAATTTGAAATGTCTAAAAATACAGAAATAAACAATGGACAACGACTGACCTTGTTTTGAAAACTGTTCAGCACTTCAAAGGGAGATCTATTTAAAGACAGGCGTTGATTTATATTCAAACCAATGTTTGAGGCGTGACTCGGCGTGAGCGTGAGCAACGTGCGCATCAAAGGGATCAGCTAATGTTTGAGTGATTGTCAGCGAAGCGCCATCGCTTAGTGCTGTCAGTCGTCAGGGTGAGGGAGTTATAACAATCAATTTCTATTTTAAAACCAAACCAATTTTTTTGACGATACTTGGATCGTCAAAAAATTGGTCCAGTGGTTAACAACGGTGCGCTGCGCGGAGGGTCCTGGGTTCGATTCTGGTAGAGCAGATATTTGATGTTGAATTTGAATTTCTGGTCTGGGTGTGTTGTGTTAGTCTTGTGTGTGTCCGTGGCACCCACGACACAGGGAATCCTAGTGTGGGGCTGTGAGTGTGAAGCGTTATAAAAACAATTAAAATTGAATATTACGATACGCGTGGCATAAGTAGCCCATTATTGCCTGAAGTTAGTGCACAAGAATCACCATCCTACAATTGACTAACTTCAGACATGAGCAATTGAGCATCGTATACTATTTTATAGCACGAGTGACATGTCTGTAACCCATTATCGACCCACTATAGGCCGGGTCTCCTCTCACAATTAAAGGGATGAAGGCCTTAGTCCACCACGCTGGCCTAATGCAGATGGACTTCACATGCCTCAGAGAACTGGTTGTTGTGAATTCTCGGGCTTGCACGATGTTTTTCTTCACCATAACAGCAAGTGATATTCAAATTTTATAAAGCGTACATACTTTTCCAGAAATTTATTAGTGGGTGCCACTGGGATTCGAGTGACAATCCCGCCAAAATGACTGTGCAAAAAGTCAAATTTTACGCATGGTAAACCGAAGCTTTGTCTAATGTCTGTCTGTCTTAGCCTTAGGATTTTGTTTATTTTTAAGTAGGTAGTGTTTAGCGGTATAAAAATTCAGTAATGAGTTAAATCCCGAGTATTTAAGAGGGTCATCTCAAAATAAACAGACCGCTCCACGGCGTACGAGGCTAACTGTAACTCCTCGCGATAACTGGGCCTTAATTGGCCCAATACCTACAGCCCTTTACACTTAAAAGAAAAATTTAAACTCACAATACTTTAAAACATTTCTACCATAACTGTCATAAATTACGCTCAGTAAAATAATAACCCTGTCTCGTTACAAACTACAAAGGAAATTATTCATATCACCGACACCCTTATAACAATTTCATAATAATATAATAATGAAGTAACCTACTCCGTCGTGTAATAAATTACAGGGATAGACGTAATTTATACAAAACGCGATAAAAAAACATCACCCTAAATATAATTAATCAAACTGTTTATGTAAAATAGGACACGCTGTATCATAGTTTAGGCAATAATTTTAACTGTTGCTTGCATCACGGGAATTTGAACCGTATGCCTTTGTAATAAAGCTTAATTAATTTGCCTGGTTACGTTGGTATTTCTTCCCTTGAGTTTCGGTTCGTTAATTTATACAATAAAAGGTGGCATCGTATCATTTCTAGTCGCCACTGAATTCATATAATTAGATGAACAATTATAATTAGTTGGAAATGTAAATTATGGTATAATTTAATACGTGATGATACAGAGACATGCATGGTGATTGGTGAAAAAATTGTTTGGGAAGCAATTTATTACAGACATCGGTTGTTGAGAAAGAATGAAATAGATTTAAATTATTATTATAATACACTCATTCTATTACATGCTACTTCTTCTTCCATCTTATAAATGTGAATGTTTGTGAGTATGGATGGATGTTTTGTTACTCTTTCACACAAAAACGGCTGAATAGATTTGGATGAAATTTGGTACACAGATAGATCATAACCTGTATTAACATATAGGATACTTTTTATCCTTTTCTGCACCAAGTTCTAAAATCCACGCGGGCGAAGCCTAGTGTAATAATAAATGTGAAAGTTTGTGAGGAAAGATGAATGATAGGTTGACGCAAAAACGGCTGAACACATTTCAAAGAAATTTGGTATGTACGGATATTGTAACTTGGGTTAACAAACACGATACTTTATTTTATTTATTTATTTATTTAAACTCTTTATTGCACACACAGAGAAAGAAACATACAACATAAAACATAAAAGATAGAATCAAACATATAAGATAATCAGTAAAAACAAAAATAGGACAATGCACAAATGGCGGCCTTATCGCTAAGAGCGATCTCTTCCAGACAACCAAGTGGTAAGGAGTTGAAGAGTATTTTATTAATTTTTTTATTATATATTATAAATAAATAAATAGGTAACGCTTCACACTCATAGCCCCACACTAGGATTCCCTGTGTCGTGGGCGCCATGGACACACACAAGACAAGAACACGCACACCCAGACCAGAAACAGAAATTTAAACTCATCATTCAAATCTCTGCTCTGCTGGGAATCGAACCCAGGACCCTCTGCGCAGCGCACCGATGTCTTAACCACTGCGCCACTCAGGTCGAGAGAAAAGTGAGAAAAAGGTAGGGTGTGCAGAATATAATAAAGAGCATCGGTACATAAATCGGTAATTTACATCCCTCTCTGGCGAAAGTTTAGTGTGATATATCAGAATTGAAATGAAATGGTAGGCTATTAGCAGAGTAATTGGCTAAGAATTATCCAGGTCCAAAATTAAAAAAAAAAGCTAAATACCTGACAGCCCATTCTGCTAAACACACACACAACGAATAAAAAACTCGACTCGACAACCAACCGTTGTAGAGTCCACATCACCTGATGATGCTCTGTTTTGGAGAGAAACACGTGTCGTGTACTATTGGAATAAGTCGTGATGGTATACACCTACTCAGAGAGATAAGGGAGGGTGGTGGGTCCATACCAGAACAAGTTCCACGTGTGCGGATTGTTGCAAAGATATATACTTAAATACAACTTGTCAGTAACCCATTAATGACCCACTACAGGGTCGGGTCTCCTCTCGCAATGAGAGGGATTTAGGCCTTAGTCCACCACGCTGGCCTACTGCGGGTTGGTGGACTTCACATGCCTTTGAGAACATTTTTTTTGTGAACTCACAGGCATGCAGGTTTCCTCACGATGTTATCCTTCACCGTAACAGCAGGTGATATTTAATTTTATATAGCGCACATAACTTTTTCACAAAGTCATTGGTGCGTGACACTGGGATTCTAACCTGGACCCCTCGATTCGAGGTCGAATTCTAAGCCACTGGGCTATCACCGCTTTACAATACAACTACAAATACAACTTAAATACGAATAAAAAACCAAAGTAGGTAAAGCACACTTTTATTATTAAACAGTTGATAAGTAAGTAGGTATACTTACGTTTCAAATTCTAACGGACAATTTAAGTGCCCCATGCAAAGCCCATAAACCGTGGTAATTACACAATATAAACAGCAAGTAATTACCTAACGTAAAAATGATTAACAGCCCGTCTGATAATTAAGCAGTAAATTGTTTTATATAATTAATTACGTTGAGCTATTTTGACTGACGTTAAGCAGCGGTTGCCTTTTTTAAGTAGGAATAAATTGACAGATAGGCAACAGAGTGCAGCCAATAACATTCAAGCTCGAACATTGCCTAAGCACCTATTGTATGTAGTTGCATAGTAACGTTGGTACTTGAGCTTTCTTAGTAGTCATTTATAATCCTGTTTTTCATAGTAATTGAGTAGCAAAAGGGCGTGCAGGTGACTCTAGGTTCAGTGGTTTCTGCAGTCCATGGACTCAGGACTCCCGCATCCAACCACAAATAGAGAAAGAAATCCTATCTGAGGTTGTACGCGGATGCTTTGCTACTCTTTCTGCAGTCCATGGACTCAGGACTCCCGCATCCAACCACAAATAGAGAAAGAAACCCTATCTGAGGTTGTACGCGGATGCTTTGCTACTCTTTCTGCAGTCCATGGACTCAGGACTCCCGCATCCAACCACAAATAGGGAAAGAAATCCTATCTGAGGTTGTACGCGGATGCTTTGCTACTCATGAGGACTAAGATTTTCGCAAGTATACCCGGCAATAATAGCACCGAAACACAACACATGAAAAACATGTTGTTTTACGACGGGTTAAGAGGCTGGCGGTAAAATCCAGCAAAATTAAACGAACCATCAACACATGGGATCTCATCCCGCCCTTATAATCTTTATTATGTGATGTTTGAGTGATGGAGAGGATGTCATTATGCGCCAAAGCGTCAGTTACAAAAACCAGACGGTAGTCGTTTATCGCGCGAATCGTGATGTGACTTTGGGTTTAATTTATGGTGTTTGGATGCGGTAAAAATGTCAATAACTTAAACTAACATCTCAGATGCCAACTTCAGTTTATTTTAGTAGTTTAGTTAAGTTTAGTTCAATTTATTCTAAAGATCATTTAAATAATGACTGTAATTTTTAATCCATCTACTTATCCTAAGTTTATATTAATTATATAATAAGGCTTCGTGATTCATACGTATCATACTAAATACGAACTAGGATTCCTTGGGTTGTCGGTACCATAGATATACATAAGATTAGAATTCACACATCCTATTGAAAATTTGTGAGGATAGATGAATGGATATTTGTTACACTTTCACGCCAAAATGACTGAATAGATTTGGATAAAATTTGGTAGATATGATTCTTTTCATCCCGCTTCGGACCAAGTTCTCAAATGCGGACAAGTGGACAAAGCCGCGGGAAAAGTCCAGTATATAAAAGATGAAAAATTTATAAAAGAAATTGGAATTTAAACTCGGCATACAAACTTCTTATTCAGAATCGATGGCTGGCGTTTAAACCATTGCGCAATTGTCTTCTTAAGTCATGGCGTGATTAATAATATTATTATGTAACCAAGACGAATAATCTGAAATATTTAATGTCAGGTCCATAACTTCCTCACTCCCGCACACGTCACATAAATCAAGATGGCGCCGATAAGCTGTATAGGCTACGCGGACGGTCTTGCCATTCATAAATAATTTGTGTTGTAATAATATTTATTTTTTAGTTTGGCAGCATATTTACTTCGACTTGGCAGATTGGTGGAGAAACGGGTTAGAAGCCAATCCGTGTCGGATGTTTTCAAACCGCCTATAGGACCTCCGACTAAGATAACACCAGGGACGGCGGCTTAACGTGTCCTCCGAAGCACGCATGTAATTCACCACTAGCGGTCACCCATCCGGATCACCTATCCTATCTTCTAATGGGGTTTATGCACTCCGCCACTCAATCCTTAACCATTGCCAGTAACCCATTAATGACCCACTACAGGGTCGGGTCTCCTTCTCGTAATGAGAGGGATTTAGGCCGCCATCCACCACGCTGGCCTACTGCGGGTTGGTGGAATTCACATACCTTTGAGAACATTTTTTTTGTGAACTCTCAGGCATGTAGGTTTCCTCACGATGTTTTTCCTTCACCGTAACAGCAGGTGATATTTTATTTTATAAAGCGCACATAACTTTTTTACAAAGTCATTGGTGCGTGCCACTGGGATTAGAACCCGGACCCCTCGATTCGAGGTCGAGTTCTAAGCCACTGGGCTATCACGGCAATGGGCTGGGCTATCACCTTAACCATTAACCAACGACTAATTAGCCAAATAGACGCCTCATGCTAGGCGAACGCTTTCAGACAACACATTACACTTATAAGTTTAGTCCCATCCACAGGATAACGAGCGCGAGATCTATGCTAGTACCGACCACTTCCTTGACCCGTGTACTTCTTCGATCGGAACTAATTCCAATATGTCAGTAGAAACATGGCTGTTATCAAATTTATTGAGAGCTCATCGTGATGTGGTCAGGTCACTAGTTCGAAACAAATGGGATATCGCGATTTCGAAGTAACCAATCACGATCCTTTATTTTTCTTTTTCCCCTCCCTCGCACCTCAATGCTTTGACTGAATTGTTTCTTTGTAGAAACTATGACATGCGGCGTCTGTTAGGTGTTGTGGTCGTTGATTATACCACATCCGCGTCACTTCGCAACTCCAACGCCACATAAATCAAGATGGCGCGATAACAGCCGACGCTCGTAAAGGCAACAACGGGAACGGCTTTACGATTCATAATTGTACTTTATTAAATATCCGCCGGTTGTATTTTAATGGCGGCTCTTGTATGTACTGGGAGGGTAAACCGCTTCGTAACGTAACGCGTTACGGCGCCACTCTGGTAACTATGGAAACTGTCAAAAGGAAGTATTCATAAAATAAGTGTATTATGTTATAGAAAAAAGCTAAATATTATAAAATTATTGTGATTTTGGATTCGACTTTCGTGTGATTTGATTCAGCATGGTGGACTTAAGCCTACATCCTTCTCATTGTGAGAGGAGACTCGGCCCTGTAGTGAGTCATTAATGGTAAATATAAATAATAATTATCTACTGACAACCTGATTGTAAGGGCGAAAAAGCTACGAAACTACATGTACAATGTACATAGGTATGTATATGCTGCACACAACAACTTCATTTAATTTATGTATGTGATACAGTAGCGATAATTAGTGCCATAAACAGTATAATATAAACATACCAAGCATCATATAAATGCAAAATTGCAGCATTTACGACATTACATTATTCATATCTTGATCTAGCTGCTGTTTAATTACGAAAATGAAGCAGATAGTATTATACTTACTTATGTTTTTATAATTTAAAAGTAGCAAACAAACGTGCAGACTTTATGATAAATGATGGCTACAGCATTAGGCAAAGTTCACGTTTCTGTACGATCTCATTTCAAGAATTAAAACGTATTTCAAAATCTCACATAAAAAACTCTGTTACGCACAGATCGTCTCTCTTTTTCCTTTACTGTATGGTTCACTATTGGGCATACGAAGGTTTGCCACTGAGTTCGATCTTCCGTTATTCCTACGGTTATTTCCCGTTGCCTGTCACAGATGGCCGAAAGGCCTATTATGAAACTAAGGACTATTTAGAAGATAAGAAAGCGTGTGATTGAATAACTTCACTATAGGCTATTTCTATACACTATGTAACAATATTCATTTGTGAGCGGATGGCAATGGGGCGATATTGACACACACGATAGCTGTCACGTGTGTTCCTTTATTGGACCTAGCCATACCGCACTATAGACTAAGTTTTATTTACTTTTAAAAGAGTGCTGGGAGTTCTTTTCCGCCCGCTTTTTTCTCCCAGTCTACGTTTTGCCCGAGGGGCGATCAAAGCGGATTGTAGAATGTATAACTTATCTGTATGACTCCCATTAATTGTACCTAATAATGAATAAAAGCTTTTGAGTTTGAGTTTGATCATGGCAACATCAAGCAAGGGGGTATCCCACACTAGGTTTGTGAGGATGCGGTCAACCCTAGCAACCAATGCTTTATCAGAACTTAAGCTATAACAGTTTAACTCTAGGCTGTAGAACCGCTTTACCTCATCGAGGAATACCTTTACCCTTATAAACTGCTATAGAACAGCACGTTCTTGATGCTTCGCGTGAGTTTTGATTAAAACGCTTCCAATATTTAGTATTTTAAACGGCCAACTTAGCTTTCCCGAGTTAAAACACACTTTTTTGTAATAACTGAAAAGCAAGTAGTTAGGCCACCTGATGTTAAGTGGTCAGAGCAGCCCATAGAACAAAATCCAACCTCAAATTTTAATAGAGAAGAAATCCTATCTGAGATTGTATGCGGCTGATTTGACACTCATGAGGTCCAAGATGTTCGCCTCAATAAAGTATCCCCGGCAACCACACCTCCCCAGCCGAAACACAAGACATAAAGAACATGCTGCTTTACGACGGGTTACGAGGCTGGCGGTAAGGTTTACCCGGACGAGCTACTATGGCCCTACTGCCTTAAACTATCTACTCTATTTGAAGTCGGACATAGGTTTCCATGGGCTGTAGTGACCACTAATATTGGTTGGCTACTCAATAACTATAAAAAATAGAATGCTGGTAAATAATGAGATAATAATAAAGTATGACAAGGCAATTTATAGCTTTAATACACGAGGCTATAAAGCTGTCGCACCGAGCTATTATCTTCTTTAAATGGTCAATAAGACATTTATCTCAATTCTGTGTTGTCACAGTTACCAACTAATGTTATGCAGTAAATGTGTGTAGTAAGTAGCTATATGAATTCGGACTTCGACGGTTCCGGGTTCGAATCCCGCCAATAGCTTTCTTAAAAGTTATGTGCACTTAAGTTAAATATCACCTGCTGTAACGGTGAAGGAAAATATCGTGTAAAAACCGGCATGTCTGAGAAATGTCCATAATGTTCTTAAAGGCAAGTGAAGTCCACCAACTCGCATTAGGTCAGCATGGTAGACTAAGACCTTCTCGGTGTGGAAGTCCATGCTGGCTGAAAGAAGGAAATCATTAAAAGGAGATAAAAGTGTGATGAAATGATAGCGGCACCTACCTATACTTCTACTAGATTGCCAGTAACACATTAATGACCCTCTACAGGGTCGGGTCTGCTTCTCGTAATGAGAGGGATGTAGGCCTTAGTCCACCACGCTGGCCTACTGCGGGTTGGTGGACTTCACATGCCTTTGAGAACATTTTTTTTTGTGAACTCTCAGGCATGCAGGTTTCCTCACGATGTTTTCCTTCACCGTAACAGCAGGTGATATTTAATTTTTTAAAGCGCACATAAGGTTTATTACAAAGTCATTGGTGCGTGCCACTGGGATTCAAACCCGGACCCCTCGATTCGAGGTCGAATTCTAAGCCACTGGGCTATCACCATACGCATATAGCGCACGTCTTTCTTTTTTCTTCCTCATTGCTGAAGGTGATATTTCATTTTATAAATCGCACGCAACTTAAGAACCGAGACCCCTAGAGTATGAGACCGAATTCAAAGCTGAGCTAGTGAGCTCCATAACAAAAACTTTGAAAAGCACTGGTCTATTACGAATCTGTAAAGCGCAATACACATTGGCGCGCCGGGCCGCCGACAAAGCCCGGCGACACAACCCGGCGGCCTGTATGAAAAGAATCATGTCGGCAACATGCGCCCGCGCGTGTTACCCGCCGACATGTTGGCGGCTCGGGTACGCCTGCGCTCAGTTGCCCGGCGACTTTCCGACTTGTAATAAGTGAAGCCGGTAACTAGACCGCCGACAAAAAGTTGCCGACATATGTCGGATTGTCGGCGGCCCGGAGGGCTCAATGTGTGTTGCGCTTAATACTAGCCGTCGCTCGCGGCACTGCTCCCGTTTCGAACAAGTTTGCAAGTGTGTTTGTAGTGTGTTCTACAAATTGGCCACAAGACAGCTGTTGTTAATGTCACCGTGACAGATTGATTGACGTCCGTCTGTGAACAAATTGCCAAACAGGTCGCTGTGTTTGTAGAAGTAATTATGTTGTGTTTAACACTTGGGTGTGGTAATGGGTCGAAGTGTTTTGTCGATTAAATTCTGTATGTAGTGGTGTATCCTGTAGACACATATCCTGTATACACATATGATTTTTTCATGTGTGCGTGGATGGGGAAAACGAAACTACATATAAGGGACAGCGAAAAATGCTAAAAGGAGCCTGGTGACTGATTTTGCATGTATGAGATTGCATACAGATATGTACGAGTACATTCTTACTTTTGAGGATAACAGGTGATCGCCTAAAATTTCTTTACAACAAATATAAATATAGTTTGTCCCATCCCAATCCCAATCCATAGCTATGAGGTTGCTGGAGTATAAGGGTAATCTAGATAAACCTTCCTTCCTTCCTTACAGCCCTTAGTAGTCCACTGCTGGACATGGGCCTCCCCTAATCGACGCCACTCCGCCCGGTCCTGGTCCGGTCCCGCCCCTCTGAATCCGACGGTTTCCTCTTCTTCAGGTCTGTCCACCTGGTCGGAGGGCGGCCTGTGCTCCTTTTGCCTAAACTTGGTCGTCATTCGAGGGCCTAGATAACAATCGAAGCCAATTTTTCTAAAACACATTAGTCCTATAAGACTTGCAAGTGTAGACCAATAGGAAAAATTATCGTCTAGACAACTCTATATAAATAGCGAACGATATTTTAAGAGATAATTTGAGGGCTGTCAGAGAGCGGCGAGCGAGTGTCGTAAGCGGATATACGAGTGCGGCGCAACGTCGTAAATCACTCGTGAGGTATGGTTTCAATGTAAGCGAAGTGGAAACGAGAGCTGAAACTCTTGTTATATCCTACTGCTGAGCAAGAGTCTCTGGAATACACCAAAATACACTTATGCGGGTTGGAGGTAATGCATTATTTTTTATTCATCGAACAAAATAAACGGTGCAAAAATATACAGGTAACAATGTAAATATAGTGTATCGGACGACACTGGGGACTGCGTATCATTATTCGTATTAACATAAATGTCTTCTTTATTTTCATAAGTAACCATTAAGTTTAATGAATGTCTGTGGGTGCGGCTGTTAGATTCACTTGTTTCCTCGGTCTTTAATTTACTTTCACACTTACTAAAATAGGAAAATTTTGTAGTCCTATTCGCTGTCACTGGCGGCACACAACGGGAAACGTCGAGCATGTGCCGAACGACAACGATTAATGTTTTAATACGTGTTCGCAATAATTTAATAAGCCACAAACTTCCCATATTCTTTCACAGACCGGCTGACTTTTATTTCGTTCGAGTTCATTTTGCAACTTAGAACTTGCCTAGGCATACTAACCTCAAATAGTAAAAGATTTTGCGAAATAATATTTTCTACTTTAGTGCCGTGCCGTTTAATCAAAAGAAAAATAAAATTTTCCAAGTAATAGATAAACCTAAAATAAAATTCAGTTCATACTGGCGTAGATTGGAAGGCGTGAATAAAATTGAACAAGTAAAAACACTATTGTCATAGCGAAACATAAATAGTGAACTGAGGTAGCGGTTTCAAGCGATAGGTTTTCTAGTTAATAACAACATGTAGCCATAAAAGTCAAAGGAACGCAACACATAACTCATATTAATCCATTTAACGCGAATCGACATCGACCGATTCAATCTATTCGTTACAGCTACGACTATTACTGCAGAGTAGGTACGAAAGGCACAGAGACAGTGCTTTACATTTTTGTTTATTTTGAAAAGAAAGGCAATTTTATGAAATAAAATTTAATTTATTAATGTAAAAGAAATTTAATTATTATTTATTAAACTTAAGCTTATAAAAAATTAAACCCCGAAACAGCTATTATTAATAGGTATCGCTATTTCTGGGTATGAGTAACTATTAGTTGTAAATTGGGTAAATTAAATTGCTTTTATTTTGAAAATAAATAAAAATATTAAGCGCTGTCTTTGAATCTTTTGTACCTTTAAATATGAGAACACTTAGCTTTACCTAATTCCTGAGATGGCTGAATTGAATGATCTATATAAAAAACCGGAAATCAGACTTCTTCCCACGAAAAGAAACATATATTTTAAAGATGTATTTGTTCATGATAAATTATGATAGCACGACAGTATTTTGATTCGTATTCGAAAAACGTTTTTTTAAATTTAGATTTTATCAACTACTAAGTAATTTAACTTTGAATAAAGTTTTATTCTTCAGTTTATCTATGTCTAGTTATTTAAAAATTACTTTTGTATAATAGACTAACAATATAACGAATTGAAGTGGCGACATACGGCGATAGATTTTCCCATTCAATAACAACATGTAGCCATAAATGTCACCGGAACGCAACACATAACTCATAATAATCCATTTAACGCGAATCGACATCAACCGATTCAATCTATTCGTTAGAGCTATTACTGTAGAGTAGGGTAACAACAGAGTCATAAAATAATTCTCAAAAAATACAGAAAATGTCTCTTTCTTCATAATTCTCAACAAAACACACATATGCTTCATAAATATATTTATTGTTAATATTCTTGTCTTTAGAAATAGCGACGCTGGTTGGTACCTCAAATTGATTTGGGTTTAGTGTTTATCCAATAATAATGAAATACATATTATCAAGTGTTTTGTTAGTTTTTACAAAGAAAACAAAAATAAAATATTTGTTTTTCAATAATCCAAATTAATTTCATGATAGTTATAGATGAAATAAAGTAAACTCAATCAAGTTTAATAGTGTAGAAAAATAGTTGGATAAATAAATAAAATTCCCAATAAATATCTACTGAAATTCTCTGGTCCTGCCTCATCTACAGGTCGTGAGTCTTTATTGAGACCTTTATTATATTACAAACGGCTACAATCCGACATTAGCGCGTGATTTACTGCCGCGGTTCGAGCGAGACTGGTAATTATGGGCGGCTCATTATGCACGATTGTGTCATGTTTTGTACGTGAGGCTCTGTTGTGGGGTTAGTCTATGAGAAGATATATGTGTTGTACTTTCGACTTTATGGGCGGTGTTGACCGGGTAAAGCGGTGAGCTCAGTGGCTTAAAATCCGACATCGACTCGAGGGGTCCGGGCTCGAGCTGGGGAACAATTTCCGTCGCATGACAAAGCTAAGTGGCGAAAATCGAAAATTGCAAGTTAATGGAAAAATCAATCGATTTGAGAGCGATTAAATTGCAAACGGCGTAGTGCGGGCGTTTCAAATCAATGGTCATACGAGTAGCTTTTGTATACCGTAGCCAATTGCTGTATCCAGAGCCCTTTTTCGCCTTTTTTAAATACCTAAAGGCACGTAATTTTGGAACTTAAGGGAATTGCACGCAGATCTTCAAAATACTCAAAGTTAAGTTCAGTAAAATACCAAATAGTATGTAGACTCGTGAAGTTGACTTGAACGCACATTAAAGCGTCACAAACTGTCTGTAACCTCTAATACCCCCTGCAGGGCAGCGTTTTCTTTCACAATGTGAAGGACATTGGTCTTAGTCCACCACACTGGCCTAATGCGGGTTGGTGGACGTCACATGCCTTTGAAAACGTTATGGAGAACTGTCATGCCCGCATGTTTCCACTACGTTATCCTTCACCGTTACAGCAGGTGATATTTAACTTTATAAACCACACATAATATTTTAAGAAATTTATTGGTGCGTGCTACTGGGATTCGAACCTGGACCCTTCGAGTGAGACGCCGAGTTCTGAGCCACTGGGACACCAATAGCAAAAGCAACCAACCTTCTATTCCACCAAAAGGTCAGTCCCTGAATGAAAAGTGCAATAACAGCCATTGCTTACCGCTATCGCTGGCTGCAATGCCAAGTAATTAATAAAATTAACCGACCAAGTCGTTTACATGCAAATTTTATGGTCCCGCATTCGTATGCAGCAGTTATAATGGCGAATTAACCAATTGAAAAAAACTAAAGTTGGTCCAACACGCACGTTTGCGGAGCTGGTTGGAATACCTTGGCTTAATTTGAATGTACAGATGTTTCTGGTTGTCTTTGTTTGGCTATCTTAAAGCTGGAAGAATGCGAAGATAATAATAATTGCGGTCATTAAAAGTGGACTGTATTTTACTATTGACTATATGTTGACTGGGGCTGGTTCAAAGCAAAGACTTAAGACGTTTTCGTTCAAGAAGCTGTTTCTCTCGTAGAGCCCAGTGGTAAGAGAGTTTACACCCGCACCGAGGCTATATATTTTAAATCGACTCTCCGCCTCGCAACTAGCGGCGGGTTCAACGAGAACGACCACCGTTTCGGCCAATAGCTGCGAGGCGGGTCGGTGCGGGGGAGGGTTACGAGAGGGACAACCATATATATTTTATCTCTATTATTTTGTCTTGTCCAGACACCTTCAGACAGGTTTTTTTCTTGAACTTTATACATTGCAATGATTAGAATTTTGAACGAAATAACATGTTAACCTTATGAAATAATACAATTAGAATGAAACTATTAAAAATCAATAAAAACAAGCTTACAACTATAAACACACATAATAATTACCAAATCTAGCGATGTACAACTTATTGTCTATAAACTCTATACATAGCAAGTACTGAACTTGAGATAAGTCGCGAACAATAATATAACAAAACAGTAATACGTTTATTATAACTATGCAAATTGTGGTGGTGAGGAATTCTGACCGCAGAGCTAACATTGGCTTGCGCACAGGAATAAAACGGACACTGAGCATAAGAACTGTCATTAGATATTGAAAAGGACGCAATATGGAAAAGATTCAGAAATTGTATAATTATTTCAGATTCCTCTAGAAGTAGGTAACCATTGTGACAAAGAAGAGACAAAGACAGAGAAAGAGACAGTGATAGAGACAGACACAGAGACAAAACGTTTTTTTGCACAAATATAGGTAGGTAGGTATAGAGTTGTTACAAATTATTTAGATCAATCTATATTTACCATTTTAGGTATGCAAATCAAGAAAGATCAAGACAGTTCGCAAAGTTCACCAGATTTAAAAACGAGACCCGTTCGTTTCCTCATTGTTTCTACGACGGAGGGTGATCTTATTTATCGTGCTCGGGCTTCCTAGAAGATGCAAAGCAAACAGGACGCCGGTACAAAGGAGCCGGATGCGAAATCGCGCCATCGACAAATTTACGCAGTTGTAAAGCCAGATTTATTCGTGAGGAGGAGACGTACGAGTGTGTGGGATACGGGTGTGGCGTTTGGTGAACCATTGTTTAAATATATGTAATTTACTTTATTAGAATTTTTTTTTTTCGATTTGATGTTTGAACGTCTATGACATGAAGACATTTTAATTTCTATTATTATTTTGTTAAACAATAAGATATGGAGATGTTAATTTAAATGTTATACACTGAAAACTTAGTGAAATAATAGCTCTAAATGTTGTTTATCTTTTACAGGTAAGTTAAGTAGTTTTGGGTAATAATTTAATCTAAATTTTTTATGAGAAATATTAATGAAAAATATATCTTTTAAAGATCAACACAATTTTGTTATTATTTCCAAATTATAATACGTGTTTAAAAAAACACATTATATATATTGTTTGAAATTATTTTATTTGTATTTCTTTGCAACAGTGGCCCACGTGGAACGTATGCATGGACCCATCACACTCGCTTATCTCCAGGTATATATACGTATACGATCACAACTTAATTCAACAGCACACACGTACCACATTTGTTCCAAAGAAATATAAATAAAATATCAATGGTTTTCCAAAACGTTACGCCTGATACAAAAAAAATTATTGACATAATATTGCAAGCAACAAAATCTAAAGATAGACAATACAATAAACCGGTTCCATGCGTGTCTGTCAAAAGTTCAGAGCTCTACGTTAACAGCTTGAAAGCTAAGCTTGCCTTCTAAAAAATACTGGCGTGGTCACATGTAATTTTTAACATTTTGCAGTTTTGACTTTATTAACCTTCATCTATTTTAACGAGATTCATACCGAATTCGGAACTACGAGTATTTCCTACAACACAACATATAAACTTGATATGAATATTATATTCCCAATCACGAGTAGGTTACATTACCTACATTACTCGCTGTGATTAGGTAGGTACCTACTCGTATTTTGGAATAAGAGAAAAAATCAACTAAAATTGTAATTAAAGTAACCTAAATTATGAGCAATTATTAAAATAAATTTTAATTGTAGTTAACATAACTATTTACCTACAATTAAAATTTATATCAAATTTAATAATTTTAATCAAATTTAATTTAACTTGATTCATCAAAAACGCTAGTTGTCTAGAAAGTCTGTGTGTCCCAAAACGATTTCCATGTCTAATAACGCGTGGCGCTCTTTATGTTGGTCTGAAAAATTTATGTTCATGAAAAATGACATCAAAGGAACGGTAATGTACGTGAAATGCTCGTAAATCCCAAAAGTAATTCATATTCTATTTGAACGATCATCAAAGGTCGGAGTTATATTGAAGAGGCGAGATATGGAATGATTGAAACATTCGCCGGAACGATTTTTCACTTTTACTTTTTGCTTTTATGACTGTATGAAAATTTCTTGATATTTTAGCGGGTGACTCGAGGGTCAGTATTGAATACATACACCCATGAAATTTCTTTGGAAGCCGTAATAGACCCACCATAATTATGTAAATATTGTGCAGTTCCGTTAATATTACAAACATACGTGTCGAATCGATAACCTCCTTTTTTGAAGTCGGTTAATAATAATTCATTATAAAGCAGTCTTTAATTCCCCAGACATCAAAATCAAGAATTAATCTTCCTTAAGACATTAAGGCACCTTCCGACGTCGTTCCCCCATTTTGATGAATCGTTGGTCAATGTCAGGTTTTAATAGGATTAACCGACCCTATTGTTGGTTCGACTGGTCCGTGACAATAACGCCAGATGTATTCTTACGGAATGATAGAGTGGTCTGTGACAGTGATACTCAAACTTTAGAGAGTGACAAAGCACTACTTAGGTTTGAGAAAAAGTTAATTTCACTATCAATCACTTGCATTTGAGCACTGCTCGTGTTGTATCTAGTCACGCAGTGGTCGAATTTTTAAATAATTAAAAAAAAAATTTAATGGGTGTGTGTATGTAGGTTTGGGTCAAATCTTGCAACTGAATTTTAAAGCAGCACCTTTAACCGATTGAGCAGTAATTTTGCATACCTAGTAAGTTTGAATGACAACTCATGACAATCTCAGCGATGTCGTTGTAAATCCACTATAACAGATGACTCGATGGGTGATTTACACACTACTTACTATTAATTTAAAACATTTATTACGAAAATGAAAGAAGAGTTATTTAAGATATAAATCTATAAGATCATGGCAGTTATCCGGCTTCTTAACTCGTTAGAAACTCGCGCAAAAACTTTGAGAAACACATTATGGTGTTATGGGTGGTAATGATAGATGACAACGCTATACGTTTATGGTTAGTGAGAAATATTGTTCGGTACGTGTCAATGGTTTGTTGTGTTCTATTGTTGGAGCGAATTGATTTGTCATATGCTCGATATGGGCTCTCGATACGGCTTTTCGATTGGAACAAGAAAATAACGTATATTTTTCAAGTGCACAAATAAACTTATAACGAAAATGAGTTTTAAGAAATCTGGATAAAAAAAAGTACTATCACTTGCGACTTATCTCTTACTGGTTTAAGCCTTAATTTGATTCGAATGATCAGTAAATAAGTATTTCCAGCAACTGTATTATCTACATCCAGCAACTAAAAACAATACTTCATGTCTTGTGTCTTCTTCAGAACATGGTGCTTTAAATCGGCTATAAGAGTGGAGGTAGATACTTCCCCGGGAAAACTCCAATTGTGATTCTACCACCTTCAATTTAACGACGAGTTACGAGATAGATAGCAATTTGAAAATCTCAATTGCTTTCAGATAATGATATTCGCTTATTTTTAAGAAATACCATCCTCCTGTCAACCCATCACCTTTAAGATAAAGCTCCAAAGCTGTAACCTAATAATCTAGTGCATCTATAAACCATGACAATACAAATTTCATCCATAGTTCACCTTGACGTCATACTCGGCGACGGCGTGATTAACGAGCCGTCTCGGGTCAGGTCTCCTTTGTGCTCTTTGAAATTCCGCCACTCATTTATCAAGCTTACTGCTCCGTTGTGAAATTAACGCGCCGGTGCAAGAGACAGGCGGTGGATTAGCGGGATTGGACAAACTCATTAGACTGAGTCACTTGATTGAAGAAATTCGTACAAAATCAGGTTTTGTAAAAGGAGGTTTGCAACAGATGGAAGAACTAGTCTGGATCAGTATCCAACGCTAAGATCATTAAACGTCCATGAAATAGAGAGAAGGACTAATGACAATACATACTTGATGAGTTTGGAGCTCGTAAGCGGTTGGTGCTGAAGCAACGGCCATCACTATCAGTTCAAGAGCTAGAACTGGCTGGCATAAAGAAAGAAAAAGAACACGGATATTGAAAATAAGAACTGTCGTTATTTTAATGGACGTAATATAAAAATATTCATGAGTTGTATAATTTCGTTTTATTATTGCAGATTCCCCTAAGAAAACATAAAGTGGAACATCCAACCCGCTAATCCCAACACCCTACCACGAGCCTATAGTTCGCGAGTGAAATTTACGCGATCACTGATTTTGACGTATCGTTTTCGGGGTGGCGATGAAAAATGGTACACCGGTGAAAGAGCCGGCGGTTGTTCGTGATTTCTGAAGCCCCAGGAAGCCTCGGCAATTGCTGTAGACAAACAAATTTTATTTATTGCGGTCTGGAACAGACGATTTGTTTGTGTTCGAAATCCTTTTGAAATTTCCAACGCTTTAAGTCAAAGCTTTTTGATGTTATTTTTGGTTTTGACAGAACGGTAACCCACAGGTATTACGTATAACAATTACAACACAAACCGTGTGTTACATTTTTTAAATTGAATTTCTCACTAAAGAAAACTAAGACAGTTTCTTCTGATTGATGTCCGCCCGATGATTTCTTCCGCGTCATTAACAGTATAAGAGGAAGATCCTTAGATAATGAAAACTTTACAGTAATTTAAATAAAGACACAAGACAGCATGTGAGGACATCATTCCGATTACCTACCTACCACAAGAACACAGTAGGAACACACAATAATAGTTTAATGTTCTATAAACAAAAGACAAACATTGTCAGTTACCCCTGAAACGCTTCACGTAAGCACACCTACGGCCGCACTCAGAGACGTCATTTAAGGTAATGTTCATTAACAAACAAATTCAATCGTCTTTAATCGTATTGACATAAGTGTCATCTCTATTTAATTAATGAACCATTAACGTTAATGAATGTCTCTGAGTACGACAGTTAGTCTTACCTCAACATCCTGTTCAATCTCATCCGTCAGAATCAGAAGCTGAACACACAAAGTGAAACTTCCATTACAAGCAGGTCCCAATTCTCCACAACATTTATGATTTAGTAGGAAACGGTACGCTTCAAGTCCATTAGGTTCCCCAGACGTGGGAAACATTGAAGGCAGGTCAGTTCCTGAATTAGTCACCTCACGCTCGGTGGCTACACGAGTGACAGCTAACGCACGAGCCAGATTGTCATTTATAATTGCCAAAATAATACTGTTATCAACAAAGCTCGTAATCTCTACGTCTTAAGTCACAATTTCGTTTGCGCTATCCACTCGAGCTTCTTTGTTAAAGTCGACAACTGCAAATTTAGTTTTGCTTTCCACATGACTTGTAACTTCGTGGTGCTAATGACTATTATTGCTTGGATTTTTGACAAGCTGTTGTGGTGGAGGTTTACTTGTGTTGTCATGTCGGAAAGCAAGTTAGTAAACAGTATGTGACGGCTGTGACTTATGCGAAGGGAGAGGATTTATTTTCAAAGCTTTGTACTGAAGCGTGAGATATGACTTGAAGTTTTTGGTTATTTGTCATTGTGTAATTTGCGTCACTGTCAAGAGAGCTCACTTCAAACTCTGATATGTTTCTTGTTTTGCGGAAAAATTATTACCTCATTCTGTGACGGAGGAATTATGTGTACATGTAAGATGATAAAGCGCCGTGGACGTCTTATTTTTATGATCGTAAAGTTTCTGAATGCGTTAATAAAGTGCAGTTTATTATGCTGATATAAAACCGATAAATTTCATAAAAACAGGCTCTAATTCACCTTCTCATCTCATTATGTTTGTGTCTATTCTTTTTCCAATTAAATCTTAAGCTATCTATTAATTATTCTCCGTTAGGTTCTTAGTTCCACTTCAGATGATATTTCTATCGAATCATATTCGATTAGCCGAATGTCTGTCTCGAGTCATTGGCCAAGCTAATTCAGCTTATTTGGTTGGTATATTCTGTGATACCGACTGAAGAATAAGGTAGATAAGATTGTTAATACTTACATATTTTTTGTCATATCGAAAAATGGCAAGTTTTGAAAATCTTTTACGACGTTACTGTTACGAAATGTGCTTTATCATTATTTTCCTTAAATGATGGAAAGGTATCATTAATCATTCACCTTCAACCATAACAAAGAGTGTTCCCCATTACAAAAGCTGAGCTATCTAGCACTTAGCCAACACCATAAACGTAATCAACCCGCGATGACGCCACCAAAACTTCCCTAAAGTATTTACATTACAGACTCGAAATTAACCAAACAATATTAATCATACAAAGTCAAAGCGCCCTCCGCCCATAGCGCTGAGTACACGATAATGATATATGAGATATTTGATGATAAACAATCGGGGTCATTTATTATCTGTCCGTTATTTGACAGGCGGTAGGCAGATGTCATTTGTCATTTTCCGTGGGTCCCTTCGTTACGCCGCCGCCTACATTCGCCTCCGACGGTGGTTAGCTATCAACCGACAAAGCTCCGACGTCCCGATTGAATTTCAACCGAGACCCACAAGCGATACGGTTCAATTTCACGTGAAGTCGAAATCAATCTTGATTGTTTTCAGCATGAACGATTATGATAGATGAAAGAGTTAGCGCTCCCGCAGAGAGGGTAGAGAGACAAAGGATAATGTGCTCAAAATCGTTGAAAGGAAAGTTCTTTTTTGTACAACAAGTGGGGTCGTACTGCCTGGTAAAGCGAAACTTGTTATTGAAGATGAAACAGTAATGGATGGGGATAGGGAATGCGTGAACGATGTCGGAGATGTATTGTTATCGCGCTGTTTATCAGAATACCGACCGATCGCTCCTTTAAATAATTACCTTTTCAAAAGAATATTGCTGCTACTGGTAATATATTCATTATATCGGACATTTTACAAAGCGCCATTGGAATAAATAAAAATACTTTACGGCATTTCAACGACTGAGATTGGATCGCTTTGAGTTTTTTCGTCTTCGGTGGACATATTTGGGATTTCGTTTCAATCATTAACTGACTCACTTCTTGTTTTGCAATTTGTTTTTAAGATTTAAATACATATAATTTTGGCGGTCGCGTTGAAACTTATCATAATAAAAGAGATATAAAAGATCTGTAACGTATATCGTGCCGAAAACGTGGGTTCCGCCAATTAAATGATCGTAAAAATTTTGATGTAAGTATCAGAAAAGGTCAGACACTTAAAAATACAATTCCGATTTCGTTATCTCGTTATTGGAGAACATTAAAGCGAATGACATTTAAATAAACAAAAACCCAAAACCAGAAGTACCTTTGTTGCAAAACTTATCTTGGTACATAATTTGAATTATAATTTCTGTAATAACAGTAAATTATCTTTCTTTTCAACTACCTACTCATTGTATTTTAACGAGCTATTTTTACATTATTAACATTACGCACGTAACACAGTTTCTTTTTAGGCGCAATTCTAATTTTGAGTTTTGGAATGAAAGGAGGAATATTTTTTTCCTTTTTTGCTTTACGGAACACTTGCCTCAGAACCATTTAAAATTTAACAAGCAGTATAATTTTCGCTCTGAATGATTCACTTACGGTGTAATGCAAAATGCGTGTTGCTTAAAATGTGGTTGATATTTGCTTCCCATGAGGGAGGATGCGGATGCTACCAAGCCGAACGTTAAATTTTTTAACAAGCCTACTATGTATAGTACTTCTAGTTTAAATAAACTAAGTAACAAATCTGGTTGGGAAAGATTATCTTATCACATCATGATTATTTAGCTATTTCATATCAAAGCTTAATTCAAACAAAAAATTTTTGATAGTAAAAATTTCAAAATTAAATTTGGTAACCTGTTATACATTTTTATATATATTTTAGATGGGTCGGAACGCATCAAAAATATATTAAAATGAACCATAAGATTTCAAAATCAAAATCTACAAACTTATTTATCTCTAGACATTTCTTTAGTTCAATAAAACTTTTAATCACAAATATAATTGAAATTCCAGTCACAAATGTTATATTTTTGCCTACCATCACTTGTTTATTTGATATTTTCAACACGTTGTATTTTCTATTTGCCTCAAATCTATTTTCAGTTTTCGTTCAACTATTTCAATTCCATCCCTCGTCTTTAAAATATTCAAACGCTTCTCCTCTGTCAAATGCATTCTTTAGTTCATTACTCTCTCAAGACCCTGTTTAATCTTTTATTGTGATCTGAGTGTGGTGTTTTTCATTATTTATTTAGTGTTTTTACACATTCTTATTAAATATTTCTTATTTTTTAAACCATAATTTTTTACACATGACTGTTTTACTTCAACCTTTTGATTTAGACTTAGCCGTATAATTTCATTTAAAACAAAACATGCAATACCTGAATGAAAGACTACTAAATAGTGTACCTACTATTTCAATTTTTTAAATAGTAATAACGATAAATAGTATTATTTTGTTATATAAAATCTATGGTAAGTATTTAAAACTTTCATAAGTTCATTAATTATTTGCATTCTTTTACACCCCTCCCTGTCTTCAGATCGTCGTATATTTCACTTCCAGCTTCTATAGCCGCGTCTTTTTAAATATTCAAAGGCTGCTCGTCTGTCAAACGCATTCTTTACTTCATCGCTCTCCCGACACCCCGGTTAATCTTTCATTGTGTTCTGAATAAAGCGTTTTGAATAGATTTTTTTAATAAATATTATCACAGGATGGATTATGTTCGGGGTTGTGTATTTCGTAAATATGCTATTGTTGTTCGTCTCTTTATTAGTTGTTGAGGCGTTATGGTTATCTGTGTCAATGTTCTCATATAGAGCTTCTGATATTAAGTGGCAACTATGGATACCTCCCATCTTCAAGTCAAATAGGAGTCAACCAATACCTTACATTCTACATTAAATAGGAGCAAAATAACATGATAATAAGTACGTGCTACAAAAACCCAACCTCATCTCAATTTACAATACATTTGTTCTTTTTTATATTATTACCATGTTCTCTCAAGAGCACCAAACCAATAATCATTATCTGAAGATTGAATCTTTGATAATACTCGTAATTGCTACCGAGAGGAGGCAAAGTAAATTGCGTATCATTAAGTTAAATATAATTTTTATACCTGTAATAGTGCGGTTCAAACGTAGTTTTGTAATAAACAGCGTAGAACAGCGCTTAAAACGCGAAGTAGGGTAAGGTTGCGATCATTGGACCGGCTCTTTGATTGGACCGCTTCGGATTCTTGGCAACGAACGGCTTTAAAAATCAACCGTAGTGCCGAATCGGAGCCTATTTAAACCGGTACCCACCCCTGCTTCCGCCAGCGTCGCCAGGGGCTTCATTTGGGAAGGACGAGCTGCACAGTGTTTCGCACGCATTTGATGTTAAAATCTCGCGACACACTTTACCATGTAAGTCCAGTTATATTAAGGGTTTGAATATGGTATTTTTAATAATTGCACACCTTATTCATTTGTCCTACTATATTTTATTATTATTTATCTGAGTACTTAACAGTTTTTGTTCTATTATCATGTTTGTGCTTGATGAGTGAATTGCCATCAATGGACCGGTGCGGAGTTCTTTGATTGGACTGGTCCAATCATAGGAACTTCTAAAAATTGTATTTTTAATCATTTATTTTTTATTTCAGCATGGCGAAACGCGGAGAAAATTATTGATGGAATGAAGAAAGCTTAAAACTGGCCTTAGAAGCTTTAAATAAACAAGAAATTGCTCTAAATGAGGCAAGCAGGATGTATGGAGTACCAAAGGCGACACTAAAATTTTGTCGACAAATCTTAGCTTATAAATATTTATAGTAAAATCATTGTAACTGTTATTTAGTCTTATAATTATTATAAGTAAGTAAATAAACAATAAAAAAATACTGTTCTCTTATTTATTTGAATTCTCATTGGAGCGTTGAATGGACCAGTAGAGAAAATTTTCTAAGTCCAATCATAGCAACTGACTGGTCCAATCAATGAAACAGTGGTCCAAAGAAAGCAACCATTACAAAACTAGATTTTTATATATTACCGCCATACGGTCTGGGCAAAAAATCTTAAATGACACCAGTGAATTCTTATATGTAAGGTTTATGAAAATCATCAATCACGTTGTCGCTTCTTATCATTTTTCAGCAGTGATGACAATTTAAAGTTAAGTGGTCCAATACTGGCAACCTTACCCTATCTCATTTTAATATATGTATTTATTTAAATACGCTTAAAGCATCGTCGTTAAAATATGGATAAATTTTATAATGTATTTGCAAAATACTCCATAAACGTTTAAGTGTAGGTACTTTAATTTTTAAGGCTCTTAATTTATCTCGCTCTTTCGTCAAATTACATTTTAATTTAAATCCGCTTTATTTAAAATGTTATGAAGTCAATTTTTTTGTGGTAATATCCCATTTTATAATTGAAACGCCAGGTTGATGCTCTTAAGTTTCTAAACTTTGGTAAGAATTTTTAAGCTTTATAAATCTCACTTCTTTTGTTGTTGAAGTCAGCAACCATGGCATAATACCTACCTAATCCTTCCTTCCTTCCATTCAGCCCTTAGTAGTCCACTGCTGGACGGGCCTCCCCTAAACGACGCCACTTCGCCCGCTCCCTCTGAATCCAACGGTTTCCCGCTGTCTTCTTCAGGTCATCAGTCCACCTGGTCGGAGGGCGGCCTGTGCTCCTTTTGCCTAAACGTGGTCGCCATTCGAGGACCTTTTTCCCCCATCGGTTGTCAGTCCTGCGAACGATGTGACCAGCCCATTGCCACTTTAATTACCTAATAATATTATCATATTTATTGAACATGGCTCTCATTTCACATTGATGTGAAATGAGAGTCAAGCCCGATTTTGATGGGATAGTTACGTCTGTAAGAATCTTTTAAATAAATTAATTTTGATTTAGGACATCAAATTTTAAACCATTCGATAGACTGTTACAAGCCATAGTTTTTTTTGACATTTCTTTTTTCCACTCACCACATGACATGACCACATGACTGGACATGTGACATAACTTTGACAGCTCCTACCTAAAAATCCACTTCTGCCACCGAAGCAGTCTAATTCTCCTTCAAAATTAAATGAAGCATGAAAACGGACTCCGACTTTTTCAAAGCAAAAGCCATCCCTAAAACGAATGAGCCACGTTAATCAAGCCGAATCAATAGCCTCTAAGCAAACAGAGCGGCAATTTTTCGCGGCTCCAACGCCATCCATCGCGCTAGTATAAAAACGTCAGCCAACACCGACGGTGACTATGATCAAGTGAGCCCCTTACTAAATCCATTAGGGCTAGCAAAAGTTGGGAATTTAGGTCATAAAAGGTTTGATGATATCCTTACAGTAAAAAAAAAGTAGCAGTTTTGGAATTGGAAGACCCACTTCCACTGACAAAGATACCTACTCATACTAGAGATTAAGTAGACGTGCACTGATGACGTCATATTGGAGTTTAGTGTATATGCCAGCGATGTAGAAAACTTTGATAGCGTGATTCAGGATATAGTGGTGCCATCTCTTGACATAACACAGTTACCATAATTGTATAGGAATCAATTAAATAAACCAGGAATAAAGTCGTGATTATTGATTTAACTAAATAAATTAGTATACTTATAAACGCATAATATATTTACTTTACCGTATATTTTTTAAGCATTGGATTCATTTTCAGACCTAAACGTAGGCTTAGTAGGTACGGTACCTATTGATTTATGTGTTTATATTGATTATGTATTACAAAAAATGAATTGCATAAATAATTTTGGAACGCAGAAATATAATTGTACGACCAAATGTTTAAAGCTGTTAATAGTTATTGACCTTCTTAATGCAAATAAAAACGAATTGAAACTGAAATAGATTGACCTTGCTCGCATTAACATACAAACAACGCCATTTCGAAATTGAAATACAATTCGATTAAATATTGAGTAGGTAATTAGTGCCGTAAACTTTATATTTTAACATAATCACTCGTTTGTGGTGGCTATAAATTATAAGAGCAATAAATAGTAAATTGCACGAATGGAAATAAGAGGACCATAAAAGCTCCTTATATAGCGACTAGGCTATCGAGACGGAAACATCTACGATAAAAACGTTAAATATCGCCAATTAATACGTTTTAGTGCGTTTATAGGTACCTAGTTAAAATGACGGAAAAAATCAACAGAATAATTAAAGGTCTTACAGTCAGACAATTTCGAGTGCAGACATTATTATATGACTTGTGATATTTTATAATTTGGATCGTATACATAATTTCAAGCATGAAAATAAAGTTAATAGAATTACTTATATCGTACAACTCGTATACTAGGTAGTTGTTTCGCTAGTAACAAGAAACGACACCATTACACCGTTAATTAATTTCATATTCGACAGTCACGATCGATCCGATACAGAATAAATCAATATTTATTATCACCTCCATCGCTTTATCGACCTTCAAATTAACGCTCGAAAGTGATAAATTGTTGGGGCCTTAAAAAATTCATTCGAAGCGTTGTCGAACGATAAACATTGTAAACGTGTAATTAATTAACAGTGTCGCTAACAAATTTTGTCTTCGGTCGACAGACGAACAAAAACCGGCATAATTTATGTGTATAAACGTCTCGTTGCAACCCTACGTCGGCGGCAGGTTGAAAGAGTCACGCCGGGTGATTGATGAGGCCCGTTCGCCGCCCACACGTACTAACAACCGCCTAGAATTGACAAACTATCGCATTGTTGCCTCTAAGAAATCATAAGAGCATCGCCATAAATTTATTGTGTCGTTTGAATTCTTAACTGAAGCTACAAATGACGATGGCGATAATTCAAACGATGAAAAATCTTTTGATGTATTCAAGAAGGCAATAAAAGAGATGTGTTGTACTAATTAAAATAGCACGACGAAATTAGTTTCAAAAGTGATTTATGGAGCGGAATCTCTCACGCTTTTAAGTACTTCAATCGATCCTATAATAGAAAACAGTGCCGTGACGCGCGCGTTTTGTGTCAAATCATCGCATAATGAAAAATATGAATTGGTAGGCCGCATTAATCTAACGTCGTCTATCCAATCCATTTTCAAACATTTAAATACAAAGCTATATTGATAAATTATGAATGAAATAACAGTTCCCGTTTCAATGGCACCGAATCGTGTTACAACAAAAACGCGGCTGTCTAACAATGGACTAATAAATATGGGCCTATATTACTCTTTTTATTTCTATTGTGCTTCGACTCGTTCTTTCTGCTTCATTCGATCCGACGGCTGCTTCATTTTTATCTTCATTGTTATCGAGAAATACATTAATTGTTCAGCCTACTCTATGTGCAGTCAGTGAAATTTCACCGACTGTAATAATTTATGCGTCAGTATCGTGCCCGAGCGCGTCGCGATATGTCTAGTCCGCGTCCATATCTCTAAATGCATCTGACACAGTTAATCCATATAAAGTTATTACCTCGCCTTTCAACTAGCTTAATTGGCCGCTACCGGCTAGTGTAAACTCGTATGTTAGCGATAAAGCAACTGAATATATTTAGGTTTTAAATAAACTTCACGCTCGTTGCACACTGTCGAGAATTGCACGCGCACCTGTTTTTATTGCGACCGTGTTTACCTAAACGTTTTTCCTTGGCAATGCTCGTAAAACTCTGAATACAAAGGACGTGGCTCTTTATGCGATCTTGATAATATCGTTGGCGGGTATTGTGTTTCTTTTGTTGAAATTTTAATTTGTCAGAAAATTTTGAGTCAAACTTTAATCTGCTTACGTCGCGTCGGGCTCTCGAATTAGTTCGGCGAAGCGTGTAGGCCATAGATTAAGTCGCTTCTCTTCGGCGACGGTTGCCAACATCTCAATAAGCCGCTCTACATTTTTACGGCCCCTATATCCGTTTCGCTGCGTAAATACACTTAATGACCGACATTTCGTGAACGCTTTTATTGTGAAGTTTTTATTATCAAGAAAATCATTTGTTTAGTCTACGTACGGTTATTGCGAGTCGTGTCGGTGCGTTTCGGGGTTTATTGGGGGTACTTTATTACCCTTTATTTGCCGTCTTTAATGCTGCAACGTCGACCGAGCTTAACCCGAAAGCCGGATGGGCATAATTAAATCTGATTTTAATCTGCGAATATGATAACCGGTTCCGTTATTACGTTGCAATCTTGAAAGATATTCTTTATGATTCGTTAAAGTTAAAGAAATCTCACGACTTGATCTTTAATTATTTCCTCGGCAGTGAGATAAGACTTTGTTTACGGTACGAGTTACCTAAAGGTGTTAATGTAGGAGTCATCAAAATAACTGAGCCGTCTCTCATTTTCCCGTAATTTGTGTCGTAGTATTTCCTCTTCGACTCTAAAATTATGTATACGAACAAAAAGTGAACACCGTAATCTCTCTCGACCATAAAACAGTGTCAGACCACTATAATAATTTTGAAACAGTCTATTAAGTGAATCTTTATGATAATAGCCGAACAGAAGTCGCGGCCGCGAACGATCTGCCTGTTATTTTGATACATTATCATATTTAAACAATTCAGATGATAATAGACACGTCGGGCGAAACCCTTTGGTAATATAAATGGTTGTATTATTATTTATTTATGGATTTCCTTCCTCCGGGCCGGGGGCGATGTAGCATATTTCATTGAGCGAAAAAATGCTTCGAAGTCGTGAGTTTATACCGAGCGGGATCCGGTTTGAGTACCTGAAACGACTCGGTATAAGCTTGTTGCAGCAATAATAAAGATTTATGCGACATTCGGCGGTAGCGTGTTTTGTTCTCTGTTACGAGCCGATTCGCTTTCTGCAAGATCAATAGCGCTCTTTATTGTATATGGTGAGTTATCGTCACCGTTTGTACTTTCAGCCTCGACTATAAATTCGGTTTCTACACCGTTCGATTTCTTATTATGGGTTTTAACATCGTTAGTTCTTTTTGCGTTTCGTGTTCCTTAATCGGATTCGTTTTCGAATTAAGCATTCAATGTTTGACTTTTTGTTAACATACTAATCTGTTCCAGTGAATTGACAACTACTTTGTTCTAGACTACAATGTTCTCCGTCAATTTTCCCATCAGCCGCCGCCGTCGCTTCGCCGTCGTCGTTCTGTGTAATTTTTTCAAGTAATCTCATTATTACGTTCTGAGTTGTGGCACGGTGATTAAGTACTTGATTTATGGCATGTGCAATTTGCATCAGAACCGACGCTATAGCTTTTTGCTCGTAGCCGATGATTATCGTCCGTATCGTGTCGGGTTTAATGATAGTTATTTCATGACTCGCCGAGCTTGCTATCGGGGACGTTTCATTAAACTTCTTTACATACATTACTTCGGCGAATGTGTCTGATTATGTTAATACGTGCCGTACAAGGTGCTCGTTCGCCATACCCTCTTCTTCTACGACCGTTAATGGATTGTTTACTGACGTACTTGGAGTTGTAATCTTTCCAGCTTTCGTTTCACGTTAATCAGTCATGTATATGCACGGCGTAATGACTGCATAATAAGCGGGTATTGTTTATTTATTCGAGTCGTCGCAAAAAATACGGTGAGTTTTATGGTTTCACTTGACACCCAGTCACTTGGGAAACATGTGTCGGTTGAACGTTGCCATGTTGTCTTGTTCATGTGCGTGCGACTAGATAGTATCTATGTATACAATAATACAATTTCAGTGTCTGTTTGTATATTTTAATAACTTTGCGGACATAAATACTCATGATACTAAGTACCTACCTACTACTCGTATTTACAAAACGTATCACAAAAATGTTTTTTAATTGTTTTGTTTGTGTTTATTTGTGCCAGCTCATGCCTGAAGCGATTAGACCTATTTAATTTGATGGGTTTTTTGATGAGACGAACACATTAGTTATCTTAAAGTCTTCCAAATTAAGGATATTCATTATTTTTTTCTGCCAATCTTATAATATGAAGTACTTAGAGAACGAAGTTCGCAAAATCTGTTTTAGTTGACGTCTCCTTCATATGATCTTTGCTGAATTTTATATTTGTCAAGTGTTTTGCTTGAACCTGAGATACGAGACCTACGTGGCTCAGTGGTTAGCCACCGGTGTGTCGAACGATCCTGGGTTCAATTCCCAGCGAAGCAGTAATTTAATTGTGAGTTTAAATTTCTGTTTCTGGTGTGAGTGGGTGTTTATGTTCTGGTTCTCTATCCATGGATTTTCCTACTACATAGGAAATCCTAGTTTCGAGCTAAAAGTTTGAGCTATTTTTAAATTCTTATTTCCATACTAAAATATTCTGAATTCCGCAAACGAAGCCGCGTTCTCAGCTAGTCTCACATAAAACTGAGCGGCGCGCCACAAAATTTATGAAACGGTCGCTCAGCCTTCCACACAAAAGTTGTTTATTACCGCCTCGGGTAGGGCTGCTAATATATTCCCATTTTATTACTCGTCTATGGACATCATAATTTTCTTTCTTTATGCCACGTTTGATTTTAATGGGGCCATTTATCATATTAAAAAAGTCCCCCGTCGGGACCGCGGTTAATTTAATCGATACCCGTATTGTTTATCGTAGTGTCGGCTGTCGTGAGTGCGTCATCTGTTTGGGATTGAAACGTTTATTACTATTTTTAAGTAAATAAGATTCATTGGCATCTAGCCAGTTAAGACTAAGGCCTTGTTCTAATTGGTTAACATACCCGACCGACCAACACGACAAAATTTATACAGAATGAAACAGTATGCAACTGTCCTTATCGGAATACGTACTGACATGCGACAAAATGTACGCAATAACATCATACGAACAACTTTTATGATCGACATTAGGATATGGGGTAAGGAAAAATAATCCCATATGAGATTGTATGCGGGTGCTTTTCTACTCATGAGGACTAAGATGTTCGCTTCAAAGAAATTATCCGCGGCAACCACACCTCCCTAGCCGAAAATCAAGCCATAAAGAACTTCCTGCTTTACGGCGGTTAAGGTGCTTCCCCGGACGAGATACGTACTTTAAATAAATAAATGAATAACGCTTCACACTCATAGCCCCACAAGAGGATTGCCAGTGTCGTGGGCGCCATGGACACACAAGACAAGAACACAACACACCCAGACTAGAAACAGAAATTCAAATTCATCATTCAAATCTCTGCTCTGCTGGGAATCGAACACAGGAATCTCCGCGCACCGCACCGGTGCCTTACCCACTGCGCCACTCAAGTCGTCGATGATTATGGCTCTATCACATAAAAATCTGGTCATAAAAATCGATTTAATAGATGGATACCTACAATCATGATGATATCGAAGATGCAGTCGTGGCCAGTCTCCAATCCGCGAACGTGACTGAGAATTGGTTATCGAGAGTGATACACGATTCTCTCCGACTAAGCGATCAATCATAAATAGGGATGGGCTATCCGTTGTACCGAGTAATCAAACTTATTAATTTTTTAAAAGTAAACTTTAACATAGCGGTGATAGCCCAGTGGCTTAGAATTCGACCTCGAATCGAGGGGTCCGGGTTCGAATCTCAGTGGCACGCACCAATGACTTTGTAAAAAAATTATGTGCGCTTTATAAAATTAAATATCACCTGCTGTTATAGTGAAGGAAAACATCGTGATGAAATCTGCATGCCTTCAAAAAAAAAAGTTCTCAAAGGTATGTGAAGTCCACCAACCCACAGTAGGCCAGCGTGGTGGACTAAGGCCTACATCCCTCTCATTACGAGAAGGAGATCCGACCCTGTAGTGGGTCATTAATGGGTTACTGGCAAACTTTAATTGTTGACATGTGCCAATTAAGATTTATTTGTCAAACATTAATTTTTTTTGGCAGAATTGCAACAGAACTACTTATTCATTCAATATAGTAAGACATTCATACGTATCTTATTAATCCAGTGGTTTCGAAACTTTTGGTTTTATAGACAGCCCGTGATATACTTACGCATTCGTCTTTCGCGATCAACGGTTGTCGAATTAGACGGTAATCCTACATCCAATTTACTCATTCAATAGTCGCGTCATACACAGCTAGAATGTGATCTTTCATCGACATTACCTACTCATTGCTTAATATAATTATTGCTATTCAAGAAAAGACTCAATACTTATATCTACCCTTGCTACAAGCTTATCTCCAAATTAATATGCATGATAACTAATTAGTTAAACAGCACATTGGTCTCACTTTGAGATCAAACATTTATACAGCTTATAGACAGCTTCTCCCTTTAGGCTTTCAAATTTTGTTCAATGCCAATAGATTAAATGCTTAAATTTTGAAATCCCAAATTAGAGTGAGGGGAAAACTGTTCCTTCAGCGCGTCACTAATGGGTAGCATTTATTCTAGAAATTAAGTAACCAAATTAAATTAAGAAATTTATTCTAAACAAAGACATTATTTCAATCGATTAATCGTTATAAAAATCGTTTAGCAATCCAACCGAGCAATCGTCCACACATCTCTAGTTCACGATATTAATGATGTCTGTCTCGAGTTCGGTTCTGAATCAATCATCGTATTTCTACAGTCGTTTTGATGTTATACAAAGTTTGATCGTAATGCCTGCGGTGAAGCTTGATAAATGATTGTATGGACATAATAACGTAATATTTAATCCGCTTGGGAATGTTTACTGAGAATCTTAGTTGAATAAAAATGTGATGGTCAAGTTGGAATCGAATAGGAGCTCCTTAGGCGAGAAAAAATGGACTTAAAATTCTGTGAAAATATACGCACAAAAATGTATGGGCCCGACATTTGGACGTAGAGGAGAATAACTTCTAAAACGTGGCTTGGATTTGGTACAACTAGTGCCTATAAATAAAGTTTTCACTATGTATAAAAGTCGCCTACATTTATCACTAATATAAGGTGGCATTTAAGCGAGATAAACATGAGATACGTGTATGCAAATTTGAGTTTAGAAATCAACGATAATTTCCTAAACTTTGTATTTAATTACCTTACTGCAAACATAAAATTTTAAACACCACTAAGTCAAACCATTAAACCATTTTAGAGTCTAGACTGAAACATAAACAAGATATGCAGACGTTAATTTATATCGTGATGCATTCAAAAACACAACGTTTATACTCGTATCATGAAAGTCGAAATCGAATCATTATGTAAATGAATCAATTGAGTGTGTTCGTAAAATTGTAATATAACATATCTGTTAGAAGTGACACTCAAAAGGCTAGTGAAGTTGGCTGCAACCTTTTAGGTAATGGCCTACTGGTGAGCGCGGGTCTCCCACAACAGGGAGCATACTCCACCACGCTGCTCCAATGCGGATTGGTAGATAAGAAACGGGTTAGTGGTCAACCCCTGTCGGATGTTTTCAAACCGCCCATAGGTTTAACGACTGCTATCGTTTTGATAACTGGGACCGGGAATATAGGTCTTAGTCCACCACGCTGGCTAAATGTGGGTCGGTGATCACACTTGCCTTCGAGAACATTATGGAAAGCTGCCAGGCATGCAAACGCAGACGAATTTCCTGGCAATATTTAGCTTCATCCTTCCTTCCTTCCTTCCTTTCAGCCCTTAGTAGTCCACTGCTGGACATGGGCCTCCCCTAATCGACGCCACTCCGCCCGGTCCTGGGCCCTCTGAATCCAACGGTTTCCCGCTGTCTTCTTCAGGTCATCAGTCCACCTGGCCGGAGCTTCGCTTCGACTTCGCTTAGCTTCATCATAACAGAAGGTTTCTTTTTAGAACGTGACATTTAAGAGAAGAATATTTTACGTTTTAGTTTAAAGAGGATTGTAAGGGCGGTGTCTCTCCAGGGAAACTCCAGTGACTTGGCTCCAAAAATTTAATTAAATTTGATTGACATTTCTAAGCGTATTCCACTCTATGTATATAAAACATATTTACAACCACGCGATACTATATTTTGCATACGCTTACAATATTTTAAAGTTAAGATGCAACCCGATAATCGTTAAATTATAATTAAAAAACGTTTTATATATCTTTTATCTTTTATCATTTGTATTTTTTATTATAAGAAGATAAAATTGCTATCATGCTTTTATTTTGTATGTGAAAAAATCTTATACTTATATTAATAGGTTACGCGAAAATTTTGGATATAATTTACAGCTTACGATACGAACGGAGCATTTTAAGTTCAGCACAGTTAAGTTTAAATGAAGAAGAAAACACGAACTCTAATAGTTTTCAAATAAAACGCATTAAAATACATGAAATTCAACCAATTTGCATGACATTTAGAAGATATTTAGATAGACCGTTTACAACCTGGTGGAGAATAATTTTAATCTCTCTCTAAGAACTCTTATACCTCAAGTAGATACGCGCACGAACACAACTAAATATCTAAAATAAACATAACTATTTCGTATCTAATCAAAAACGATTACCACGGAACATTTGACTGCCAACAATTTATTGCTACCTTCGCTAATTCACCACGAATTTTGTTTAACACATAAACAAAGCTATCAAATAAATTATCATAAAGAGACAGTTACCACTCAATTTTATTGCGCCATTAAGTTTCGACTATTTCGTTAATTAATTAAATATTAAAATTTCCCGACGACGGCACATTTATCATCTTGTGACTTTGACTGATGGTGTCTGATCTCTTAATTATTTCTCACGAACGGTCGTCTAACATTAATTTTGAGTTTCACACTAGTTATGTTTGAACTAGTTTTTGTTCTTAATTACAGTATCGTTTTCACCAATTATCATCTTGTTTATTAATACGTGAATCAAAAAGCTTACTACGCGAATGGAGTAGTTTGAATTTTGGCACAATTAAAGTTTATATGGAGAAGAATGAACGAATTTCAGAACTTTGCCTACCATAACGGCCCTATATTTTTAACCCGTTATGGGAGGCAAAGTTTTGAAAACTGTACAGATGATACTATTACTCTCAATCTGAATCCATCACTCTTCATTAAAAACTTAATTTCAAATAAATAATATGTAACTACAGAAATGTTTTACTTATAAAATAAAAACGTTAACAAGCCAGGGAAATAACATCGTAACTTAATTAACTCATCAGTATAAAAACTGAGAATGGACATAAAAGATACATCATATAAAAAGCTGAGGTAAATCTTATAAATATGTGCAATTAATCTCAAACTGGGAGCTAACGATCTCAACTAATGACGCGCTCAAATCATATCACAAAATACAAAGTACAGACGTCGAAATGAATACATAAGCCGCGCTCAGCTTGGACGCGATTCCGTACAAATTCAACTCGTGCGTATACGTGCGTTCACGCACGATTAATGCTGACCTTAGAAATACTATGGGATGGCTCACACTGCGTGCGAGTTAGTCGTACGTCAACATACTCGTACGTACGTACGCAGTGTGAGCGCCCCCATAGTATTTCTAAGATCGGGATTAATGGGTCATTAATGGGTTACAGAAAAACTAGATAAATATTTAGATTTTGTATTGCAGAACACCGTTTATTTATATTTGAGGAGATATCACTAAGTTTAATGAAATGAAATGAAATGAAATGAAATGAAATGAAATGAAATGAAATGAAATGAAATGAAATGAAATGAAATGAAATGAAATGAAATGAAATGAAATGAAATGAAATGAAATGAAATGAAATGAAATGAAATGAAATGAAATGAAATGAAATGAAATGAAATGAAATGAAATGAAATGAAATGAAATGAAATGAAATGAAATGAAATGAAATGAAATGAAATGAAATGAAATGAAATGAAATGAAATGAAATGAAATGAAATGAAATGAAATGAAATGAAATGAAATGAAATGAAATGAAATGAAATGAAATGAAATGAAATGAAATGAAATGAAATGAAATGAAATGAAATGAAATGAAATGAAATGAAATGAAATGAAATGAAATGAAATGAAATGAAATGAAATGAAATGAAATGAAATGAAATGAAATGAAATGAAATGAAATGAAATGAAATGAAATGAAATGAAATGAAATGAAATGAAATGAAATGAAATGAAATGAAATGAAATGAAAATCATTCATTTGCACGAATATGGGTTAGTTATTGGTTTTACAGGGCATTTTGATCAATCCATATTCACCTTCTCGGGTATGCAATTTATCGAAACCTTCCTTAAATCGTACTCTACATCTAAAGAAACGTTTACCGTCATACGTGTACGACCACTGCGACGGCAGTCTATGATACTTAACTTCTGTGCTCTTTGTGATTTGTGATCATAGGCATCTTGAGCAAGTGACGGCTTTAATTATAGTTATAAATTGCATATAATCTAGATTATAGACACAAGTTGCTCGTTTATTTACCTGTATTTACTGCACTTAAACTTGCAAGGATATAGTACATAAAATATTTAAGTTCATTTTGCTGAATAAACATATCGACGCTTGAAAGGAACAATTGACTAAGCGCCAATGTACCAAAACACGGTACCTATACCAAAATGTTATTTTGGTATAGGTACTTACCGTGTATAGTTTTTAGTAAGTAGTGTTTAGTAGTATTTAGTAAGAAGCGATTATTTTTATATTACAAACAGACATTCCAATTTTATTTATTTGTATAGATATTTTTTATGCGGTAGTATCTGATGTCATATTCAGCTATATTTTGGAGTAAGAGACGAAATTATAAGACACTGGACTATTACTGCTACCTTTCTATTTCCATAATAGAAATTTTCAAATAAAATTGCTATTAAAACCTCCCTCCGTCCCAATGTTCAACCCTACCGCTGCGCGCATTAATATCACTTGAAATATGGCCCACTAAAGACTATATAACGTTAAATTTACAATTCATAAAACCCAATGATATACGTTCGGTACATCGTTGCACTGCACGTAAGCTTTACCGAAGTTATGTTCGAACTATATTTAGATCAGCAGGCCTTTTGTAATGGTTGTTTGAGGGTTAATCATTTTATTTTGTTTTGGGTGTAGGTACTTGTTTATGAATTGTCTTAAAAAGAGGAGTAATATGGGTTTATGTGAAATTTTACCTCTGAAACGTTGTCGATGGTCGTCCACCTTCCCAGTAGAGGCCTCCGAGCCATTAGCTAAATGGGCAGTATCGAGCAAGCCTACTCCATGTTGATATACCATAATCATTGGATTTACGGCTCTATTAGAAAAGTAATCCAGTGGCAAAAACCTGTGTCGATTCCGATTGCCATTGGATCTGGACTGGGGGTTATGCAACGTACTGCGTTTAAAAAAAAGTGATTTACCGACCTTGTATGTATATGCTAGCTCTTTGCCCTAAACTTCACCCGCTTGAATAGAGCTTGGTTCAAAAACATAAAAGTGATCGAATACTTTTATTCACTACGGTTATAAATAAGACAAAAATTGTATCCAACTTATTCAGCTGTATTTAAGTGATTAATAAAATCAAAATCATTTATTTGCACGAATATGGGTTAGTTATTGGTTTTACAGGGCATTTTGATCAATCCATATTCACCTTCTCAGGTATGCAAATTAAAAAATAAAAAATAAAACTAATGTTAGTAATACGAATAACTTATAAAATATTAAAACTTATTACTAATACACAATTTATTTGACATGTTTTGCACAATTTATTTGTCAACTTAGCCAAGTATATTAATTATTTTCATTTTATTTAGTTATGACCTCCAATTATTTCATTGAACGAACAAAGTTGTGTAGTTTTCTACAAATAGGCGCGAATTTCTGCCATTTCCCGCCAAGTACGCGGCCGGAAGTAATAAATCAGGTGCTGACGTCGACGCTATCGCTCATGCGCTGACAACGCGACGTCATGCAACGTACTGCGTAAGGGTCTACGCAGACGTGCCACAACCACACCACAACCACGTGACAAAATGCAGTCAGTTTATGGTCTCATATGAATAGCACACGTCGGTAAATGTCGGTCGTGTGAATGCAAGTGACAGTTTTCATACTATTTGACACCCGACCACGTGGTGTGGTTGTGGTGTGGTTGCGGTTGTGGTGTGGTTGTGGTACGTCTGCGTAGACCCTTAGAGACAAGTTTGTGTACAGAGACCCGAGAACGGATCTAATGATTAGTGTAAAGCAATAGGGCTCTATTAACCTCAAAACATAGTAGGCCTAAAGTAGTTATGTAATACATTTTATTTCATACTTTTTTGATGTGGGTTTCTTTAAATTACTTTATTTGAGGCAAACATGTTAGTCCTCATGAGACGCAAAGCACCCGCATGCAACCTCACATAGGATTTAGTCTTTGAACGAGAGAGTTTATTCAACAAGAGTTGATTATTACCTATAGCCATCTAATAGACCAATATCCGTGAACATTGTAAACCTGGCACAATGACGCATATAAATCAGTTAAATAAACATGATTACTAAACCTTTAACACTGAACCTTAAGGTTAAGTTAAAGTTAATTAAGTCGCCAAACGCAATGTTAACCCTGATAGAATATAAATTAGTTACTGAATTAGTTTGCTATTCGATCGAAACAATGAGTTTTTTTTAATCTTTAATTGCTATCCACAGACTCTAGGTCCGTGCCTTTTTTTTGCATCACGTTACTAGTAATATTATTGCTCCAGAAAAAGTTCTTTGTCAATTTTGGCCCGGTGTCTCCTTGGATCGTTCCTTTAGGGTTTCTGCAATGACTGTCGCGTCTCTGTGGCTGATGGCAGTAGCCAGGTTGTAGTCCTCAATGGCAGCTGTGTGTACCTCTATGGCCTGTTTTATGAAGTTTGCGATGGCGTCCTCACTGACATCCGAGTAGTAAGTGCAAGAGCCTGTGTGTCTGGTGATAGCAACGACTGCATGAGAGACGCTATCATGCACATTTCCTTTCTGAGGCTTTGTATTTACTATTACTACATTTTCGTAAGTCAGTCCCTGGGCTTCGTGAGGATACGTGATCCCTCACCGGATCCACAGCCCACGTTTCGAAGTGATGTTTTCTCTGCTTGGGTGTAGACCAGGAACAGGGTGTCTAGCGTGGATGATGGTATTTGCGTGCCCGTGTATCTCTTCAATTCCAGGGAGCGGGTTTTCTTGGTAGAGGCTTGCTTAACAATGAGTTTTATTGATGACGACTATTTGATAAAAAATCAGTCATTTGATGTAAAATTGTCTTTAGTAGGTTAGGTTAGACGTTGCTTTAACCCTTCAATGTCTCAAACCTATCCAAATATGCATATTAACTTTACTATAAACAATTATTAACACCACGTTGAACATAATGACATAACGCGGATGTTAAACAGCCAATTTCGGTGGCAAATATGACCTCAAAATAACAACGCGCCTGTCACGTCGATGAACCACAAACACCGCAACACTTGTTGGACACGGAACGGTCACGTGACCGAGTGCCCAATGAGTTATTTGTCCAGTGAACAATTTGACCGATGAGTTATAAAGCCGACTGCGCGTAAACATCGCTAATTGGGGCATTAGCGCCACTCAGACAGTAATGGGATGTGTTAGACGAAATTTGGCATGTGGAATTAGTAGTGACGCATGTTTGTCGCCAATTATTATATTGTATAATTTCGGCTACGAATATAAAACACACCTATCAGTGAAAAATTGTAATAATTAGACATTGAGACAGATATGAGAAACCATCTTCGAAATTTGGAATATTTAAATTAGTATGACGTATAATGTATGTTTGTCGCCAATTTCATGATTTTGGATACGATTATAAAACACAATATCAGTGAAAAAGTTTGTGAGGATTGATGGATGTTTGTGACTGGTTTCTTCCACGTGGATTTTAGAAATTGGTCCAGAAATGGATACAAATCTTCCCAAGAGTTAATACAGGTTATAAATAACTTGTATTCCAAATTTTATCCAAACCTGTTTAGCGTTTAGCCGTTTTTGTGCGAAAGAGTAACAGATACCTACGTCCCCATACATTGATCCACCCATCTTCACAAACTTGTAAATTTATAACAGTAGTGCCAATTATAACAGTAGTTGCCAATTAATAGGCATGTACGCTTCAAATAAATTATTTATTATGAATATTGTAAGTAGGTAATAGACATAAATTTAACGCAAAAATTCCTTCTAGAGAATAATAAATTTAAATACATATGAATGAGCGTTTTTACACTTCATTTTATATACCGATGACATTTTAATTTAAATCCAATTGTATTTTAATTAGACCGTAGTGCGTAATGTATAAATCATTTTATTTCCTTAAATAATAAAGTGTTTTAAATTTAACTAATGTTGGGTTGGAGTAAATATTTAGGAATATTGCGAAATTTGTTACGATAAAATATGTATTAATCCCAACTTTAGGTATAGAATTATTTTAGGTATTAAATTATGTACGGGGGATGCTTTCTACGCTTTCAAACTAACAGCTTTTTGTAGTAACTGAGATAGGCCGCCTGAAGTAAAGTGGTCACTGCAGCCCACGAACGCTCACCTCCAACCTCAAACGGAGAAAAACTGTGAGGTTGTGGTCGCTTTGCTACTCATGAAGACTAAAATGTTCGCCTGAAAAAAAGTATTCTCGGCAATCATACCTCCCCAGCCGAAACACAAAACACGAAGAAGTCTCATCTTCACGAAGGGTTAAGAGGCTGGCGGTAAGGTACTTCCCCGGACGAGCTACTAAAATTCTACCACCTAAAACAGCCGTAGGAATTTGGACAAAAAACCAAAATGATTAAGTAATATTGTTCATGTTTTAACAAAAAACCTAAAGTCGACAGTTGAAAGAGCGCGTAATAGACGTGATACTGGAGCTAACACGTGACATGTGACACGTGACAGTTGACAGATTACGTGTGGTTCGCGTGTTGTGTCATGCACGGGACAGTTGTTAATCTCACTTGAGTACAAAGCTTTTGTGAGTGCTGTAGAATTTTTTGTGAGGTAGATTTTAAATTAACAACAGATAAGTAGGTATAAAGGAAAATATTACTTAATGCTATTCTACGTTCACGTGTGTTTTATTTTTCTAATTGATTTAATTACTTTAAGAGATAAGGTCATCCTTTACTGGAGGCACTTATACTGAAAAAATTGTCACGTTTCTTATTTTCTTAATTTTGTTTTCTTAACAAAATTTAAAACATTTCATTTGAACTGTTGTTGTGCGATCACTTTTATCATAATATTTCACATGCTTCTCAACATAGCATCACTATTTCATGTACATATTAAGGTTTCCATAGACATAAACACCCAGAAACAAAAATTAAAACTCATTTTTCAATTTTTTTTTTCTACTAGGAACCGAACTTAGTATCTAGGTACACTCCACGCAGCACTTCTGACAAGGCTTGTTAACCATTGTACATCGCACATCTTTACTGTCTGCAAAACATCATTGACTCATAGGTTCAGATATCTTCTCACAATGAGAAGTTTCCTCATTGACCTCATTGACCTTAGCACGCCAACTTCTACCACGCTGACCTAGTGCGGGTTATTGGATTTTCTGCCTTTGAGAACATTACAGAAAATTTTCAGGCACACAGGTTTCCTCACAATGTTATCCTTAGCCGTGAAAGCAAGTGATTTTTATTTTTCTTCGTGGTCTTCATAAAATTGATATATTTAATTACAAACAAAACGCTGTACATCGAACGCAAAGTGCACACGACAGCTAACGTGGCGGATGACATCCGAGCGGTCTCGTCGCAGCCGACAGTTGACAGATTACACGCTCGCGGCCTGTAGAGGGTTATAATAGTAATGTATTGTTGCTCCAAGCTTGTTTGTGGAAAGAAAAGTGGCGATTATGACATGTTTTTTGTTATATCTTTATGAATTTATGAGTATACCTACCTTTTTATTTAAAATATTTTTTTTCTACCTCAGACATGCCTTTGAAGAACATTTTTTTTGTCAACTCTCAGGCACGTAGTTTTCCTCACGAAGGATAACCCTTCACCGTAACAGCAGGTGATATTTAATTTTATAAAGCGCACATAACTTTTTTACAGTCATTGGTGCGTGCCATTGGGATTTGAACCTGGACCCCTCGATTCGAGGTACAATTCTAAGCCACAAGGCTATCACCGTTTTCACTTTTACCACACGATTAGGTATCACGGTAAAAAGAATTGCTTCTGTACAGATATCCACTCCACGGAGATACAAAATAAATGAACAAATGGTGCTAATATACAAAACAAAATATGTACTTCATATTATCAAACATACACGGGCGTGACATCTGAGCGGCTGCGTGACATCTGACAGTTGACAGATTACGCTCGCGGCTGTGCCGTAGGATAATGTGTTATTACCCACGGCACGAATTTTGGGATGTAGAAAAATTATGTGAACGTCACACGCTATTTATGTCGGGAGAACAAGATACGAATGTTTGTTTGCGAAGAAGTACAATTTCGTTGTGTAATCTTATTATTTTATGTCGAATGTAGTAGTACCTATAAGAGCCAGTGAACGGCTACCGTGTATTGTATATTGATTTTTCAAAAATCCAATGATGCAGTTTTAGTTTTTATCAAGACCGGGCCCGAATATGCCAGAAATTGAACCCATTGATTTTGAAAAAGAATTCATACGCTGTTTTTCACCATTCGATAGGGTTTCTAATAAGAAACGAATTCTGTAAAGTAAGACATACGGCAAACTTAGACTTAATTTAATATTCCAAATTATGACCATTTAAAATACTCAAAACTCCCTGCTCCAATGTTAACCGCGCGATAATGGTCTGCCTATATAGAAAGTAAGTAAGTATGACACAAATTTTATTTCATACTTTTTTGACGTCGGTTTGTCAGTCAGTAACCCATTAATGACCCACTACAGGGTCGGGTCTCCTCTCACAATGAGAGGGATGTAGGCCTTAGTCCACCACGCTGGCCTACTGCGGGTTGTCCACCAACCCGCAGTAGGCGTTCGTAGTCTCACATGCCTTTGAGAACATTTTTTTGTGAACTCTCAGGCATGCAGGTTTCCTCACGATGTTTTCCTTCACCGTAACAGCAGGCGATATTTAATTTTATAAATCGCACATAACTTTTTTACAAAGTCATTGGTGCGTGCCGCTGGGATTCGAACCCGGACCCGGACTAGATTTGAGGTCGAATTCTAAGCCACTGGGCTATCACCGCTATACACTGGGCTATCACCGCTATACGGTTTAATTTATTTTAATTCTTTTTTTTCTCTCCATGCCTAAAATTATAAACCAATGGTAAATCTAATTTATTTTCGAACACAAATCAACTATTATTATTATTTTGATTGTTTATTATGTTTTCATCAAGCCCTAACCGTGTCCATCCTATCAATTCTCATTTCAACAACCAACCGTCTGTTCACGCCACTAAATCCCAAATAAACATCAAATTTGACGTTCCTTTGACATTTACGGCTAAAGGACGTCAATTGCGCGATCAATCATAACATGCCAGTGTATTGTGTTCGAGGCATTGTGGGTTTGAAATGTTGAATGTAACATGTTTGTGTATTACTGTAATTGTTATTGCTACGTCGGCTATGTTTGATTGCTTAATAATACGCGTCAGTTGGGATAAATAGTGGATTAAAATATTTATAACATTAAGGTTTTTAAATAGTTTTTTGACGCTTTTGCTATCTCGTTTGATATTGCATAGTTTAAAATATTTTAATTATCAGTCATAGGAAAATGAAGAATAAATTTTTGATAAAACTCAGGAACATAGGTTCATAAAAAGTTCCTAGTTTTAACCCTTAAACGACCGAAAAAAAATTCGTGTTAAAGAATAAGGCGACAGGGGCACATCAAAATTAAATATCATCATCTTTATAAGTGTTTTTTTACTAGAAAAATAAAACTACAACTGTACACAACAACGTCATCCGAAAAAAACTCAAACAACGTTTCTAAACAAACTTTAGAAAATTTCTCTTCTAACAATCACGTAAACCCAAAAAAACCGTATTTCCAATACAAAAACATTCTATCCTAGCCCAAGATGAGTTTAATCAACGTCAAATAACCCAACAAAAACACATAGCTGTCAACCGCACTATTAACCAGCGGAACACAAAAACGTAAAACAGCGCGAAATGAACGCACCAATCGCGTTTCACGGCTTACAGAAGGTACGGACAGCAAAAAAACTCTGACGACGCGGTGGGCGCAGTCATGCGTCATAATTTTGACAGCCCGGCTGACAGGTCGGCTGACAACTCGACTGACAAGTCGACTGACGGGTTCAGCCGCCGCGCGGATTATGCGGGTTGATGGATTAATTCGCTCGCAAGGGTATCAGATGGAATTCTCCGGTATAATGAGAATTGTTGCTTGATTATTTGTCGCGCGATAATAAGACTCGTTTTTGTGTTTTAATGAGCTACTGTTTAATTCGATGATTCTGTTAATTGTTTTAATGATGCGGCTTTGTGAGTTCACGAATTTTTGTTTGGATTTATGTTGCATGCGGCGATATAGGAATTCGTCGTTTTACTTAACGTTAAATTTTTTAAATGTTACTTAATGCATTGTACATTTTTTCTCTATCTGGATTCGATTAATGTTTTGTTTTTCGAGGGTAAATTTTATGCAGAAGCTATCTTCCTAATTAGTATAAATTTTGCCTTTTTAATATTAACCACGACCTTTAAAGTGCTGACCTTCTTTAAACTTTTAAAGTTGTTTAAATTTGAATACATGTTTCCTATTAAATTAAACCTCATAAATGATAAAATTCATTTATTATTTTCACTTATTAGGTATATTAACGCCATCTAGTGGTAGTAACTTTTAAAATGTTATAAACTCAAGTTAGGTAAATTAAATGTATTCAAGAAAATTGTAAAACACTTCTTATTTTTTGTACCAAACTAAAACTTATTCAAATTTATTTCCCCATTACCATAGTGCTAAATATTCTTAACAAAGTAGGTAATGCTGATATAAAATGATAAATTATATTCACGTATTCAGACTTTGCAGTAAATTACATTTTAATGTATGTATGAATAAAAACTGCTTTAAAACATGTTGTTGTAAGTGATGTTTGAATTATTCTTGATCATTGAATTTATTGAGCGCTTTCAATATTTATCATCTACACCTGTTCACGATTAAGAACATTGGAGTCATATAATTAGAATAAATTAGCTGTAAATCCCTAGATGGTGATGGTGAAAATGACTAAATTATGACTTTTTATTATTAATCCAACATACTAAAAATATTATTATTTTTTATATTTTTTTCTAATATCAAAAATTAGTTTTTATTAGCTCAACCATTTTAAAGTTTTGATGTCTAACCACCGCACTCACAGACATTCATTAACGTTAATGGTTCATTATGAAAATAAAGATGACTCTTATGTCAATACGAATAAAGACGATTTTATTTGTTTGTTAATGAACATTACGTTAAATGACGTCTCTGAGTGCGGCCGTTAATGATCTTTTTAATGTATTCTTATTTAATAAATATTAAACTTTTTAAACATTATCTAGATCAGATACAAAAAGTCAAAACGTCAAAGAAGACACCGATTTAAGGATTATAATTATTTATTTGATGAATATCTAAGAAAACTTCTTGCAGGTGTTTATATTTGATGAATATCTAATAAAAAATCTTGTAGGTGATTGAAGTCAACTTCTTATTCGAGCAACATCCATATAGATTTTAATTTTTTACATGATGGCTCGACATTAATTCTTACCGTTTAAGACATCATTCTAGTGCCTCCTGGCCTGTGCGGTTCTGTCTGCTAAGTTAGACTAAGATCCTAACCCTTATTTGGCTATAGAATAACCTTTAAGCCCACTTCACCGTTAGTGACCAAGTATCGGTCCAGTTTTTCCTCGGCCTTGCTATACATAATTAATTATTGAAACATTAGAGTGATTAATTGGTGGAGGCAGCTTATGAAATTGCTAATTACGGACTACAAATGGTGCAATTAACAATCTACTTGATTAACTTGCTCTTTTTTGTTGACAGTGGGGATGTGTCAGAGTGGAAACTGCTAGCGATATGCGATAGACATAATATGGAAATTAAATCAACAATGATCAATCGTTACAATACATTTGTATTCAGTTGAATAGAAATATAGGCTATTTTATCTCAAGTGGTCAATGCAACTCATGGACTCCAACGTACAACCTCAAAATAGAACAGTAATCTACGTCGGTTTGTTGCCCTTTACGGATAGGTACTGCTAGATGCTTGCCTCAAAGTCATAAAGATTACGCTGCTTTCGGCGAAATAAAAGGATGGAAGGAGATACAAGGAATCAGTTTGAAATTTTTTAAATTAACTTTTACATCTATTCCTAGTATCAGTGCCCCGAGGATGAACACTATTGTCAAATTATTCGTGAGGTTAACGTGAGTTACTGATGACACACCATAAATATATGAGAACTTTGACAATAATACTATTTTTGCTCGGAGCACAGCACGTGTTTTCTGAAGTTGGTAAGCTGCTTGTATCTCTCTTACTATGGAGCCGGTGCCTAAACCATGAAAAATTAATGGCGATTAATTCATGTTTTCTGTAGCGTTGCCAAGAAAACAACTTTTTTCGCGCTATTTATGTCTGTCAGTGTGTTCGGACTTTGACAGTTAGGTATATCATTTCGCTGTTCACGTAAATTACATCATTTGTTTCTTTGTGAAACTCGCTTTTTGTAGAATATATTAGTGTCTGATATTTAATTTTCTTTCACGAAATAGAAGTCTAGAAATAAAATTGTCGACAGAATTTTTTGTTGCGGAATAACAAACTCAAGCAGACCACATAATTCCTTTGAATGCGTTGTAGCTTTGGAGAGACTAATTTTTTGAAAGAAAAAAATTTTTCTTAGGTGTACAATCCTATATATTAATAGATACGTGAAGCCTGCCATTATTCATTTGTCAGTACAGAACCTCTGTAGCGAACCCCCAAGAACCTACGTCTAAGCCTGCCCGAGCTATGAGAGGGTGGCATTCGCAAATCTTAAAAGCATGCTTAGCAGATTTGAAAAAGGTGTCGAAATTAATTGAAACAATTATAAACGGTAGTAAAACAATGCGACTCAAATCGACGAATCCAATTCGCGGAGAAATCGCTTTGCTTTACCTCTGAAACAGGCTCAAGACACGAGAAATATACGAATTAACGTTAAATACGCGTGAAATAACAGACGCACATAAAATTTTCTCCATTCAGGCCGTGCCTTTTGAGTTCAGTCCAGGGTTACCAGATCAATACTAATTCCTTAAATTAAAAATACAGCTTTGTATGCATCTATCCACCGACCTGAATCAGGCCAGCGTGGTGGACTAAGGCCTTTATCTTTCTCATTGTGAGAGGAGACCAGACCCTGCAGTGGGGTACTAACAGGTTAAAGACAGGCATTTGTAAGACTGTTAACCAATACTGCATCAAAAATACTATTTTGCCTTCTGAATCTAACTAATCAGTCTAGATGTTTTAATTCGTATAGTATCTAGTATTCCGTTTTCGTTCATTAAACATTAAACTAATTTTATCTGAGGTTGGGATTCGAACTTTTGTTGGTTGCTACAACTTAGAGAATAAGTTTGTCTTCCACGCAACAATTCCATTTAAAATAAATAGAGATTCGCTTGTTTCATGTTTCCTATTAGCCTCTTATTCTTCCACTGATGATCTCCCATATAAAATAGTTTTTATGCTTGTTTCTATGCCAGACAACCCTATAAGTATTGCCTTTTGACTCCAGCCGTTCTCACCTTGAGCCGACCGACTCTTATTGACCGCTCGATTAAAGTGTGGCAAATCGGGTTGTTAAACTACCCGACAACACTAACGTCACGACTCCCCTAAATGTCAATATTAACACAGACGACATTAAACCTTAAATTAAGATAGCTAAAGTCGAGTTTGGAAAGCTAGAAAAGTTTACTAAAGCTCATTCGGTCGGAGGGTCCGCACCGCTTCGTTGAACACTTCATAAGTTGATTGGCATTTGCCCGCGCGAAAAGCAACACCTTTCGGCCGTGACATGTCGTCTGATTGATTGTATAATTAATTTTATTTTACATTCAAATATCACACACACACGTCAGTTTGTCAGTTGTTATGAGCTGTCAATTAAACGGACGGCTGATGCGAGAATAATAAGCGGGTGTGTGAAGATTTTTTAGGGTTTCGTCATGATTTGAATTGTAATCAGGAAGTAAATCAATAAAAACGAAAAAATATAAAATTGGAATGTGAATTAAAATGATAGTGACTTGATGACAATGAATTGATTAAATTATTGATTGATTTTTCACCTCCATTCTCGTTTTGCAAAAGGTTTATCAGCTATCTGATGATAGTTAAATGTAACGCTTATGTTGAACATACTTTCTATTTAATACGTTGCTGCTGCTAATTTGAGATGAACATCTCAATATTTTTGAGTGGCCAAGTATATATGGGAAGTATATAACCTAAGATAGGATTAGGGTTAGACTGGGGTTGCCATTGGCTGCAGTGGCCTCTTTATCAGGTGCCTGAATGCCCCTTTGCTACTCATATACAAAAAACATATTTATTCCTCACACAGAACCCTTGCTCCATCAACACTCACTTCACCAATTTTTTCACACTGTTAATCATTAAAACTAGTTATGTCCCCCGTCATTTAAGAGATAAGTTGACAGCTGCGCCCCGCGAATGCTTATTTACGACGTCGTAAGCTTTTTGTGAAACAAGACGAATAATAAGTCGTTTTTAACGATTATCATCATCAATAATGACTAGAAGTGATACGCTTTAGGAAAATTCATTAATTATTCAATGGACAAAAATATTACCTAAGCTTGTAGTTAACAAGAAACCGGGATTCAGAGTATAATAGTGTTTTTGGGATATGTGTGCTACCAAATGGTTCCAAAAGAACCGTATTCCATCAATTTGCAACAAAACTGTATGTTTTAAATTGTAGCAATAGATATTTGATTTTGCTATGGTCGCTAAAAATCAAAGTGTAGTATCAAACTAAATAATTGTGACATTATTAATTTTATTTTTAGCATTATTTAAATACGATTTATATTTCCTAAATTAATAGACTCCAAAATACCCAAATTAGGTATAATTCATAATATTAGTAAAATTTATGATCAATTACTTCAAAGGTCATTTTATTTTACCATTAAGTATGTAATTTGAGACGAATGGCATAATTATGAATATAAACTACTTAATTAAAATTATACGACAGCGCATTAAAATGTATGTTTTAGAAAAAGGATAATACTTGTATAATTTATTAAAAATCTCATTTGAAATATCTATAGCAATAAACATAAGACATTACGCCATAGTATTTCAGGCACTATTAATTATAACCCAAGAACACAAAACAGAGCAGAGAGAATGAAATGGCTAAAACAAACGACGTTAATTATTCATCATTAGACGATACGGTTTCCGATGTATGGCCGACGGTAATTTATCATGCGTGCTGGTATCGCTCTCAATTGTCGACTATTGTGAATATATCAAACAATTGTACTGTGACCAAGTGTGTCTGGGACTGGCTCGATGGCTGGCCATTTGTCAATCTTAATGGCGCAATGAAAAATGCAAAGTCGTCTGAAATTGATGACGATGATGCGATAGCTGCGTATGGTAATGATGTCAGTTAACGTGAGGCACCAGATGTGTGTATTATTGTAAAATAACGAGAACTGGAAGGAATGTAAGAAGTAATACTTATGTGAAACCTCACATACCAGTTATATCCATTTTTAAAAAAGTGTTCTTGGTTGTAAGATATAAAACAATTGTAATGGTACAGCGTACGTCTGGGACTAGTTGCTTAGCTGGCCATTTATTTATTTACTTCTTAACACTCGCAATAGTAAGATAGTCTCATAATACTTATTTAGAATAAGTATAAGAAATAAATTTTCTTACCAACTGTTATCATGATACAATAAAACCTGATAAAAGATGAAAGAGTAGGTAATGATTGCATTAAGAATCCTTAGAATTAAACAGTCGAAAATCCAGTACCTCCTGACATATTATGAACCTCAAATAAATCATCTTGCTCAAGCACTTGATAAACAAAGGAGATTGCTCAAGGCTCAGTTTTGACTGGTGGAATTTATTAACAAAATTACTCACAGACAATGAGGAATATTTAGAAGCGGCGGAGACAAATTGTCCGCGGCACTGTGTAGATAAACAGTACACGCTCCAGGGGAAAAATGAGACAGGTGCTTCGTTAGCTTACAGCGAAAATTTAAGATATTATGCTAATAAATAAAGCATTAAAATATAAAAGGGCTAGTTTAAATTTCTAAATTCATTGCTAGATAGAGCTCTTATCCAAGCTTTTACGTAGTAGAAATGTAGAGATATTGGTCCGTTTCATAAGATACATAAAAAGAAAAATATGTTGTATTAAAAGGTAAAACGGAGTTATAGTTGTAGCAAAACTTTCGGTGTATAAAAAAGGTGCGTGTCATGGTTGATTTAAAAATAGGCTAGCACCAATTGAAATAATTGAAAGAGAAAAGGGAACTGACAAAACAATGAGACTATCCGCGGGAATACAATACGCTTCTGAAGTAAAAATTATCCAAATGGGGTACAATAGGGTAAGTGCTTCTCAAATTCATACAACAAAATAAATCAAAATAACGTTATCGAGGAACAGGGTGCGCTTGGATGGCAAAGAAAACAGGACGCGATTTATTTAAAATTCAGCGACTTTTTACCAACGTCATGTCATAATACGAGCTCACATCATTCTCTGACAGTCCATCAAACGCAGCGCTTAAATCACGCTGCAGGCTGTAGACGTAGAAATTACCACACAATACGTCTCCGCTCGCAGACGCGACCGATCCTTAATGCTTGATGGATTGTAATGAATTGTTTTATGCACTTCCCAGTTCAGCAGATAAATGTGAATTTAGATCGATTACGTCAAATTCTTATCTTAGTTCAGAGGAGAAAATTATTCGACGTATTATTTAAAATTGCAACTGTTCGTCAATGTCAGTTCGTGAAATATTATCGGAAGGAATGTGAACTTCTATGCAAACTTTATGATTTTTGAATTATTTATTAATAGGTTTAAATTTAAAATTGTTTCATTCGAAAACCTCAAGCTTGATTGTCTAAATTTAAATTGTTCATTAATTTTTACTGAAACATGCTTAAAAATTCATAATGGGTTCAAAATATTTAATAAATTAGGTATTAATTCTTTAAAATGAAAACTATGGCGTCTTACCACGTCCACGTTTTTAAATTAGTAAACGTGATATTTCTTGTTTATTATATTAACTTGTTTATCAAATAAACGCAATATTTTTGTTGCGACAGACCCATCTTGAGGTAAATACACAGAGTTAATAATATCACACCATATTTTATTATTATAACATTAAGTTATAGTTATTTTATATGTAATGTGACGCCGCGCCGATCACGACCAAAATTATAGATACTTTTATTAAATGACATAATTAGGTTAATGAAATATAACTATGAACTACCTATTCAAGTTCAATGAGCTTGAAACATCGCTGGAAATATCGTTGAATATAATCCAAATACTCTTACTCACATAGCGAAGATGCAACGAATCGTGTAACAACCCGCGATAGCTCTAGAACGCCTTTGCATTGAGATCGTTAAAGGTCCGATTATGATTAAAATCTAATAGAATCTCGTAGTCATAGTAGTTCAACTCACAACGGCGTAAACGAAGACCTTTATTGTTAAAGCAATAGAGTCGAAGATTCATTGAACGAAGTGTCACATAAGAAGCAACAGCAGAATAAGTGGATGATACTCAGGATCGGGCCTTGTCGACCGGCGCCGCAACGAATGCCGACATCAAGACATACGTTTGTAACTGGGTCAAAGCAAAAACAACTCTATTAGATGGGAACAGAGATCATATTAACGGTGTGGTTAAGATTGCAGGCCTGTAAGCAGAGCCGACAGCCGTCAATCAGAAGCTAAAAACCGGTAGCAGCCAAGTCAGACGTCAAAGAATAGAAAAGTTGTGGAGATGCAGTACTGGTTTGTATTTTGTATCGCCTTTTGTTGAAACCTGTTCGATTATAATAAAATTGTGGTATTAAATATTAATAATATTTACTTGTTTTCAATTTATTTCTTTAAAATAATAAAGTTAAAGACTTTGTTATTTTAAACATCAGTAACTTAAATATACAACAATCTTAACTTAAAAAATAAAATGGCATTATAAAAACTATGCTCTTTCTTTATTAGCATTGCATTAGCAATAATTTAAATTAACATGAAAACTGTTTGAGAAAGTTCTAATAATACCTAGGTATCCTTTCCATATCAATCAATTATGCTTTTCAAGTAACACTCTAGAAGTCTAAAAAAAACCAAATCGTCTTTAAAATCTACCGATCTCAACTATTTCTTCTGCTTAGGCACGTTCATGCCTTTGTATACAATATAGGTGACCATTTTTAAGGTGTAATAAAAGGTAGGCATAGTAGGTGGGTAATCATAAGGTAATCCTTAACTTCGAAACAGAAATGAATTAAACCCATTAAGCAAATACAATGGTGCAATAACTCGAAGGCTTACTGTAAATACTCGTAGTTAACACACGGATAACGCAATCAATCAAACTGTTGTCAATTACAAATCAGCAACAATTGACCTTTTAAAAGGATCAGTGCATTCGTGACTGTAATCCGATATTGCTATAAGCAGTTGGTTCAAGTCACGTTGGTTCCGTATAAACTGACACCTGTTCTTAGCAGCTATTAATCAATGTATTGTTTGTTAATATGAAGTTTAATACTAGGCGTAGGTCTGTTTGTATGCTCACCAAACAAAAACCAGTGTCTTCATAACAAATCCATATTCGTGCAATTTTGTTTCTATCTTTTATTTCTTCAGGATGGTTATTTGCAATTTTTTGAGAATACTTGTGAATAAATTTTTAATTGATCTATCAATCAAATGGTGTAAAATTTTCTTTTCACTCTCATCTATTTAGAGGTATTTGAACTACTTTCATAGGTTGGTATATTTAGGTAGTGTGTTTTACTTTACTTTATCACTTAAAGGCAGCGATGGTTTGGGCCTAGAGCACATTTACATTTTCACATAGCCTAGTTTAAATTTTGGCATCTTACCCATCTACTTATTAATGCATGCATATGTCTATTTTACGACAAATGTCTACATTTAAAATTTATTATCTTTGTATGTAAAAATAATTAAACAGGAAATCCCTGTACAAATAAATCAAGTACCGCCAATTATAGGTAAGTGGATGAACACGTAAGTGCGAACAAACACACAGACATTAACTAGTCGATGTAACTAGAAAACGGAAGGCATAAATCAATCAAACGGTTATACTGCGGGCAACGTGAATGTAATGCGAATCGCTGGAAGAGATGACATAAATAACGTACTGATTGATCTCTTGGCGTGGAGTCGGATTTGTATCGCTTCCTTTATTGATGATGGACTGGCCCAATCGGCCTTTGAAGAGGTTTTAATGAAATTGTGTTTGGCGAGGTTAGTCATAGATTTGTTTCAATAAAACTGAGCTAATTGCATAAAAATATATAAATGTAACAATAACCAGACAATTCGTAAAAAGCAGGTGGGAAAGATCTTAATCTGTGCTGCTTACGGCGGCAAGAATAAAGATTGAAATGAAAGTAAAATCCTTAAAAGTTCCAACAACATAAAGACCTTAACTCGTTCTGCAAACCACAATTCTGTTTTAAAATTGAACAAGGGCATAAAATATTTCAATAACCCGAACAATAGTGCTAAGCCATTCAAATCAGAGATTAAGATGCAACAAAGCGATACGAATATTATTTCCATGCATACTCTAAAGATTTCGGTAGGCGAGCTCATTTTATTCATCGCAGGCGGCACATCTTGACAGCCAGAGGATTATACGTAACGCCGGGCAAAACAAGAAGGTCCCAAATAAATTACGGTCGAGAGCGAACAAAAACTGCTGCCACACCTCAAAGATAGAATAACAATAACACGGTTCCTAAGCTTTCAGAACATAATGAAAATAATACAAGAGCGTTCAAAGGGGCCGCAGAAGACGAAATTTGACCGCTTCGTAAACATCCAAGGGATTAAGTTTGGATAATAGAGGGTCCGAAAATACACGTTTAGATTTTTTTCTGTTTCCTGTTTCAATTAGCCATTCGTTTTGTTGTTTGCTGAACTGTTAACGTCGGCTGTCAAATAATAATTTTGTAGATGTTAGTGGTGGTGGTGTAGTAATTTTGGAAATAACGGCTTTATCCCGTCGTTTAATCGCTTTGTGTGGTTTCCTTTGATCTCGCGTATTGCTTTTTGCGTAATTTACTTCAATAAATTAGGTTTTTTGTTGCTTTATAAATACTGTGTCATTTTGTTTAATATGATTCTTCAAACTGATTTTAATTATAAGTGTAATTAATTATTTTTGCAATAAATGTTCTTTTATCAAGTTGTTGTGAAATATAAATCAAATCTTTCAAATTATTAATCTTAAATTAGGTTTTTTGTTGCTTTATAATAACTGTGTTGTTTTGTTTAATTTGATTTTTCAAATAGATTTTATTTATAAATGTAATTAATTGAGTTTTCAATAAATGTTATTTATCGTTTTGTTGTGAAATACTCATAAATCAAATCATAAGCTTTGCTTTTAAGTCACATTAAAAAGATTTTGTATTAAAATCAAACATTAAATTGTGTCATATTTTACTCACAAATCGTGTATTCCTACTGTGATTAGGTATCTACCTATTAAGATTTTAAATATGATTTAAGATCGCAATGGAATAAATTTTGTTATCTTATGTATGTAAAACCTGGGCAACATAATACTATAGTATGTATTTATTTCTTTCTTTCTGGACCAAATTCTACAATATTGGTAGACGAAGTCATTGGTAGAAGTTAGTTTGCCATAACTTTATACAAATTCCCTGAATCCTTTATAATAAACCAGCTTAGTGTTTGACGCACCGCATCTAATCTTTACGAACACATATCATATATCTGCATCTGTCTTATTGACTACGCCCATTGTGGTATAACAATGGGGAATAAATAGCTCATTGTTATTTGCTAAGTCGTTATGAATGATGTGATTCGAAAGGTCACTATCGCTCAATCGAAAGTGAAATTAGAATGGGAATTTGATCAAAATATCCATTCATAATAACCCTTTTGAAATCTAGTCCGTCTACCCAAATAAATAAAATTGGAGTGACTGTTTGTAATATAAAAAACCGACTTTAATAAAACTATGTAGTATCTACCATTCCATAAGTTGAAAAAAAAATCAAACAAACAAAAAAAGAACGATCACAATCCGTCGATGTGTTTCCGAGATATCTCCCCGAGGACAAACATATCTACATACATACATACATTCATAGTACATACATACACCTATTAAATTTGGTATACCTACTTGTTTGGAAGCCGTAATAGACTAACATAATACTTATGAAAATATTGTGCAGTTCCGTTAATATTACATACATAATATCGTCCGTGTCGAATTGATAACCTCCTTTGAAGTAGGTAAAAAAATATGTCCATTTTTATCACAGATGGGGTAAAAATTTAATAACTTAACACCTATACATGTTTTTCGAATAACCTAGCAAGTCCGATATGGTCTAGTGGCTAGGATACCTGGCTCTCACCCAGGAGGCTCGGGTTCGATTCCCGGTATCGGAATAGTAACCTCGACGATCTCTTTTACATTTTTTGTAACTACATATTTTTTAACTTTATATTAATGTATAAATTATTATTTATCTTGATTATAGAATAAAGATTAATACAACAAAATTTCAAATTTTTTTTTCTTGCGGTGGAGCCTAAATTTACCTAAATAAAATCTATTGGCAAATATACAAATAAATATTTTATTTTACTTTAGACGAAACTAATTTTTTAATGTTGTATATAATTTATTGTGTTATGTTGTTATTGTGATAATTATGTAAATTAATAAAAGTATTATTAGTAATTTGAAAAGCCTTTCTTGTGAAAATAATTAGTTCTAGTAGGGTGCACTTCCTTCGAAATTCTTGGGATGATACGAACAAACCCATAGGTTATACTTAATAATAAATATATTAAGTATGATACGAGAAACTTAAACTTCATTATAATAATAATATTAGATAAAAATATATTCTTGACTCAACAAAATTAGATATATTATATTATCAGACGCTGTGGTTAAGACGGCGCGTTGCACGGATGGTCCTGAGTTCGATTCCCAGCGGAGCAGAGATTTCAACGTTGATTTAAATTTCTGTATTTCTTCAGGGCGTGTCTTGCGTGTCCATGCACCCATGATCCTAGATGAATCCTAATGGAATTTTAATCATTATTTATTTCAAAAAATCCCAAATTTAAATTCAGAACAACTGAAATTAAACTCGCCAATTATGTAACATTGTGCACAATTTACTACATTCGCGATTTCCTTTTAGGAAATTCGCTTCCAATATAACGATTCGCTATAAAACGTACGGACATAACTGTCAGTCCGTCTTTACGAAACAGTCAGCCTTCAGCTGCATTTCAATCTCAGACAGACAGACGGACACAATTATACTCTGCTATAAATCGCACTGTCTATTTACCATATTTCTACTAAGTGCACTTCCTATGCGAATTTCCCCTTTATTGCAAACGCATCAAAGTCCAAAATACATCCATGTGACGTAGGCCTCTTTAGCATACTTTGATGTTTAAAACCACAATCTGAAATAAACCATCACGTAATAAGAACAAGGTCGAAATTTGAACATTGCAACGCAGCTAAGGATACCGAACTAGAAGAACCGATCAAACCAATTTCGACTTTGCTGTTCAGAGTTAAGGTTCAATTTCGCTCGCGGGCAGTTGACAGGGATTTAAATTCTGGATTTGCATTCGATAGATTGACAGACGTCAATACGTTACTGCAGCGACATGTGAATGTAAATCGTCTAAGAGATGCCCGTTTTGAGGTTAAGTACAGAAACTAACTATTGGACGTGTTCGAGAGTAGTTTGAGGGGTTATAACATACACACAGAAGACCCCCGAACAGTTTCCTGTTACTAAAATTAATATCAGGTGAAGTTAATTTGACGACCCGAGTGGCGCAGTGGTTAATACACAGGTGCGCTACGCGGGGGGTCCTGGGATCGATTCCCAGCAGAGCAGAGGTTCGAATGATGAATTTGAATTTCTGTTTCTGGTCTGGGTGTGTCGTGTTCTTGTCTTGTGTGTGCCCATGGCGCCCCTGACATAGGGAATCCTAGGGTGGGGCTATGAGTGTGAAGCATTATTTATTATAAAATACTATTATTAAATACTATAATTAATATAAGGAGGTCCGATATTATGGGTGCTATTGCTACCCCAAAACAGTGACAGTGGCTAAGAATTCGGCCTCTTACTCCCTGGCCCCCTGGGTCCGGGTTCGAATCTCAGTAGCACTCACCAATAACTCTCCTAACAAAGTTATGTGCGCTTTATTAAGTAAAATATCACTTGATGTAATGTTGAAGGAAAACATCGTGAGAAAACCTGCCTGAGAGTTCACAAAAAAATTCTCAAAGGCATGTTGAAGATATCTACTTCAAAATTGAGTTCAAAGATTCCACCCGAACAAACATACTTACATACATTGCAAGTTAAATAGAAGCTTTTAAAATAAACAGGCTCCGTCGCGTCGCCTACGAAAAAGTAGTGGCTCTACAACCAATATATGATACCTAATAACACCACCAATAATTGGTTTCCAACTTAACTTATTAGGTAAGAGGATGCCGCTTTGAGGTTAAGGCTGCGGTTTTTTGGATGCCTTTGTCCTCACTAACGGTTTAAGATGACAAGAGAAATGATAAAAAATAAACAAAAATAGTTGTTTATACCCCTGGGAACGGGAGGCTAACGGTAGTTTGATCAAAGGAAGTTTAATTTAAATTTGATTAGAAAGTATAATTGAAACTTTTGAATTCGAAAAAACTGTTTTGCCTACGCTGCTGAAATTCCATTTCGAAAATTTTAAAATTGTATAAGTATAATAAATAAATAAATATTGCAGGATAGGTAATTAATAGAAATAGGAACTGATTATACAGTAACAAATTATATCACTATTACTATTGAGTTTATTAACTAATACTATTAATACTTTCACTAGGCACATAAAGTATTAAAGCCTAGCTAAAACAAATTCCTCGTGTAAGCATTATAAAGTATTATAAAAAATTAAATAGACATTCCATCAATAGTACCTACAACTACATACTTCCAATGAATTTGATGAAGTAAATAAAATACTTAAAATAAATCAGTTTAGCTTGACGTGTCACTATTGTATCATTATCTGTCCCAAAACTTTATAAAAACTTTCAAAAGTATCAAGGTGAAAATGACTATGAAAGATCGTCTCCATTTAGATAAAGCTAGAAAAAAAATGTTAAAAATCAATCAATCTCACAGTAATCATAAAACGGAAAAACCAGTGAGCTCACACGCATCAATAGCGCAACCCTAATTGTAATTCAAGAAGTCACGCAACCCCAAAACTCTTTGAGGCATGTTCAAACATGCCTATTCTACTCGTATTCTCTTTTAACCTACTATCTACAATTTAAATCTTGAAAAAAAGCCCCAACACTAATTAAAAATCATAATTGGAATATCTTCTTCCTATAACGAGTCAAAAACAGTCAGTTTGATTCATAATTAGATAAGCCAAACTTGTCAATCGGTTATGGTCATCGAAATGCAATAAGTAAATATGAGCCTTGAGGTTCAAGTCAAAGATATTTATGCGTCAAGATAGAATGTCGGGATCTCAAAAATGGGATGGAATGAGCGACTACTTGTTCTTAGGTCGCTTTTGAATTCGAATTTTGAGTTTGAATTCTACCAAGATATTTTTTTCAAATGTGAGAGAATTTTTTTTTTCTATTTATAAACACGCTTAACAAATTGAGCTTACTTTTGCTTTTTAGCTAGTATAGTATACCTGTGTTAGTAGAAGTCTTCGGTTCAGATATTAAATAAAGAACCACAAATCTTATTCAGAGAATATAGTAAGTTGTGGGAGCAGTTGAAAAAAATATATTGAAAACACGCTGCGGGAAAATATCATGGAAACATAACTTGTCTTATTATTGTGTTTACTTGCAAAATAACATTGGGTGAATAACAATATTATTTTAATAGGTACCTATGTGATTTTTAGAACTGATAAGGAAAATGTTCGTTTTGTGTTTAAGAACAATAAAATTAAAGTTTTTTCCAACATGCAAATGGCTTGGGTGCATTCTTAAAACAGACGCAAGTATAATCTGAGTAAATACTTCATACTAAATTACCATACGCGTGACCTAAGTTAGTATCTAACTAAAGTTTCTTATAATCCAATTAATCTTAAAATGAATTCAGCGTAGATATATTTATGCGAGATAACAATCAATATCTGCAATGATATTATCACATTCCTGGCATGTTACACAGTTGTAACATAAATAATTCACATTAATCAACCCGCCGCAAAAACAGACCGCATTTGCTACAAATGCCTACATTAACGAATAAGAGCGATTGAATTTAGATTAGACGCACTACAACAGATAGCGATCGAGTATTGTTTTTTATATCAAACCCTTATTAATATTTTATTGCTTTTATAAGATGTTTACCATATTTTTTGCGAATACTTCATTTTATGTCTAGGTATAGGTACACAATTAATTGGGTATTACAGACAAAAAATTTTGAATCCGCATTATGTAAATTTACAAAATTTTATGAACATTAAAAATGCTGTTTATAAACAACTAACATATTTTTTTCAAACACTAAAAATCGTGGCAATTAAATTTCAAACAAAGGTTTTAAAAATAAGCAAACAAAATTGCTAGTTCGTTTAGAACCAAGACCACAATTTGGCATTACACTTATTAAATACTAGGAAGTCTGAATCATCTTCCGTTAGAGTAATTATGATATAGATAAAATTTTAACTCTACATTTTCCTCAAAATCCGGCTTAAAGCTTGATGGTACAATATTTAACTTTAAAACTATTGAAATATATTACTTGTATTACTTACATTTCTCAAAACTAATAAAATTTTATCAGCAACATAACATGTCGGTTTGACATTGATTGCGCTGCGGTGCACACGATTGGTTCGAGAAACGTCAGTTCGTCAGTGTGCGTCGTCTATTGGTCCAGCACGTTTTTTCAGCTGCTGTACATTGGCCGAAAGTATACAATATCCCTGCCACTAATAATCTGTGCTCAAGACTCATAACGATTACTATAGCAATTTAAAAATATTCAAATTATAGCTAAGTAGCACCGCATTTACCGTAGTTAACCAACGTATCAATTGAGCAGATATAACATTATTTTATTACCTGTTTTGAATTCCAGGGAAGTTTAAAACAAAAGGAAATCCGATGAAAGATTATGTAGAAATAATACTCAAAATACCCGATACCGAAAACGTGTCCAATTCCCAAAATGTCTGCATTTGCAACCGAGTGTCGAAGCAAAGTAACGAGCTCACGTTAATCCGCCGCCTGAATATGGAATCAGGTGTTTGTAGAAACTCATATCGATCAAACAAACAAAAAGTCCAGACGCACTGACGAAACATTGTAAGTAGACGTGTGCTGAATGGTAGGTGTTGCATTATATTTAACAACCGACATTGATAAGCTGTAAATAAAAGTAAGGATATAATAATTATAATATCAGTAATAGACTAAAACGCAATCATTTACGTTTTAGTCTATTACTGATATTAGTCTATTACTGATTGAAAGATAGTTCCTTCGTACCTACATAATACGATAACGTTAGTTATTCTTACAAACATTATAATATGATACGTCTATATGATAAAGAAGAAAATATTTCAAATATTTTTTTACTAATTAATATGCATAATTGCATATGCATTTAATAAAATGAAAGAGATAGATGAGATGAATAAGATTTCATAGTTCTAAAATACATTTCAGTAACTTTGACCGCGTTTTAAAAATTAATACACCTACTTATTTAAACAGCTTACAATACGTCTTTATTAACATATTTAAAAACATAGATTTAATCTTCACAGTTGAAGTAACATTCACTGCGTATTTTCATTCTGAAAATACTTTCAACAACGTAGCTAATTAATGAAATTTTAGAAAAACAGTTCCTGTTTGCATGTTCTTTACTTTCACCTATCTTTTCAACCTCAAAAACATCAAGTAACCTTTCATTAACGCATAATCCATTACCTCCATTAAGTGTCCTTTAACAACGACTCTGCAAATAAATACAGCAATATACCGTAATTATGTGGCTACAGCCTTCGTTCTTATCTCTCGCCGGAAGCCAAACATTATTTCCGGCTGTAAATTCTTGAACACACGAAATGTAACGATGACACCATTTATTATATTTGAACTGAAACTTATCGGTGCCGTTAATTAGTTCCGCTAAAACCAACGAGCGTTATGTTGGTATCTTCAGTCTAATGCTTGCAGCTAAGAATAGTTTTGAGGTGGATTTAGTTTCTTTTTATCACGTGGCAAGCATACATGCACCTCATAATCACTGTAATTTGTAGTTTTTGGTAAGTAACCGAGAAGTAGATTTTCTTGCCAAAAAACAAGGTTACAAGGTTACAAGGTTGGTACTAAAATTGTATTTTACAAGGTTGGTTTTTTGTAATGGTATTTAAGAAATTGTGAGCAGATGACAGTAGACTGATACAGACACACGCGATTGCTGTCACGCGTGCTCATTTACCTATCGGTCGAAAATGATACTGCAATATGAATTAGTTCATAATCGATTTTAAAAGAGTGCCGGGAGTTTTTTCCGCCCGCTTTTTTCTCCTGGTCTACGACAGCCTGAGGGGCACCGAATGCGGATGTTAGATGTAAGATAATATTCTATCATGTATGACGTTCATTAAGTGTACAAAACTCGTACCTGACAATGAATAAAGGACTTTGATTTTGATTTTTTTTTGATTTTGGTACGTTAAGTAGCTTTATTAACCATCCACACTTTTTTCATGATGTTCAAAAATTATATTCTGAATTTCATTAAAATCAAATAAGAGCTTTTATTCACTATCAGATACAATTTGCGCTCACTTAATGAACGACATACATATTGCATTTTAAATTATAAACTCATTCGAACAAACATTAAGGAAACATAGTCACATAATAAATCTCAAATCGCAATTCCTTACAAATCCTTTCCTCGAAAGCCGTTGTCCAGAAACTACCTCATTTCCTGCACACACACAACACAATAACAAATCATCCTAGCGTTATCGCTCCATCAATTCTGCTGCACTCCATTCGAATTTCGCAAGCATATTGTCAGTCAGTTCGGAAACGGGTCGTCAGCGTCCCATGCGCGTGTCTGCCAAGTTTTTGTGCTTACATTCATCACCACAATTCATTCTGTATGTCACACGGGAGCTCCTATTTGTATGCATACGGCAGCGTCGCTGCAACGACCAAGCGAATATAGATTCGTGCATTTTGTTTCTACGAAGACTCCCTCAGCTTGGGTGGGCGGTTGGGCACTCAGTAACTTCATTGTCACTGTCAGCATAATTCAGTGGAACAAACCACTGGTGAATTGTAAATCCCTGACGGGCAACAGTAATAAATATGTCAAAAGGAAACGCATGAACTAGAATGGCGATAAAATTAGAATTTACATACGGTAAGTACACCGATCTGAATATGCAAGCCGCTAACAACCGTTTTATTTGCTGACGGCTTTATGTTCGCTTCGTGGTGTTTGCTGCTTCACGTGTGAATGGAGTGTTGTCTTTTATAGAGTAATACGGTAAAAGGATTTACTTTTGTTGAGCATCCATTGAAACATTATGGCGTGATTTGGTGGCGAAAGAATACAGCAAAATTTAAAGTTGATTGAAAACGAAAAGAATGAAAAAACGTTACTGGGCAATGATAAAGGTTTAGTGGAAAATAATAATTTGAAATATAAATTAAAAAAATATGTAGCGTTTTGATGAGAGAAATTCCCATAAGTTAGCATTTTTACTATGATCACAAGAGTTGATGGAACAATACATTAACCATATTTAAGAAAAGAGAAAATAAGTATGTATGTACAAGTAAAGTACAGATTAATCTTTTTCATCAATTTACTTCTAAGCCAGTAGCTTAGAAACTTTTGACAGCAAAATTAACTAGCAAAGGACGCATAGGTACTTGGCTTTATTATTCTCTAATCTGCGCAAAGATCCAGAATCAAGTTTAGCGAGAACCGCATTGTCAGATCCAATGTCTGTTCATTCAATTACTCGTTTCGAGAATTGCCCCGGCATAACGAACCCGGGAACACTCCAGCTAATCCAAGCGACACAATAGCTCGATTTGAACCAAATCCCATTGTCAAAACCAACAAAGATCTTGTCAATTATAATCTCAAAGCATCAACGCTGATCCCGTCAAACGGTAGCGAGAGGCAACTGGTAGGGCGAGCAAAAAAGTTTTTAATAAATTATTTGCGAATGTGAACCCTACTAGAAGGCAGTCGAGGGGCAGACGTGGAGCCGAGGGATGCGAATTTTTTGGGTGCGATCCGATACGGATCCTAAAGTCTCAATCCGATTCGCAGATGGGATCGTATGTATTCGATCTGATACCCAAAAGCTTGATTCATAAAATGACATTTTTATATATAATTATTTATAAAGACATTTATTTTTAGTAAAGATTACTCGTATTCACGATTTTGTATCCTTCCCACAGTGTTTCCTAGAAATAATAAAGGCACTTATCGTTTATTTCATGTCATCTTTCACCTATCGTAGCCATCACTCGCCACTAATAGTAAAAATGTGAAGTATCGACATTTTGTTTCAATATTTGTAACATAAACGATCTTAATTGTTTAAATGTTGAATAAAAAATATTAAGTTAGGCTTTGGTAAGTGGGACTAACCGCCCAATAATATTATGCCTGCATTACATTATGTGTAAACTAAAAAGTTTGGATCGTCGATCCGATACTTGTAGTGTTGTATCGGTCGGCATTCGGATCGTATGGTTTCGATCCGATATTCGAAATATCGGATCGGATCGTCGCATCCCTAGAGCCGATTGCCTGTGACGTGACAGCCTTTGTGTCCACCGAGTATTATGTTGTCAAAATACACGGGGATTTGTTATTATTTCTGTGTTTGCTAGCACACTTAGCACCACTTTGCCCCTTCTCGGAAGGGATGTGTGCAATAAAGCGATACGATTCCTAACTACCATCCTTCTGTGAAGAACATGTGGATGGAATAGTAATCGGGCTAAGCGGTTCGAGAAAAGACAATGTATAATCTCGATTAAGACGGAATTATATTTCGTTTTTTGATTATTAAATTGTCTTCCAAAGATGACGTAAACGATGAAGGGAAATACCAATTTCCTCATAAAATTTAGGTACTCACAATTCTTAGAATGTTATGAACATGAGATTCTTATCTGCGTAAATAACTTAATGTTTATTATTTTTACTGTCTCATAAAGATAGCTTGAATTTTGGTAATCATTATCCCGACAGTCAGTTTTCTAAATAAACTTTTTATTTTCTTTTACATTAAGAATACATAATGCTAATATTCATAATTCAAAATATATTTTTACGCCAAACTGACGCGACGGATCATCTAGATTCTGCTCAACTGAACGCATATCAGCTCATTCTATCACCCTCATCGTAACTGTGTTTAGCATAGAATGAGTTTGGAGCTTGAACGCTGCTATATTAGCTAACTACAGTTGATTCGGATGAAATATCTCATTATTGTCTCTCTACTTGCTCCTCTTTTCTATGGGAAGTCTGTCACGCAGCATTACACGACGCGACGCGTCCTTGCTGAATAACATTTTTGCGTATGGAGACGTCGGCTCACATTACGCCCGCCAACTGTTACTGGCAAATTACGCCATCACAACGCATCAACGCGGATGGCTGGGCCCGCTTTTTGTCACGTCACCTACGAGAGTCTCCTTGATATTTATTCAAATTATTATTCCCGTCTCCCCTTGTTTCGCTCCGGATGAATTTTTCATGCACACGCCGCCGGTAATTTCACTTTGAGTTTGCTCGACTCCAACGAAATGTGTTTATTTATGCTGATGTTTTTTTTTCAGACACGTCGCTTTAATAGCGTTGTGCTCCCGGGGTTTTTCTTGTTTACGATGAACCTAGCCTCTTCATAGGGCTATGTTTGTGTTGATCTTATTTATATGCTATACTTCAAAGGAGGTTTACTACAAATAATATAAGTACTTTCTTCCTCTCAGTTCTTTTAATCCAATGCTGAGCATAGGCCTTTCATAATCAACACCACTCCGCCTGGTCCAGGAGCGGTCTTGTGACTATCATTTCTAGGTCATTCGTCTAGCTCGTCGAAGGACGACCTACACCCCTACTGCCTAGACTTTCATTATTTTAGAATAGAATATAACTAATCTTTATTTGAACGCGTAGAAAGTTGGATTGTATCCTTGAAGGTAATTACTTTTAAAATTAAACTCATTCAATATTTGTGTTAATAAAAACACGTACTCATTCCTAAGTTAACAGCCATTAACATTTATCACATAGTTAAACATGAGTTATATTATTTGAGCAATTATCTTATCAACGTCTAAAATATTCATAAAATCATCTGAAACCAAATCCCGAGTTAACAAAACATAAATAAAAGTAACGTCGTCTCCCATAAAGAACGGCTTATCTTCACGTCACTTCGATGTGTGCCAGCGAACAGAATTTAATTCCGACAGCTCGAAAACTATTTGCCAGACCTTGATGATACGTTGATCCGTCGTATATCATCCTGCCAAAACATCTCTAACGCTATCACGAGGCGTTGCAACTCGCGTCTTTTTAATTCCACATCAAACACTGTCAGTATCCTCGACGTCTCCCATTAATATTCCATCCATTCCATCTCTTCTTTCGTCGATCTCATCAGTTACACCAATAAACGCGTCAGTGGACGACGCCTAACATATGACGCCGCGGCCCGCGCTGAAATCGGCCTTGTCACTGGTAATGGATTCACAGAGCAATAAATTTCGACCTGTTAACACGAAACAGAAAATATTTGTATATTATTCAACGGCAAACATGGCTGTCACTGAATAAATTTGGTTTATTTTGTTTAGATAACAGAATTTAATTACTGCGATGTGATCAACGTATTTGTTCGTTTGTAATGTTTGTACCGATAAAAGTTGAGGCGAAAACGGGTTTGTAATTCGTGCTAATTGTCTTCTTCCGCATTCAAAACCAAAGCATCCTTCGCTTTGTGTTTGGCATTGAATGATTTACGCCCAGACATGATTAGTAGAACAGTTCCGACCTAATTCTTGATTTTGAATAGATATTCATAATAGTCAATGTTGTATTTTACCTTATTTTACACTGAAAGGTAAAACGAGTGTTGGTTTTATGGTTGTCAGTAACCCATTAATGACCCACTACAGGGTCGGGTCTCCTCTCACAATGAGAAGGTATATCCTTAGGCCTTAGTCCACCACGCTGGCCTAGTGCGGGTTGGTGGACTTCGCATGCCTTTTCAACAAACATTTAATTTAAATCATCTTGGGTTCAATTTTGATTGTCAAAATTTCTCATTCGATAATTTCACTTTTAATGTGTGTAGTCACTGTTTACATTAATAGTATTTCGTAGCGATAAGAGCTATCATTATGCTGGGGCTTTCTACGCAATCGCAACAATCATTAAACACTTCGATAGTCATTAAATCATTTAAAATGACATCACTGTGACTGCAATTTATTACCTTGCAAAGTCGAATGTCGACTGTTACGTACCTATACATGTTGTCAGTAACCCATTAATGACTAACTACAGGGTCGGGTCTCCTCTCACAATGAGAGGGATGTAGGCCGCCGTCCACCACGCTGGCCTAATGCGGGTTGGTGGACTTCACATGTCTCAGGGAACATTTTTTGTGAACTCTCTGGCATGCAGATTTCCTTCACCGTTACAGCAAGTGATATTTAATTTTATAAAGGACACAGTCATGTCTTTTTAAGAAAGTTATTGGTGCGTAGTAATTCTTAGCAAATGCGCTATCACCGCGTTTATACGTACCTACTCGTAATGTATTTACGTCGTGTATAAGTATAGGTATACTTCTCCTATTTATTGGTGGTATAGATAATATTTTTATGGCATTGTAATAAAGATTGTTAATAGATGGATATTTATAGAGCACACTTAAAAAGATTATCTATAGAGTTGAGCCAAAGATAATTGCTATAGAGCTGGGCTGTACACTCGGTTGTAACTCGGTTTGTTTGAGATTTCGCTTACTAAAATATGGACACCTCAAAGTGACCAAACCAAAAATTAAGAAAATTGCACTCCGGGAGTGCCGACAGAAGTGAAAACTTGATTATTAACGTTGAGCATGTTTGATATTTTGGAATGGTTAGGGAATAATTTTGCACCTAACCTTAATTATAAAATTATATTAATGAATAAATGAAAATTAATTAAACCTAACCTAACCTGAATAATGAAATTATATTAATTAAAAATTAAAACTTATTAAATTTTCATCTAGTATATTTATAAAGTACTCACTCATTTTCTTTCGCTATTTCTTCATCACTTTTATCATTAATAGATGCACTTTGTTCAATTTCCATATTTTAAGCACTTTACATTCACGAATTTTACGAATACACAACAATGTGATCACTGCACAGACGGTCGAGCCATCAGCTGTCACCATCCATGGATGCGCGTGGCACGCTGTAACATACACGAACATTCGCGCAAGCGCCCTGCGCTGCCTAAACGAAACAGTAGGCCCAGGCATACATTTTCGCTGCGCCGTAGAGAGGGGATAGCTGTCCATCCGTCTTACGCTTTTTCGATCAGGTCACGTGTCCTGACGCGAGTTTAAGATTTTATACCCATTACAGAAAAGTGCTCAACGCCGCTAAAGAAGTTTTCACTTCAAAAAATTATCAACAAATTCCCCCACACATTCATCACCACGTTGCAACCATCAAAACAACAGGCCTTCAAACCCCATTAATTATGATTAGCGCCTAACGTCCGCCATACCAGACCTCACATAAAACGCCCCAATGTAAATATCGCCTTTATCTGTCTTTAACAATTTCGTAAACTTGCACTAAACCATCGCTGGAATATAAATTACAAAAACCATCTTACATTTTACTGTCACAAAAAAATTTTTTTTCAATACTAGCTCTTATTGCGACGGGATAAAGTTCAAAATAAACTGATGCAAAGTTTGCTGGTTAAAGCTTTTCGTGGGCAGTGATGGCAGAAAACATCGTCTCGTATTGCCCCCTGCCAATAAAAAAGGGGAAAGAGCGGGACTAAATTTTGTTTATCGCTATCTTTATGGCCCGACATTTATTTATATCGTGCGTATGCGTTTCGAAATATGATACGGTTTCGGATAATAAACTTTTCAGTTAAGGGTGCGTTCTCACAGAGTGTGGGTTTTGTTCCCGATTACATTCATAAACTCATATTACATGGATTTAAAACTGTAGATATACACAAAGCTCAACTCTTACATTTATTAATAAGAGGATATTTTGATGCATGCAGCGGTGATAGCCCAGTGGCTTAGAATTCGACCTCGAATCGAGGGATCCGGGTTCGAATCCCAGTGGCACGCACCAATGACTTTGTAAAAAAGTTATGTGCGCTTTATAAAATTAAATATCACCTGCTGTTACGGTGAAGGGAAACATCGTGAGGAAACCTGCATGCCTGAGAGTTAAAAAAAATGTTCTCAAAGGCATGTGAAGTCCACCAACCCGCATTAGGCCAGCGTGGTGGACTAAGGCCTACATCCCTCTCATTGTGAGAGGAGACCCGACCCTGTAGTGGGTCATTAATGGGTTACTGACAAAGTAACACTTCACACTCATAGCCCCACACTAGGATTTCTTGTGTCGTGGATGCCATAGACACACACAAGACAAGAACACAACACACCCAGACCAGAAACAGAAATTCAAGTTCATCACTCAAATCTCTGCTCTGCTGGGAATCAAACCTAGGACCTTCCATGCAACGCACCGGTGTCTTAACCACTGCGCCGCTTGGGTCGTCAATATTGGTGTTTCGCCAATCATTTCGTATTTAGGTATTTATTACAAAGTGTATATTTTTTATGTTAATCAGCTGCCTAGTGACATAGCAAAGGATCAGCGCTAAATTTGCGATCAGAAAGCTGTCTGTAAGTTATTCCATGATATTGGTTATTGTTATTTTCACAGGAACCCCAACCTCCAAGAGCTTCACCGAGGGAAATGAACGGTTATTTAGTAAATAAATTAAAGTAAAAATACACAAAGAAATATAAAGTTACTATCCTAACCGGTTATTAAAATATTCGCCTTAACAAACCCCGATTATAGAAAAATTTAAACAGTTGAAAGGGTTGGAATAACTGAGATTGAAATACGTTTTTTGTCAAACATATGGATGCCAGAGGTCTACAAATATTTATTTATCAACCATAACACCTTTATGGGATTATAGTTCTTATGTCGTGCGTATAGGGTCGATTTGTGTTTTAATATTTTAATGTTTTTCTCAGAATGTGTTAACTTGATTATTTATCGTGTCCACAGGTTTTTGTTTACATGTTAAAGTATTTTATGGGCGCTACTGGTTTATAGTTTGAAGGAATTATTTATTTAAACAACTGCTTCGTAAACACTAATAATGTTAGAATATTCAGAAGGGTGTGCATTAATGTCAAAATTATAATTTAACATTCGGTTGGAATCCTAAATGTGGTAAGCTTTAGGTTGGTACCAAAAGTGGTGGTCCGCCACCTCCATAATTCATCGATAAATACTTTTTATTGGGAACATAAGGGGAAGAAATTGAGGGAAGCGTTGTCAGGTCTGTAGATATAAAAATAATAATACAAATAATAATTAAGTTTGAACATGTGAAAATTATTTTACAAATCATATTTTTACAAATTTTACAGAGGAATCCCTGAATGCATTTAATAGTCAAAAAACTTACATGACTTAGAATTTATAATAATATTTATAATAATTCCTAAATATTTTGTGGTCTTTTTTATTTTTATCTTTTTCGTACGCACAAAGTAATTTTTATATCATCGAAAGTACCTATTTGTATATTTTTATATCATAATTATTTCCTTTTGGTTCAAACTTTCTTCCTAGCAAAGATACAGACAAAATTGCGACTCAAAGAAGGCAATAAAACAACAGTAAAAAAAAGAAATAACTCGCGAAAGTACACAAAAACTCCGCCAAAACTACCGTTTTGCAAATTTTCAACAAAACAGCAAACAGTTAAACCAATATTTCACTTCACTAAACTATGACTAACTCATGAATGACAGATACAAATAAAGAGAGTCGTTGTAAATTTTATTGTTTTACGGTTTCGGCAACTCAAACAAAATCGCACACAATAGTCAATAGTAAGCATAGAGAATTGAACAAAAGGTAATAGTCTCTACAGTGGGTGTAGCGCCACCCTTCTCTATGTAGAGCGGCTCTACAGAGGTACAATTTAAGGGTAACAAACGCTACAATTCTCACTCATTATACGTCATTAAGTATTGTCTCATCACCTTTGAATACGCCGACTTAAATGATGGGCTATTGAAACAGCGGGTGGTACAGCGATTTCATAAGCGGACGCGGGTATGAACATGAAGAATCTTAAGATTTTCAAGATAATCCAACAAATGCGCGAATCTAAGTCCTTTTTGAGTACTCTGATTTGTATTTTTCAGGTTGGTAGATACTTAAGAAATAAATACTTTAATCAGTATTATTAACTATTTTACCGTCATGATAAAGTTACTTTTAATAATAAAACAGAGATCTTATAAACGAAGTATGTTAAATCCAACGTAATGGCGTAAACCTTCAATTAAACCACACCAACCTTACCTAAAAATCCTAAAACGTTGCATAAATCAACAACAAATCCGCGTTTCGCGACCGCCTATCAGACCGTTTCGTGGCCGCCCGTACAAGTGTTACAAGGCGAATGGCGATGCCGAGTAGTGAAATTATTTACAGCGCGCGGCGTTTCACAAAAGCTTGCCTGTGTTTATTGCGGCCATAAATACTGATACAACTCGGGGGAAATTTATTTCGCCTCACCTGTTATTTATGGGTGGCGAGCCCGTTTTTACGCGTTACTGTTTTCGGCCCGTCAAATAAAGCGTTCTAGGCGGTGTGATGGATGGACGTCAGCGACTCTGAATGGCCGTTTGATCATGCATCGAGTATAGTTTGATGTCTGTTACGGTAGGTACGTACTGTAATAGAATATTAAGGAAATAACAGACGTAGTTGATAGCTCAGGGGTAAAGAAAAGCAGTGATAGCTTAGTGGTTAAGAAATCGTCCTAAAATTCGAGGGGTCCGGGTTCGAATTCCAGTGGCATACACCAATGACTATTAAAAGTTATGTGCGCTTTATAAAATTTAAGAGCACCTGCTGTAACGGTAAAGAAAAACAACAAAAGGAGTGCTTGCTTGAGAGTTCCCATCAAATACTCTCAAAGGCATATGAAGTCCACCGACCCACATCGTGGTGGACTAAGGCCTACGTCCTTCTCATTTTGAGAGGCAGAGGTTGTGTTTGAACTTTAGAAGCATTAATCGAACCCACGACCTCTCCCACGCTATGACGCTACTTAGCCTTATCTTAGCACAATTTATCATCATTGGAATGCAATAATTCTTTGAGTATTTCTCAGATTTATTACCTCAGTATCGCCGGAGGCTGCTAGTATCGACGGTATCACGATAAATAGTAATTAACAGGTACATAGATTGTATGTAGCAAGACTTAAATAGTACCTAAACGATTTAAAAATAGGACCAGCAATTATATAATAATATGACAAAATGTTCCGTGTGGTTGCCGGCTTAGAATAGCGCCACTCCAAGTCGACCCGTGGAGATCGTAAGAGGCGATCGGAGGGATATCACTACCAGGGGATGGGCAGCAGCGTCTCCCTGAGTACTAAACACCTACTGCGGTCACCAACACGCACTTGCCAAGCGCGGTGACTACGGCATCAACCCCCAATATGGACGGCACAAGTCAGCCACGGCCCCCAGTCCCCGGCGGCTCCGCTATTCCTGGCTCTGGCAGCGGCCATGGTAACGGCGGGGCAGGGGATGCTAAGAATCTCCGGCAGAGATCGCGCTGCCACAAACGACGACTTCTGCACCTGGCAACATACAACACCAGGACACTGAGGACCGACGACAAGATCCGTGAGCTGGAAGACGAGATAGACAAGTTAAACTGGAGTGTCGTGGGATTATCCGAAGTCCGAAGACAGGGGGAGGACACGATAATCCTAAACTCCGGTAACTTGTTCTATCACCGGGAGGGCGAACATCTGTCCCAAGGTGGTGTCGGGTTTCTCGTCCACAAGTCCCTCGTCAACAACGTGACGGAAGTCGGGAGTGTGTCGGCAAGGGTAGCGTACCTTATACTCAGAATATCCAAGCGGTATTCGCTGAAGGTCATACAGGTTTACGCACCGACCTCGGCACACCCCGACGATGAGGTTGAAGTTATGTATGAGGACGTAAGTAGGGCCATACGTAACTCCAAGACCCATTTCACGGTGGTGATGGGGGACTTCAACGCAAGACTAGGTGCGCGAGACGGCGACGAGCTGAAGGTGGGGCCCTTTGGTATCGGGCAACGGAACCACCGGGGCCACTTGCTGGCTAACTTCTTGGAGAAGGAGGACTTCTATATGATGAACTCCTTCTTCAAGAAGAAGCCACAGCGCAAGTGGACTTGGATCAGTCCCAATGGTTCCGTTAAGAGTGAGATAGACTTCATTATGGCAGACAAGCCGCACATATTCAATGATGTCTCTGTGATCAGCAGGTTTAAAACCGGAAGCGATCACCGGATGGTCAGAGGCACATTGAATATCAATGTCAAGCTGGAACGGTCACGCCTGATGAAGTCTACGCTCCGACCAACACCTGCCCAGATCCAGGACTCCGAGGCCTTTCAGCTGGAACTCCGCAATCGTTTCGCGTGCCTGGAAACATGCAGTTCAGTGGACGAGTACAACACCAGGATGGTAGACACTGTCCACGAGGTTGGGTCTAAGTATTTCAAGGCCCCCTCCGGTGGTAAACCTCAAGTTCTCTCAGAACATACCCTCGGTCTTATGAGGGAAAGGCGAGAACTATGTGTGCAGTCTCCAACCTCAATGTCGAAATACCGACTGCTCAACAAACAGATCTCTCGGAGTAGGCGACGCGATTTGCGTGTTTATAACACCAAACGTGTAAAAAACACGATCGAGCGGAACCAAGGCTCGAAAGTGTTCGCAAGAGATCTGGAGGTTGGGCAAAGTCAGTTGACGAGGTTGAAAACCGACTCCGGCACCATAGTTACGTCTAAGCCCGAAGTTCTGAGAGAAATTGAGAGATACTACGGACAGCTGTATACCTCCTCAAGAGCTCCCGTTCCCAAGGCGGCGAACGACAAGCGAGCTAAATTAACCCGGCACTATACCGAAGATATCCCGGACGTCAGTCTGTACGAAATTAGGGGGGCACTCAAACAGCTTAAAAACAACAAAGCTCCGGGGGATGACGGAATTACAACGGAGCTGCTGAGAGCGGGCGGCAAACCCGTCCTAGTCGCGCTCCAGCAATTGTTCAATTCCGTCATCAGCACTGGAAGTACCCCGGAGGCGTGGAGCAGAGGCGTGGTGGTACTGTTCTTCAAGAAGGGCGACAAAACCCAACTGAAGAACTACAGGCCCATCGCGCTTCTGAGCCACGTCTATAAGCTGTTTTCGAGGGTCCTTACTAATCGTCTAGCGCGCAGACTCGACGACTTCCAGCCTCCCGAACAAGCCGGTTTCCGAAAAGGCTATAGTACCATAGACCACATACATACGCTTCGGCAGGTTATACAAAAGACCGAGGAGTATAATCTGCCGCTATGCGTAGCGTATGTGGACTATGAGAAGGCCTTCGATTCTATCGAGACCTGGGCGGTGCTTGAGTCTCTTCAGCGATGCCAGATCGACTATCGGTATATCGAGGCGTTGAAGTGTGTATACAATGCCGCCACCATGAAAGTCCGAGTACACGACAACAGTACGAACCCCATCCACGTGCAGCGCGGCGTACGACAGGGGGATGTCATCTCCCCAAAACTTTTCACCGCTGCACTGGAAGATGTGTTCAAGCTGATGGAGTGGAAAGGACGTGGTATTAACATCAACGGCGAACACCTCTCACACCTCCGATTTGCCGATGACATAGTGATCCTGGCGGAGTCGCTGGAGGAACTCAGCATTATGCTCAGCGACCTCAATAGTGCCTCACAACGGGTGGGTCTTAAGATGAACATGGACAAGACGAAAATCATGTCTAATGTCCATGTCACACCCGTACCGGTGGTTGTTGATGGCACTGCTCTCGAAGTTGTAGACGAATACGTTTACCTAGGACAAACGATCCGAATGGGTAAGTCCAACTTCGAGAGAGAGGTCACTCGAAGAATCCAACTCGGCTGGGCAGCGTTCGGGAATCTACGACACGTCTTGACGTCCGATATACCTCAGTGCCTGAAGTCGAAAGTTTTCGAGCAATGTGTGTTGCCAGTGATGACCTACGGTGCCGAGACGTGGTCCTTTACTGTGAGCCTAATTCACAAGCTCAGAGTCGCCCAGAGGGCAATGGAGAGAGCTATGCTTGGTATTTCTCTACGAGACAGAATCAGAAATGATGAAATCCGTAGAAGAACGAAGGTGACCGACATAGCTCTCAAAATTTGCAAATTAAAGTGGCAATGGGCTGGCCACATCGTTCGCAGGACTGACAACCGATGGGGAAAAAAGGTCCTCGAATGGCGACCACGTTTAGGCAAAAGGAGCACAGGCCGCCCTCCGACCAGGTGGACTGATGACCTGAAGAAGACAGCGGGAAACCGTTGGATTCAGAGGGCCCAGGACCGGGCGGAGTGGCGTCGATTAGGGGAGGCCCATGTCCAGCAGTGGACTACTAAGGGCTGAAAGGAAGGAAGGAAGGATGACAAACAAACTGATGACATGCAATTAAAATTTTTTTCGTCACTTTTAGTTTTAAGTCCATACCTATCACAGAAACTACTGGATCTATTTTGGTGAAACTTTAATAATTCCTTAAGTTGAATGCGAAGTTTCAATAATAACAATGTGAGTAGTCCTTAACATCCTTACCTACCCCTGCTCTTTTAAGGGAATCACGTCTACCAAACCAATAAAATTGTGTTATCATCCCAATTGGGCTCCCAATGATGAGCGAAGTATTACTTAACGGAATAATGAGTGACACCAGTTCCTGCCCATAAACCGAAACAGAGCGGCGGCGGCGTTGTGTTGGTTGTGTGAAGCGGATGCGGCGAGATCAAAGCGCAGACGCCGACGCCGCTGTTTGCACAACTAAAACCGACAACTAACTCTAGGGTTGGTAACGTGACGTGACGTGCGTTACTCAGTAATATTACTATCGAGCGGTGATCGCCCAGTGGCTTTGAATTCGATCTCGAATCGAGAGGTCCGTGTTCAAACCAGTGGCACGCACTAATGATTTTGAAATAAAGTTATGCGCACTTCATAAAATAAAAAATCACTTGCTGTTACGGCGAAGGAAAACATCGTGAGGAAACCAAAAATTCTTCTCAAAAGTATGTGAAGTCCGCGAACCCGCAGTAGGTAGGCCAGCGTGGTGGACTAAGGCCTACATCCTTCTCAGTGTGAGAGAAAACCGGCACTGTAGTGGGTCATTAATGGACATTAATGGACAAGTAATACATATTTTAAAGAGAAATACTATGTATTGACGATCGATCTACTGAGCGATGGAAGGCCACTGGATGAGAAAAACTGAAGTCTACTAAAAAGAGGGAGAAAAAGGTGAAAATTAACTTCTTAAGTGCTTGGAAGCCGGATGGAAACGCTGACTTATAATCGCAGCTAAATGATTTATAAAAAGTTTGGTACCAACCCTATCTCGTTTTGTAGAGCCGCCTTTAAATATAAATATGATTTTGATTGATTCAACGGCTCCCAGACATAACAATATCGTGTTTTGAGTGACGACACAAACACAAAAGAGGTACAGAAGTTCCATAATGCACTGCAACCCACCTTATAGGTTGTCTACAGGGTGCCTTGTTGTAATTGGCTGACAAAACCGACGAAGCAACGAACACGACAAAATTTTACCACGGCCTGTATTGAGCTATCCCTATTCCACGGGACGTAAGCGGTGATAGCACAGTGGCTTAGAATTCGACCTCGAATCGAGGGGTCCGGGATCGAATCCTAGTGACTTTGTAAAAAAAGAGTTCACAAAAAAAATGTTCTCAAAGGTATGTATTTATGTGAAGGCCACCAACCCGCAGTACGGTAGGCATATCTATTGGTATGCAGTTAACATATTTAAGGATACTTTTATCCCTCTCTGGACTAAGTACCTACTAAAATCCATATCGACGAAGCCGCTGTAAAGCCTAGTATACAAAAGCCGGTGAGGCTATCTGAATGAAGTTTGACTTCTGTATCTTCTGTGTGACCTGATGCAGTATCAAACGGATGCGTTATGTGGGGCTCATTATGATCTGTTATAGCAATAACAATGAGGCTCTGATCAGTGGGGTCTGGAACCAGTTTGCGACCCATTAGTGACCCACTGTAGGATCGGGTCTCCACGCCCAATGAGAAAAATGAGATGGTGAAGGTACCGATTTAACTAAGAACCTATATTAGTGACCTACACCTGTATATCCCTATGTTACCCATTTACGACCCACTACAGAATTGGGTCACAACTCACAATCCACAACTCAGTCCACCACGTTCGGCTTTTCGTGCCTTTAATAATAATATTATGCCTAAGTTACTCTTAGATATTCCAGTTTCCTAACGTTTTTTCCCTTTCAGTTTTAGTTACATATTAAACAACATTTTTTGAGGAAACCTGCATGCCTGAGAGTTTTTAAAGGCTCGCATTCAAAATGAAAATGAAAATCAAAGTCTTTTATTCATTGTCAGGTACGAGTTGTGTACACTTAATGAACGTCATACATGATAGAATATTATCTTACATCTAACATCCGCTTTCGGTGCCCCTCAGGCTAACGTAGACCAGGAGAAAAAAGCGGGCGGGAAAAAAACTCCCGGCGCTCTTTTAAAATCAAAAACGAACTAATTATTTTGCAGTATGATTTTCGACTGCGCGTGATGGACTAAGTTCCAAACAAACAACAATTCTTTTAACAAACATTTGAAAATTACCGTCAATTTATAGTTACAAAATCTGTAACAACATAGAAAATGGCATGTAAAAAACCATAAAGCAACTTATATGCCGGCAATAAACCTCGAACCGACCTCTTAGGCCGTAAAACCCTGTTCATCCCCTAATTGCAATATTTACGAGCAATAAACCCTTATCTACGTTCCGAGCTCCAACAAAAGTTACAGATAGGAATAAAATCTTTGACGGCATTGTTATCAGTTAAAAACACCTTTTCTTTTACTCGGTTAGGTATTTACTTACGTTTACAAGATATTTAAGACAGAGATATTTAGAGAAAGAGAGAATATTTTAACATCATAATATGTATTGCAATTCATAATTTAATTAGGTAACTCATAGCCCCACACTAGACTACCGTGTCACAGATTACTAAATAGTTACTAGATACACCGTGTGTCGTGGGTGCCAATGGATATACAATTATACACAAGACAGGAAAACACACACCCATACATCATTCAAATCTGCACCGCTGGGATTCGAACCCAGGAATTTTCACGCAGCACATAAATATATAATAAAAAAAACTTTTAGAATCAATGCAATCCTTGAAAGGTTGCGAATATTATACAATTCCAGGTAAAGTAACAAGCAAAACTCTATCATAGTCGATACAAAAACTCTCGCAAAATCGCCTGAAATTTACTACCCAATGAAGTTTATAATGCAATCATTCACTAAGCTCCGACTGCTCCTATAAAAACCGACCAAATCTTACAAACAATTAGACGAAAACCGACGGAAACTTGTATCGGTTTCCGACAGGCGGCTCCTTTGAGTTTTTGTGACGAACCTCCTCAATCATTGCGGTTGCTTTACACGAATAAACAACAATATCCCCGTATAATTGGTTCGGGACGAAACTCGTTAGAATTGCTCAAACGTGTCGGGTAGACTAGAAAGATTATCAACAGTGATCCTGTCGATAAAAGCTGTTTAGAAAACAGTTTAACATCATAGAAACTATTAAATTTAACTGTGTTATTGACGTTAGATTCTGAATCTAATCAGAATAATAAATATTATGTACGTACATTAACACAACATATTATCTTAGAATAGAAATCTGAAATTTGTAATTAAGGTAACATTTTATAATGTAATTAAGCTTATATTTTATAAAGTAAGCATCTGTTAAAACGGTTTATTGCAATTTTAAGTGTAAGAAAGATAAATAATCTTTCGTATATATATACCTACTTATAGACCTAGGGCTATATTAGGTAATATTAGCTATAGCTTAATGTTTGGAATGCTCTGGTAACCTACTTAGTCTTTTCAGTTTAAGAAAGTTATTCTATAACCTAACCAACTTCACACGACACCAAAATAGTTACTCATACTTATCACCTATCCAACGACTAACAACGGTAAAAGTTAATAAATCCTACCATACATCCATTCGTTTCCCAAAAGCAATAACTTCGAAAGCCAGATCTAATCCAGAGATCGCTGATTACGGAACCCATAAATCCATTTAGATAAGTCATAGTTAATGGCCTAATGGCTATCAACAGATAATGCTATTAGTTTGGTCCTGTTCGAGATTTGAGATAGTAATACTGTTGAGGGGTCCTAGAGGTGTCCCTTGTGGGATACCGGACCTATTGAAAGAAATTTGATAGGATTGATCAATTTTGATCACAGTTAACTTAAAATTCCTGTACTTATGACTTCGCTGAATATGAATATGCAAAATGAATATGAACATGCAAAATAATTATAGTAATAATAATATGATAATGAATATGAATACCTATCACAAATTCGACTTCGGTTCTGTCATATTATTATGTTCGAGCACGCAGTATTTACACCACTCAGGCAAACAATTATTATTAAAATAAATCAATAAATTCAATTTAAATTTTTTTTTCAATTCTAAATAAAACAGGACAAGTTAGGTACCTACAGCTACCTACAAGAACGAAGGGGAATATAAAGGTAGATAGGCAGGTAGTTATATACCTAGCTACCTATTTTATTTTAATATTTAGCTTTTTACTAATTAAACTAAAAGACTGAATTCTTTCATTTTGATAATAAATTGACAACTACCTATTTCCCGTAACTACTTACAGTACCTACTTGCGAGTACCTAGTACGAGGACAATTATCTTTAACTTTTTAGTGGTAGGACTCACATTAGGTATTATCTATTATTTAAACATAACTAAAGCGTTTAATCTTAATAATTTTTTGGATTATTTCTTCCCTCTAATTTTATCTGTTTCCTGCGATTAGAATTCTATTATATAAAATTTTAAAAACATTTTAAAAACTTGTAAGTACGTTTTAAATCTTTGTATAACTGAGAAACATGTTTTTTAAAGCTCATACTATTGTGGTTTTTAAAAAATGCTGTTAAGTAGGTACCAGCAGAGAAAAAAATGTCCTAACCCTTAAAACCTACAACAATAGAAGTGTCAAAATAATCCCAATGGTGTGAATTTTTTATTCCATTAATACTTTTTTGTGGAACAAAAATAAATGCGTATTAAAATATTCTCATAAGTTGTGTTGGTCACTGATCCGGATCATCCGGGATTCGATCCCGTATTTATCCTTTTCCAAGTAGGTAAAGTTTATCCATACTTTTGTCTTACTAAATATGCGATAAAATAAAATACGATATTATAAAACGCTCATAGAATATAACACATTACTCTTTGTACAGATTTAGGTACACGTGGAAACTATTGTAATTTTTTTAAAATGTAAAACAAATTTTTAGTATCTACATAATTATAAAAATCATATCCAGTCTCAAACTTAAGGATTAGTCCATTGATTTAAGGTGATAGCTTCAAATCTTATTCTTTGGATACCACAGTTTAATTTCAGAGCTCCCTTGCGGCGGTTTGCAAGCGGCGGTAAATAGGTACCTACCTCCTCACTTAAGGAACTATCATACTAACATTTAATAATCTTACTAAAAATATTTAAAGAGTTCTGTTTGTCATCGATATAAAAGGCGTCAAATGACAAATAGAATAAAGAGAAGTTATTTCGAAAATCATTGAATCGCTTAAAAGTTCCAATCTGATAGCATTTAAAATCCCTCTCAATCAAAACGTCGAACAGATTCCCGAACAATGTTAAACAAGCGCGCTCTTTGGCACCGGCTTTCACAAAATAGTTATTTAAACAAACCAGCCGCACTGAATTCGCAAACCGCTAACATTTCAATTCAGTCGCCAACAAGTGATAACATCGCATTCGGATCACGTACAACGTGATTTAGTCGCGAAATAGACTCACAATAGTAAGTACTAGGCGCCTATCCGCAACTAAACAAACACTAGAACCGCCTAATTTATCGTACGCGGGCCCAAGAGACCCCGTATCGCAATAAACATGTTTTTTGTTTCGCGTGTCCGCGTACTGTCAAATATATTACAACCCGCCGTGTTATTTACGACCTCCGGCGTCCGCCCATACGTTATACTTAGTATCTTTGTTTGGACACAATAAGCAATATTTCTAAAGGGCCCCGACGTCGCTCGCAGCTGTTGATATGGGTCCCCAAATTGACATATTTAATTTGATCGCTACGAGGGCCCGTCCGACCCGAGCCGTGTTTGACAGGTTTTAGTGTCGGATTAACATTAACGTTATGGACTCTGCGTCGTCGATCGAGTGAAATACGACCGCGGCGATAGCTTTACGGTCTCAGCTCGGCGCGTCGACAGATCAAACGGTTACGTGGAAACGCGGAACGGATCAATTTTCCCCTTTGAACCGAGCGCATCGGGAACAAAGGCGGCCGTAAAAGAGTAAGTAGTCTCGAATGTGTCAGCAGAAAAGCGGCGAGTGGAGCGTCGTCGAAAGCGTAATAAAAGTGGCGCGGAACAAAAAGCTGCGGAGTGTAGAGCCACGTAGAGCCGCGGAGCAGGTAGAGTCGCGGCGGCGGCTCAAAGCGTCGCCGTCATGGGTGGCGAGCCACCAACGCCATCGCACGTCTCAATCCGCACCCGGCTGCCGGCCATGCCGCCTTTCCTTTTTCCCCTACCGCAATGCAGCTCTATGTGTCGTTTCCGCTTTATTTTTTATGGGCGAGCGCTGCAGCGGAGAGATATCTCCCCCCCGCTCTAACAAAGACTTGAGATATCGCCCTCTCGCTCGCGGGGAGCGGGGCGCGGCGGCGGCACCTTGGCCGCTGGTGGGGTCCGATCGCTCACAGTCGTCTCGATCGCCGCTACGAACGCACGCATTCGTTTGTTCCCCGCGTACCACAGAGCAGTTGTGTTGACAGAGCCGACAGTGAACGCAGTGAAGTTTACAAGTGATCGTGAAAGTTTATCTCCAAATGGTGGTGCTTGAAGACGGCGGAATGATGACCACCAACCCCAATCAGTATCTCCAGCCTGATTATCTGGCACCGCTTTCTTCCTCTGTACGTATTTATTTTATTTAAAAAAAATTAAATAAAAATTTTGAACTTTAAAAAAAACTGTGAAAAAAATAACAGTTTTTAATTTAATTTTTTTTGACAAATTATTACAATTTATTTTTTCTTTGTTACAGTTGGATTCGAAGAAAAGCCCACTCGCGCTTTTGGCTCAAACTTGTAGTCAAATCGGCGCGGACACAACACCGACCAAGCCGCTGTTGCCGCCGCTTGACAAGAAAAAACCAGTGAACAGTGTTAACAGTGATTCAATGAGTCGTACCTCCCCAACCGTGATTAAGGATAAGCCTCGTTCCACTCCGGAGAGCAAACATTTAGCGTTCAAGCCTTATGAAACTAATGTGGTGACGAAAAAAGTTGAAGAAACTCGCCCTTCTTCAAAAGCTAGTTCGGATAGCTCCGATGACAAGAAATCTGGAAAAAGCACACCTGGCCGCAAGTCCACGCCGCCATCAGCTGAAAATGGAAAGAGTAGCCCAGCGACTGAACAGAAACAGTCTCCCGCTGGCTCCTCTGGGACGAGCCCGATCATCCGCTCCGGACTGGAGGTTTTAGGACACGGCAAGGACCATTTGGGTGCTTTTAAAAACCTGCAAGGCTTGCCAGGATTCAACCCCCTCGCGGGATTGTGCTGTCCGCCGGGCATGGAACAACACGCCAACCCTGCATTCAGACCTCCGTACGCCGGCGCTCCATTCAGCGCCCATCATGCGGCCATGCTGGCTGCTGCGGCCGGATTCCCGGGATCATCCCCCAACCCCTACCTCGGGTACGCCAGAGTTAAGACTCCCGCTGGCGGAGAAACTCTAGTTCCAGTTTGCAAAGATCCCTACTGCACGGGTTGCCAATTCTCAGTGAACAACCATCACCTGTTAATGAGCAACGGAGCTTGCCCCGCCGGGTGCACGCAATGCGAACACCAGAAATACAACCTGGCGATGGCGATGGCTTTATCTCAGCAAGGCGCGGGAGGCCTTCCCTACGCTCAACTCAGTCGCCCTTACGTTTGCAACTGGATCGTCGGTGAATCTTACTGCGGAAAGAGGTTCGGCAACTCCGAGGAGCTTCTGCAGCACTTGAGGAGCCACACCACGGATGGCTCGACTCCTGTGTCGGCCACGTCGACTCAGTCGTCGCTGCTGAACCCGCTGAATCCTCTGTTCACGACAGCTGGGTTGCGCAGCGCGTACCCGACGGCCCCTCTCAGCCCGCTGTCTGCGAGCCGCTACCATCCGTACGCGAAAACTGGTCTCCCTGCGAGCCTGGGCACCTCTCCCTACGGTGCCTTCAACCCAGCGCTGGGACCTTTCTATTCACCTTACGCCATGTACGGACAGCGGCTCGGAGCCGCCGCGGTGCACCAGTAAACAAGTGTAGTGTCAGAAACAGACTGAACTGTTCAATGTTGTATTGTCCAATTTTCTTCTGTGATATCGATAGACTCTAATTCATCTAAGGCGTGATCGCCATGACAAATTTAGTGATTAGTGCAATCTTACTATAGGTATTTATAAGTGAGCGCGCAGACGGAGTTTGTATGACGCGGGTGTCGTGCCTGGAGACTATGTACAGCCAAATGTTTGTGTAAATAACAATCTATGTTTAATATTAAATGGAATATTTCAAATATAATATCTACATGCAAATTAACATTGTATTTTCTTTTCAAATTCTAACTGTAAACTCAGAAACACTATGATATTAAAAGCACGAACAAAATTAAACACAAATTCATAACACATCTGACAGTAACAATGTTCGACTCAATAAATCCTATTAGGCCGGACTAATCTAAAACTAGAAACACATAATCGGGTCGCAAAGTAGATTTATCGCTAACAATAAATCTAATAGAAAGTGCTTTAAACGCAAACATAAAAATGAATTATACGCCATCAACACAGAGCCGCTTTCCAACTACGGAACGGTCGGTAATAAACTGAGCGGAATGATTGATTAATGTACCACTAACGCACACATTACAGACGTCAATCAACTGAGAGTTGGCGTGATAAAACAAGACGGCAATCACGCGAACGGCCGACTACCGCCCACCCAAATCACTTGCTTCACCACCGATGGGGTGAAGATACCCAAAGACATTTGAGTATCCATGTGGATAAAATATGCAGTCATTACTACAAATTATAGCAGAAAATGTGACACAACTTGGATGAAGTAATAAAAATGAATAATCAACATTAAAATAAGTTCAAGAACATTAAAACTTAAAAATTAATGCCCATTTTAAGTGATGAGTGAAAGAGTACTTATACTTTATAAGTATTTTCATTTTAATATTCAAAATGAAATTTTTATTTATTTGAACTTGTAATTACCTACATACTGATATTATAAAATTGTTTTCAAAGAATTTATTCAAGTATTCACAAAATAATTTCTAACACATTGCAAATACTGGAAATATATTCGAAAAATTAAAAATAACAACATCGTATTTACAGACATTCATTGAGTTACATACAAACACTTCAGTGAACTGACAATAATACCTTTAAGTGACATCACTGGTACTATAACACTATAGTAAGATCAACATGCACACCAGTGAATTGACAGTTGACACCAATTCAGAGCCGCTGACGGCTGCGACACAAATTGCCGATATAAACCCGTTTCTACCCACTCGTCCATAATAGAACAAGTTCCTAACAGAAAAACGACTAACAAAATAAACCAACTCCATTGAAAAGCACAAAAAAAAGGCAGTACGCGCGAGCTGGCATCATTAATAAAAGCCGAGCGCTGTCTGCCCTGTTAATGTTTTTTTTAATAAATGCTATTTTGATTAGGCCCATGTCATGTCGAAAATTCAACTGTCAAAAAGCATAATTGGTCGCACGAAAAGGCGGGAGACAGGTGATAGAGTAGCTTCGATCAGAGGCCTCGAAAGCTTATAATTGATTTTTTTAATCTTCACTCGATAAACAACTTTATTTTCTTTTCGTTCTTCATTTTGTAAATTATTTAGTTTTTGTTCTACTGCTTCTGAATGATGATTATATTTCATCATTAAAGGTGATAAATTAAAAAGGTAAGCGCTCCGAGAATTGAACATTGCGTGTTAAAAACTCATTAATTTTTATCGCGATTGTTTATTATTTACAGTTGTCGGACAGATGTCGGAATTTTTAATATTCACAGGTTATTATTCTCAGGCGTAAATGCTGTATTTGTATACATGTAAATAATTCTGAATATTATATGGATATATAATAATATTTTCTAGATCCCTAATGCATGTCTTAACTGCTCCTTAAAATTGTTATTCGTTTTTCTTAAGAAATAAAAGATTTTGTAGAATGTATTGTATTGGATATTTTTACAAAAACTTAAATAGATTTTAAGTAAGTGAGAACATAGGGAATTTAGATTACTTTAACTTCAGTTAATTTTATCCCCTATAACGATTTAAAAAAAAATCGTATGCTAAAGACAAGAATATTAAATTTTACCTTCTAGTTCTTAGTAGGAGATATTCATTTCACAACAAGGCCTAATCTCCATAAAATTACCTTCATTAAAATGCGAATGACTAAATGTCAATTATAAAGATACACTTTAAAATAAATTTATAGCAGGTGTCTTGAATTACAAATAGATGGAGTCGACAATGTTTACAACATAATTATTTTTCATTACTGAGAAATTATCTGTAATTAGCGAAAAACGTTTTGTTAGCTATTAGATTGACTAGTGATGTAACACGATAGGCTTCTGAAGATAATTCTACTATTACTATTATAAATGATTAAGTTTGTGAGGATGGATTCATGGATCGAAGTTTGTTACTCTTTCACGCAGAAACGGCCGAATAGATTTGGATGAAATTGGGTATGCACGTAGTTTATAGTCTGGATTAACATTAAGGATACTTTTTATCCTTCTTTGGTCCTAAAGTCCACGTTTAGTTCAAGTTCTAAAGTCTAGATATAGCTTTATAGATGTAGCTAGTTTCTATATAGCTGTCGTTTTATATTGTGTATTCTTTTTTTGAATTTATCTAACGCGGATTGTTGGATTTGTTGTTTGTAGGCTTACCAGTGTTAAGTACAATTAAAACCGCTCGTAGGACTTCTTATGAGGTTGAAATTGCAGTATTTAGGTCCGCATTTCTCAAAGTTTTAGAGTGTTTTACAATTTACTATTCGAACATCTTCTTAGCGCGTTCTTTTTAACACGGTTTTATTACTAGTTGTAATTTGTAGTACTTAATCCGTTTATGATTTTTCAAGATCCATTTTTAACCTTGGTCTTGAGTAAGTACCAACAAGTAAAAACCATTTTTTATTAGATTTTAGGCTCATATAACGTGTAGAGTGCAGAATATGGCATTTATTGGGTATATTTATACGTAATATTGTAATACTATAGTTTAGTGCGTCAAACAAGTATTTCAATGATAAAAATAGAACCACAAAAACAATTTGAACATAATATACGTACACAAATCACATAACTTTTATACAATTCTAGCTACAACATAAATATTCCTTTCATAATTTACAACCTTATAATAACACCATCTGGCCTCAGCAAACATTGTAGCCATAAAACCGCCGGAAATATTGAATGAATATTAATCAACAATTTACTATTGAATATGTTTCACGGTTGTAAATCACGAAAGCTATAAAATTAACTATCTTGATAAGTTGACACGACTTTGACATACGAGTAGTTGCGACGCGTTACGAAAAGAAACCAGACATAAACGATACTAGTAACGCCATCTGTTGATGGAGTAGTGAACTAACTTTCCGCTTCAAAGTTGATGGTTTGTGGTTGAATGAAGCATTCCTTTTTATTTGTTTGATTGTTTATAATGTGCGGCCTATACGTATTCGTATTGATTTACTTCAGCTCTATTGTACCTAAATCCTAAACACTAGGTTACAAAGGGCGGAATTATTATTGCCTAAAAGTCTCTCCCAGTGATATGTTACTTTTAAGCAATACTATTCCAGGGAACCCTTTTACTTATGGGTATGGTAATTGGTCAGATGCTGGTAGTTTGTTCTGGGATTACAGTGAGCTTATTTTATTACTAATTCTACTAATTTCTAAGCTCTTCTATTCATAGATAGGTCAAAACCCGTCGCGTGCAGCACTTGTGGCTGTCGGTTTTACTTTATTTTAGGTGAACAATTGACCATCTTAGCCCTAGTGAGTAGTACGATATCTATCTTAGTTATTTATCCCCAGAGAGAGATTGAGAGAGATTAAGATTCACAGCTTTAAACATTAAATTATCTACTTTACTAAAACGACCGGTTCATAGATTGTCTCTTAAAGATTCTCTACCTAATAGTATAAATTAATAACGTCTCATTTTTTATCTCACGACCGGCGATTAAGGTGTGTAGTCATCAACAATTCAAAGCCTATTCAACCATTCATATTTAAAATTCAACCAAACATGATACTTATAATAAAAAAACACGTATTTCTCCTCGTTTCGGTCTAAACGATGTATTTACACATCAAAAGATGAATGATGATACTCTAAGAAAGGGAAATGATAAATCGTGTATTATTAATTAAGATAGTTTTTGAGATATAAGTTAAGTTAGGTATGTGCAAAGATAACTTATGTTGGTAAAGTATTGTTTGAATGCCTGTTATACCTATAAAGAATGGAGACAGGTACAAAGTACTTAAAGCGATGGATAGGAGACGGATAGATGCATGTTTATAATTTTTTTCTGCGAAAATGTACGTACGAATTGAATTTTATCTGAACTTTATTTTGTATTAAAAAAAAGGATAATATTATTTTTTTCGTGTAATCTAAATTTAAAAGTGCATATGGAATTTGATGATGTTCGCTATTGTAAATTTGATCTAATATACATTAAATTTACGCAATTACTCAACATACATATTTGCATGAAATTTAGCACAAGGATAGTCTAATCTGGATTTATTCTTTTTGTGTCTGTTGAACAAATTCTGAATTTTACTAGACCAAAAGTAAAACATAAAACACGATTAGATAAACAACAAAATCTTACAATAAATATATACACTTAACACAGCATAAAGATGAGAAAAGATCACTGGCATTGTACTTATTTCGTATTATATTAATATCTGTCGAAATTGCCTAAACTAATACAGACAGATGTTTCGTTTCACGTTTTATGTAAATATAGCCGTGGGGAAGTAAGGAAAGATGAGAAGAGATTGATGTGACGAGTAATCCGTGCATAGAAATAACCAATTACGATTAGCATAAACATAAGGTGAAGTAAATTAACATATTATCCATGATGAATAATGCATTACCCACACGCAGTTGAAGGGTTACCTCCCTTTACGTTTTTATAAGGGCTCGGATGTTTGATAAGCGGATACTGTGTTAAAGACGTCCAAAGGGTGTGGTTACCTCATTAACGTACTATAAACGCGTTTTCCTAACTAAATGATGACTTGCGTGGTGGGTTACTCATAAGTATTCAGAAAAGGTATGTTGCGCTAGTTAGTGATCTGTGTGTCATTTTGATCTTTCATAAAATTTCAGAGTTTTGTTGTAAAATTATGGGTATTTTATAATAATCTTTAAATTTACATATAAATTTATTTATAAATAGCTAAAAAATAACAAAACAAAAAAATCTACAAAAGGGCACATTTAATATCAGATATCAGATCGGAGCGTAAAAATATTTGTGTATTCTGATAAGAATAAAAAGTTAAATACTTAACCTACACAAACTAATACTTAACCGCTTCTCGCTCCATACAAGCTCTCATTTACCCATCTGTCATTTGAAGGGTTACGTCGATCGTGTTTTGGTTGTTATGCAAATACCTCTACCTGAACTGTACACATCAAATGCTCCCCTCAACCATTATAGACGTAATTTGATGTCGTAAACTCGTTCGCTGGCCCCGAATGATGTATCGGATCGTACCGGATACAATATCGTGAGTGAATTGAAAGTGTATTAGGCTTAGATGTTGCGTTTTGGGTGGTATCATGAGATATAGGGGATGGATAGGGGTTCTAGTGTTCTAGTGTTCTGGTCCTCTTCCTCGAAGCCACAATAGAAATAGTATAGTGAAGTCTTAGATTAATATTTGTTTCAAAAAGGAAAGGTGCATGATAGCGTCTCTCATGCAGTCGTCGCTATCACTAGACACACAGGCTCTTGCACTCACTACTCGGATGTCAGCGAGGACGCCATCGCAATCTACATAAACAGGCAATAGAGGCAATCACAGCTGCTATTGAGGACTACAACCTGGCTACTGCCATCAGCCACAGACGCGACAGTCATAGCAGAAACCCTGAAGGAACGCCCGGGACGATCCAAGAAGATGGCCCAAAATCCGGCATAGAACTTTTTCTGGAGCAAATAATATGTTTTTAAAATAAATATGTAGCTATAAGAAAATCAGACAACTTTCTTGATCAAATTCCATAGTAAATGTGTAAATTATTCCATAGTAAATTTCATAGTAAGTTCCAAAGACGAAACTGCGACAAAATCTGATAAAATACAAAAAGAATCTGTGATAAAATCCAACAATGCCGCAATAAACCACACATCACGTCGAGCGCCCCGCAGCCGACCACACACCCGACAATAGTTGCTATTCAGCGTACCGTTTAGTGGATGGTTATCTACCGATTCAATCATGCATTGTACTATTTGTGCGTCCTGTGCCGCTTAGGGGTTAGAGAATAGTTTTATTTTCGTTTTGGTAACCGAACGGTTGGTTTTATAGATGACAACATATGGGGGTATCATGAGATATAGGGGAAGTGGCATGAAAGAGCCAGGTTTTGAAAGAGACATGTTTTGAAAGAGCCAGGTTTTGAAAGAGCCATGTATTGAAAGAGCCAGGTTTTGAAAGAGCCACTTGAATTGGATGGAAATTTTATTTTTTGTGGGTGGAGGAAATCTGTGCGACTTAAAAATAAAACGTCCAATTAGTGTAATTAAATTTATTATCCACGAAACAACAAAGTATCTAAAATGAAATGAAATTTGTTACTAACAATGATAAATTACAAAACCTTTCTTTTACAGACACTTAAATACCCTGTATTTCAAAGTCACAAAGAAGTATTGCCAGTAATTACTCCAGCATAATCTGTATTTATGGGAAATAACACATATGACACAATTGAACACAAAGAGATTGGACATTAACATAGAGTGGTATCTGTCCGCGATACTTCATACAAGACGATAATTATGTATTATAATCATAGTTCCCATAAGTGAAATATTTTACTTTATTTTCTTTACACCAGAAAAATTGTACGAAACTGACCGACTGACTTGAAAGCCACGATCGAAGGAAAAATATTGGTCATTATACATATTATTATAACAATATATTTCGTAAAACCAAACATAATTATCATACCTTTAACCGTACCGTACCGAAGGACAAGTTTTTGTGTGTGGATCAGTTATAGCCACTTATAAGGATTGAGCCTCTTACTATATTTTGTGAGCCAGAGCTTCCCTTGCCTTACGATGAGTCTAAAAAAGAAAAAAGAACGGCAAGAGAAGAAACTTTGGCGGATTTATTCGGTTATTCCCTTTTCAACTAATTACGTTAGATTTATTCACAAATTCTATAATACAAATTTCTTGTACACCCTCCTCTATTGCTTATACAATCTCCATGACACCAAACAATACGTATGATAGTTTAATCATTGTGCTAATAACGAATAATGACTATTGATTGCTATCGAAACAAAGGTGACACTTAATGACATGCGACAGTAAGAGTACAAGGTGATAGCGCTTGGTACAAGTGATAAGCGGTGGAGCGGATGGAATCTTTGACTAGGTTTACCTACAGTTCATTTTTATTCTCTTGTCTTATTTGGTAAACAATCTTGGCAGTACTTTTTATTGAAAAAAAGTTTAAAATTGTTTTAAAAAAATAAATTATAGTTTCTAGAAATCTGTTTCTGTATTAAACGATAATTTGTTTTTAAATTTTTATAATTTTGTGTCTGCATTATTTTTTAATCGCAAATTAAAATAAAAAGACGTGCTAAGATTGTTTACCAAATATGACAAGAGAATAAAAATGGACTTTACATACGAAAGCGTAGGTATAAAGCGCTTTTCGAAATACAGCAGATGTTTTCCGCTAGCGGTCTTACCCCTTCAACGCTTGTTAAGAATACCCTTTAAAATAATAGGGATAAAAAGGTTGAACCCTTTAACACCAGCCCAACACCGCTTGTTGGCAAATAATGACTGTCGCTTATTACCTCTGTAACCATAAATATTGTCAATTATTGACGCGCGATGTCTAATGTCCATGTCACACCCGTACCGGTGGTTGTTGACGGCACTGCTCTCGAAGTTGTAGACGAATACGTTTACCTAGGACAAACGATCCGAATGGGTAAGTCCAACTTCGAGAGAGAGGTCACTCGAAGAATCCAACTCGGCTGGGCAGCGTTCGGGAATCTACGACACGTCTTGACGTCCGATATACCTCAGTGCCTGAAGTCGAAAGTTTTCGAGCAATGTGTGTTGCCAGTGATGACCTACGGTGCCGAGACGTGGTCCTTTACTGTGAGCCTAATGCACAAGCTCAGAGTCGCTCAGAGGGCAATGGAGAGAGCTATGCTTGGTATTTCTCTACGAGATAGAATCAGAAATGATGAAATCCGTAGAAGAACGAAGGTGACCGACATAGCTCTCAAAATTTGCAAATTAAAGTGGCAATGGGCTGGCCACATCGTTCGCAGGACTGACAACCGATGGGGAAAAAAGGTCCTCGAATGGCGACCACGTTTAGGCAAAAGGAGTACAGGCCGCCCTCCGACCAGGTGGACTGATGACCTGAAGAAGACAGCGGGAAACCGTTGGATTCATAGGGCCCAGGACCGGGCGGAGTGGCGTCGATTAGGGGAGGCCCATGTCCAGCAGTGGACTACTAAGGGCTGAAAGGAAGGAAGGAAGGAAGATTGACGCGTTGCTTGCCAAGTAGTCGTTGACAATCCCCGATGGGGTTAATGAATGCTTTCTATCACTTAAAGTAAGAAATGACATCTTAACGCTCCTCTCCGAAGCAAAAATAAGGAAATTACTTACTAGTATTTAGTCAACCAAGTATTTCCCAAACCCAGAGTCGCTTTATTGTTCCGGTCACTAGCGATTAGTGGTGACGTATTTAATAAGTTAGTTATTTAGTTAGAGTGGAGTTAGTAAGTTATTAGTTATTTAATTGGATTAGTCGCTGTTCTTCCGCTTCCGCGTATCACCTGTACCGTAGACAAGACGATTGTTTAATTACAAGCCGACATATGTACGGTTGACAATAAATGCAATTAAAACTTCAATATCAATTGGATTTCTTTGTAGTATCGATTAATTTTAATGCTATAAGAGAGAAGTATAGTTAAGTAGAGAATGAAAGGCACATTCAATTACATTGTTAGTAGATAGTTATCTTTGAAAATAAAATAACTGTGAATTGTATACATAGATATACAATCCCTGTTGGTTCATATGTTTGTTTGTTTGTCTATACTTTGGTGTATGTTACTGTTATAATTTTCAATATCCTGATTCTTTAAAAAAATTATGTGTTCGATAAGTATATCAAGGAACAGTCAAAATTACTGAGTCTCAAACCTTAAAGATTATAGTAGAATTTATTTTATAACTTTTAAGATACGATATTTTGAAGTGTTGTTGAAATTTAAAAGAAGGAAATGTAAGGGTTAATTTTGTATTAATGTCACTTAACGAGTATAAAAAAGAAAATCAATAAATTACTTATTATTTCAAGTACTAGAATAGTCATATTTGAGGGCTTAATTCTGAAATTAAGGGCAATACGTCACGTGTCAGGTGAGCTGGATAAATGAAAAAGCTAATTCTCAAAGTGCTAGTCAGGTCTCAAATTGTATCCAGCATTAAACAAAAAGCGAGCAAACAAATTAAAATAAACGTATCTCCACACAAAAAACAATATTTTAACCTCTATTTCACCTGACAAAAGTCAGTTTCAGTACCTAGCAAACAACAATATCAAAGCATTTTAAATTAATTCACAACAGTTCGTTTGTACAATGAATAATAAACGTTTAAATGACTCCGCAATTAATATAAGTTATTTCTCGGCATACCGTATGACAATTAGTTCCATTCAATTCAAAAACAAAGAGACGGTGTTATTTTAAAAATGTCTTGATATTGACTACTGTTTGGTACCGGACTTGAACATACATACTCGTAATTATCTGTAAATTAAAGAAGTATAAAAAAACTGATTCAGATAAAGGAAACACTACTTTGAGTTTTTTTTAGTATTTGAGAAGCAAACATTCAAGCTATCTGATATTAACTAATGGTTACTGCTGCCCACGGATACCCAAATCCAACCTCAAATAGAGAATAAATCCTATCTGAGGTTGTATGCGGGTGCTTTGCTAATCATATGGACTAAGATATCCGCCTTAAATGAAATATCTCCGGACACGACACCTCCCCAGCCGAAACACAAGACACTAAGAACATGCTGCTTTACGACGGGTTAAGAGGCTGGCGGTAAGGCACCTCCCTGAACGAGTTACTATGGCTGTAGAGCTATACCAGAGTATACCAGAGTGTGTGTTTAAGCGCTTAAGTTAATGCTTTCAGCTGGAAAACATTTAATAACCAATTCGAGAGCATTATCCACTTAGCTACTATGGTAGTTATGGCAGTAATATTAGGGAGCTCTTTAATACAATAAATTAGAAAGTCTGGGCTACCCTGAAAACATACGTGAGTCGAACCGAGTAGGTATTTACAGAATAATTGAAATTTACCTGTAACTAGACAAACAAAAATTTTATAGGTATTTGCCGAGTTGATTACACAAACGATAAAACAAAGTACTGGCTCAATATTGTAACAGTGATTCAGATAAAACGTGCAAACATACAAACAACGAATATGATTAAAGTGTTCGTATTGCGCGCGCAAAAATTTTATAATAGCACTTTATGCGACTTATAATTAAATGCCGCGATGTTAATTATTACCTCAATTACAATTGTTGTTACAGTACAGTGTGTAGGGTTGTCAACTTAGCATATTTGCAGGAATTTGTCCTGTCGTGTGAATGTGTAGTGAAAATGCGTGTTAAATTAAGTCCAGAGTGATATAAAAATCTGATTTTATCCGATCCAATTTTAAAAAGTAGCTAATATTTTATCTAGCTTTCAATCTATCCGATTATTAGATCACATTTAAATCTGTACACCTGTCTTCCGGGATATTAGCTCAACTATCGCACTTATAGTATTCTTAGATATGCATACTATAAGAATACTAACATCTTACTAAAATACTAATGATACAATTCGTTGCCATCGGAACTAAAGATGAGTTTCAAATTTCAGCTTTGTAAGACTCTGGAAAGTTGATTAAACCAGCTCACAAGATTTAATCTACACTATCTAACAAACACGTCTGTTTTAAAAGAAAATAAAATAAAAACAGCTTCTTTTTCGATAAGTGGCAGCCCTATTAATTCGTAGGTAACATTACCTTTAATTATGCAATCAAGTGGGAAAAATCGACAGTATTCTGTGACAATTGAGTCACAAGGGGATCTTTTGTCACATCTGTTTTGTTTGAAGACAGAAGGACAAAAGAGAAGGGCGAAGGCAGTTTGAGTGTTTCAAACTTTTAATTTCGTATTGTCATTTTCTTTGTCAACCAAATAGCAGTAGGGCTACCGATACTAAAAAAATTGTTGACAGATGCTATGTTTCAGAAAGTGATTGTTAATTATTAACTGTTTTTGAGGTTCTTTTGTCGTCGAGGATTCATTTCTCTATATTTGTTGTGTATAATTTGTTTTTAATTTATGTTTTGTGTTATTAAATTAGTTGCGGGGGTAAAAATACCTACATTATTTTCGTCAAAGTATTAATTATTTTTTTAGTTTGACGTATTAAATACATCATTACCGTCAAGGAAACCAATGTTTTTTTTTTTCATTTTAAAGGAACCCCTATACCTACGTGATTTACTTAAAAAGGCACACATGATTTTTTTTTCGAGTGTAAAAAATTGTTAAAAAATATATTTTTTTCAATAATTGAGACGCAAACTAGACTAGACTGGCTTATTGGTCTAGTGGTTGGCGACCCTAACTAGGTACTACGCCGGAGGTGGTGGGTTCGATTCCCGCCCAGGACAAATATTTGTGTGCATTTGTTCTGTGTCTGGGTGTAAATTATCTATATATAAGTGTGTATTTAAAAATATACAGGGTTACCCGTAAAACATGAGCAACCTCGTAGCACTAGGTAGTTAACACCACGGGTAACGGGATATGTATGTTTATCAGCTAACTGGTTACCATAACACAAGCTCACAGCTTACTTTGGGATCAGAAAGGCATGTGTGAGTTGTCCCACAATATTAATTAATTAATTTATTTATTATTTATAAACGAGTGTTTAAGCGCTTTATTCCTATTTGAAATGGTATGTGAGTGTGTCGCCGTAAGGCTTAAAGCCTAAGATCAAAAAGCATAGTGTATTAAGCAGCCTCGCCTGGTCATCTGAAACTCAAGATGTGAAGGACAAGGTGTTGTGGACTCTACAACGGTACGTTGTGGAGTTACAAATAAATAAAGATTTGCAAATTAATAAACATAAAATAAGTATCGAATTTCCGCAAGGTAACGCCTATTACAATAAATTATAAAATCAGAATTAATCATGACGTAACATCGTGTTACGTCACGGACGCCGTTTATGCCAGCGTAAACAGTGGACTCCCAACAAAGATTAATACGACAATGGGCCACAATTTGAACAGCCCGGGAGGATACAATATTTTACGTTGACAGACATTACAGCGCTTACGAGCATTTATTCTTTGGCCCCGTATTTTATTCCTTTTATGACCGTCTGTGACATTTTAAGTCTATGGTCCGGAAATTGTTTGCCACGCGATACTAAACCTTATCACTTTGAGTTAGGGTTGTAAGGGTGTTTTGAAGGTTGAAGTTAGAAGTTGGTGGTCGTATAATAGTCGTAGTCGGTATGTTTGTTAGTATTTTATTTCGGAACGTTCGCGCGTCATAAAATAATAGCGTAATGCAGTGTTATAAATCAATTTTCTCTTTGAGCGGTGACATTTGTAATGAACGGGCCGGCAGTGGCGGATTAGCGTGCGCTATGTTATTTATCGTGACTGAGCTTATTTTTATTTTTATTTTACTTGGGACATTTTGTAGTTTTTTTTGACGTGAAACGTCTTTAAAATCGCTACCATACACAGGGTTCCATGTCAGAAAACCGAACCGCAACGAATTGGTCTAAATCGTCTGACCTCAATAACTATAAAACGATATATCACAGAAACATGATTTTAGTGTCATTATTAAGCGTATATAGTGAGCTCACTGCTAAGATCTCCGTGAGTTGGCATTGGGTCCAGGCGGGTAGGCGGTAAACGATGCCGATATAGATAGACATTTCACGTTAAATCGTTTGTGGGATAGACGTCTGTTACTCCTGCACGCATTGATACCAGGCCTGATTCAGGCTGACAACCGATGGAGAAGAAAGGTCCTCAAATAGCGATCACATCTAGGCAAAAGGAGCACAGGCCGCCCTCCAACCAGGTGGACTGACGACCAGAAGAAAGCAGTGGCAATCGTTGGATTCAGTGGATTCAAAGGTCCGGGCGAAGTGGCGTGTTACGCCCATGACCAGTGGACTACGAAGTGCTGAAAGAAAGGAAGAAGGAAGGAAAGGAAAGAAGAAAGCAAGGAAGAAAGGAGGAATTGATAGGAAGTGTGTTCCTTTATTGGGCCTAGTCATACTGCACCATAGAATAATTCATACTTATTTTTAAAAGAGTGCTGGGAGTTTTTTTCCGCCCGCTTTTTTCTCCTAGTCTACGTTTTGCCTGAGGGGCGATCAAAGCGGATGTTTGTATAATGTTAAATGTATGACGTTCATTAAGTGTGCATAAATTGTACCTGATAATGAATAAAAGCTTTTGAATTTGAATTTGAATTTGAATTTGAAGAAGAGATTGAAGAACAGAGTAAGAAAAGAGTAGAAATGTGGATGAAATTTGGTATACGTAGAATAAAATCTATATAAGGGTACTTTTAATCTCTTTTTGGACTAGTTAGTAATATTGTTATTAAAACCGGAGGGTGCTACATCCCATGCACAGAGGCACGAGGTTTCATGTTCAGTTAATCCGGATTACTTGCAATTGTGCAAGTGCGTGCTTTTGAATGAATATGTTCATTCAATACACACTCGAAAGCTTTTGTAAAAATATAATTTAAGTCTCTCACCCTCTTCCGTACGAGGGTGGAATGATTGTAATACTCTGTCAAATATGTAGTGGGATTTAGTTTGATTCAGAAATAAAAGTAAAATTAAAAAGTAGAGTTAAAGAATGATAATCTAAACTTAATTATTATGATAACGAAATGAGTTCGTATTAACTTACCATTAACACCACTATCTCAAGCTATAAATTGATCATTAGAATTTGAATTTCTTGCATCTCATCACACCTAAATAATAAATATTATTATACAAATTTTCAAACTACATTAAAAACGTCTAATGGCTAAATTATGCGACAGGCGACTCAAGAATTCTAAAACAAACATCTTTAGAGAATTACACGTACAAATTGATTTATTGGATTCAACACTTGGATCCATTTAATAAGCTAAGCTACATATCGCCGCGTGTACGTCCAGCCACCTTCAAAGATAACCATCCGTTACATTCTAATACATCCAGACAAATGACACGTACATCTCTATGTAGCTGTACGCGATCACTAAATATTACAACATCAGAAAGTACTACAAGATTAATATCCAACTACTATAGCTGATAATTTTATACAGAATTATCAGCACAAAATGCGATATGTGTTCCCGACTGTACACAGTACAGGTCTGTTCATAAATCTTCATTGCGTTCCGATGACACGCCGCGACACGTCTCGCTACCGCGCTACAAGACCGCTTCAATGCCATAACAACCTATAAATTCAGCATCCACCCGTTCAACTTTCACCTCTATCCCAACAGCTTCAGAGTTTAAATTAGGAGTTGCATCGGTATGTAGAACCCCGTCACATTCGGTAATACGAATGGCTTCTCAAACAACTTGCACGTCATTGGAATTTGTTACAACTCCACCAGCCATAGGGTTGATTTCACATTTAGCATCTGCATCTAGAACTTTGTTCTTTTCGTTAGATTTATAGGGGTGTGAAGGCAGAACGGCTTTTGAACGAGTTGTTCGCTCACCGTGATTTGGTCTCAATGCTTTTAGAATAGAGTCTAAAATCGGGTGGGCGGTGAAAACGTGTGGCAACAACATTATCCCTGTGACAAGCAACGTCAGGCTGTCGATCAATATAATATATGTGCCGCACTGTCAGCTGTCTTAACGCATGAATGATTCACTCGGTGATAAATTTTAGCTTATGATTACCTTTCAGACACACGTCAATAACTCTGTTTACGTAATTACGAGAGTCGTGTTTTAAGCAGATGGACACAGTAATATGAATGGCGATTGAGTTTTGAAGAGTAGGTATGTAGTAAGTAAACATTGCAGTCAATTATGCCAATATTAATTAAGCCGTTCCAGTTTTACAATGGTAGGTAACGAAAGTAAGTAATGTGATGTGTGAATCACAATATTTCTACCAAGGGGTAAAATGACTTCTCGTACTTTTACTTTTCCTGTTTAAGTAGAAGCTTCAGTAACTAAGAAATTAAAATACATCATTGCGTAGTATGATCTAGTAGGTGATGGTATTGTAATGGTATTATTTTGAGTTTTACTTACAATCTCAAATTTTAATAGTCCTAACACTAATAAAATTTGTACACTTATCCAGCAGCTATTCTCATGTCTCAAGTTTCAAGTTAGTATTATGAGAATTCTAGATTGAAAACAAATTAACATGTACAAAACAATAAACTATTAAATTCTTTCAACAATAAAAGTTCCTACAATGTTTCCAATTCATTATTGCCGACTTTTAAAAACTAATAAAAAAATATTAAAGCAACCTAAAGACAACTTAAAATCCGGATGCCTTCAAAATATTAAGTTAAAATTATGAAATAATATTCTTTTTTACTATAGGCTTACTTTTTGAGAGCAGCAAATAAAACAGCAGAGAGAAGTATCGTCTAAAAGCCTTTCAAGCTCGACGAAATGGCGAACGGAAGCCGACCCGTTCATTATTTTGACGCACACACGTCGGCTCCAAGTATTTGTGAAGCGATATGATTTATTGCACCACCGTTCTCGTGATTAATCGAATTCATGTAACAGACAACAGCGGTGATACGAAATCGTGATCGTTAATACAAGAACGGCCATTCATTTCTCGTCTAACACATTAATATAACGTTCGTCAGATTAATGATGTACACACACACAGCCATAAAAATAAATGCATATGAGGAAGCAGCTAATTTGCTTACTGATGAATTTGATGTTTTTGTAATTTACAAGTTGAATGCTATTTGCTTTCAAAATGTTTTTGTCAACATAATTTACAAGAATAAAGAGAATAACATCAATTCATAAAACAGAAACGTAAATTAAAGAACCAATATCGTTATCAAAAGAGAAACGCCATAAAAAAATGTCATTACATCTAATTTGCTAACTGAAAAATTTGCTGTTTCATGTAATTTACAACTCGAACGCAAATAACATTGTTTTATCAACCTTGTTTATAAGAATAAAGAGAATAATACCAATCCACATGACGGAAACGTAAATTAAAGAATATCGCGTATCAATTTCTCGCACGTCGCTATAAAGAATACGTTAAATGAAAACGTTGTTAATAAATTACACGCTGCGGAGCTCAGACCCTCATAATTTCTATTTAATATACAGGCTTGTCTCCTTAATAACGCAAATGAAGCGTAAATTTTTAATAAAGATAATCATGGTTCATCCGACAAGTATCAGTTCTAATTACTAGCGGGGCTCGGCGTTCAGATTAGAGGGATAATGTTATGTGAATTTAATTTTATCGATATCGATGTATAGGACTTTTAGATTTTTGTAGGACTAATAGTAATTTGCGAATATAATACAACTGGAAGTTGTTCACGTAAAGTAATGACAGCAGATATATCGGTAGCTCTTTCGATTATTATAATTTAGTTTTCGTAGATTTTCTTCATATTATACTCGTGTTTATGACTCATCTGTTATTCGAAATAAACCACACAATTTCTCAAAAATGGAAAAGCTCGAAGGTTTCAGAATTATGTCAGGTAATAATTTAGTTTTTGAAACTGCTCTTGATTTCACGTTTACCGAAGGTAAAGAAAAAATTGAAGGTAATCCACTTTTTAAAGTTTTTATAGATAAACCTTTTTTGAGTTGCTTTATTTCACGTCTGTAGAAGGTATTGTGGGTTTAAATGCAGCATTGAATGTAAGTTTTGATAGATAAGTGTTCTCTGAGTTATATAATTACATCGATACAATTCCCATCCTTAGCGGTGGCCGCGTCAGATTTAATTCCCGCCGACATGACAGATCACGCGCGGGTGCCGACTGGCGCTGAGCGCTCCGGACGTTTCCTTTTCAAATTGCGGTTTGTTGCCTGATTTTATCATAAATAAATGAATTAATAACACTGAACCAGAAATACTTATGCTGATGATTTTCAAATATGTAGGTAGGTAATCCTTGCTGAAAAACAATTGCAATCGTACAGATTATTCAAATTTAAGTTATTAAGATATTTTTTTATGTCTAAACATATTAATGTTATTAGTCAATTTAAAATGTTTAATAACATAAAAAAATGACACATAAATGGTTTTCAAAAATTATATTTTTATTCTAAAACAGACTGATTTTCTAAAAGTACCTATGCATGAAGAAAGAGACATACCTAGACAAGGCAAAGACAAAGACAAAACGTTTATTTGGACATTAATATAGGTATAGAGTTGTTACAAATTATTTAGATCAATCTATATTTACCTTTTTAGGTATGCAAATGTTGTAAGGGAATAATTATAAAAAACGTAAGGATTTGAACTTTTAAAATTAATATTTATTAATTCCAACAACAGCGGTGATATGCAGCGGTGATAGCCCAGTGGCTTAGAATTTGACCTCGAATCGAGGGATCCGGGTTCGAATCCCAGTGGCACGCACCAATGACTTTGTAATAAAAGTTATGTGCGATTTATGAAATTAAATATCACCTGCTGTTACGGTGAAGGAAAACATCGTGAGGAAACCTGCATGCCTGAGAGTTCACAAAAAAAAATGTTCTCAAAGGCATGCGAAGTCCACCAACCCGCAGTAGGCCAGCGTGGTGGACTAAGGCGTACATCCTTCTCATTGTGAGAGGAGACCCGACCCTGTAGTGGGTCATTAATGGGTTACTGACAATTCCAATAACTGCTGCCGTGGTTGCAATCAAACAAAAATATAATAAAAACGTAGGATGTTAAAGGAAGGATCTAGGGTACTCGTAAGTAGGTAACAGTTCATCGACACTCACGTCACACGCTGCCTCGGCGTCAGATTTAATTCCCGTCGACATGACAGATTACGCTCGGGGTTTTCCGCTGGCGTTGAGATGTTGCGATACATTTCTATTTCTTACCCCTTGTAAGTATTTTAGTGAGAGAATGTCTGGCTCTAGCTGCTGCTTTAGTGTTATCTTACAGCGAAATACAACTTTAAATGTTAGTCAAAAGAAAGATAAAACTCATGTTACTAAAAGTCTTATTGTCACATTTGATTCTATTTTATTAAGCTTGAATTATAATAACGTACAACTACCTACTTATTATTTTTATAGAACAAAGAAATAGTGAACGAGCTTATAATCCACCTGATGTTAATTAGGATGATAACCCTGTAATTAAATGTGATGAAATCTTCCAATTTTTACCTGTTTAATATAGAGTATCGTATCTTATCTTATGGCTATATGATTTATGGTAGTGTAAATAATTCCCAGTGGCTCATTTAATTCCCGGCTACATGACAGATCGCGGTCGGGGCTCACTCGACTGGCGTTGAGTGGCGCTCGGAAACATCTCTATTCCGCGTCGGACTGACAACGGTTGGCTTCAGTAAACGAGATGAAAGATCCCAGGGAATTATCACTCGCTAATTCCGGAATGGAAGGATATAACGGTCAACGATCAAAGCAACAGTTCTTTGACCAAACACTGAATTAAATACAACTAATGCAAATATGTACTTTGATTACAAAACGTTAAGCAGGTTGAAATCTAATAGAATTAAGTGACTTTTAACTTAAATGGACTAGTGATCAGATATACTTTGACAGATGACAGGTCTACGATCTTCACAACTTTGCTGTCCCGTGAATCACTTATGATTCATACCCCTTATATACCTATTATATGTACTTACCGAACAGGTAAAGTGTCAATCATTAAAATTCGTCAAATTTAATTCAAAACACCGTTTAAAAAGCAATGACGAAATAAGTGAAATAATTTAACGTCAGTAACTGATAGAAAGTCATAATTAACAGTGTTATCACGATCGAAGCTAATTAAAATACGAGCATTCTAAGATATAACTACTTACACAGCAATAGTGATACAATAAAAAGCTGAAGCCACACTATTAAAGGACCGACTCGCTCAGCCCACGTCCATCTCATCTATCACTGACAGTGTATCTCTGATCTTGAGTTTGAAACATCAAATGCTACCATTTACAGAGATAAACTAGTTTGGAACAGTTTGGACCACGACGAGTTGTAGTGCCACAGATGTATTGAACTTGCAGTAGTTAAAGTAAAATTTTAAAACTTAAATATCTTTTAAGCACAGAAATTTCATGAATTCAATAGTAAATATTTTGTTCGTAACTTTTTCTAAGTAAATATCGTTAGTTCAACTATTATGAGAGTTTATATTATTAGCTGGATTTTTGATATTAGCATAAAGTAGGCTAAAGGATCAGGTGCTGTGATAAGTTGATAGACAACCTTCATTATTAAACACACATTTTTCTACTAATGTTTTCCCTTTTAAAGTAATATAAATTTGCGTTGCGTTTTTATAATTGAAACTTAAACAAAAGTAGGATACCATATTACCTTATCTATTGAAACTGTTTTAACAAAACACGTTTTTTTTTGTTTTCAACTTCAACTTCCAAATTTTTCTTAAAAAACCTCCAAAGATCTTTTTAAATGATACGATTTGCGTTACTGACGTTTTTGTATACACCATTACTATCCAGCTCACGAGCACGCAAGTCGCCGCTTGTCCATCACGAAACGTCACTCCTTATCGACGAGTCGTCGGCAGACAATGGTTGATCTGATGTCTGATTGAAGACAGTAGCCTGAAGAATGAATCATTTGAATAGACAAAATCGCGAACGCATCGAAACTGCATTAAGAGCCTGACAACACCCGATGATTTTAGGAATCGGGCATCTTCGGCTCGCGGCTCCCGCCTACCCCATGCCCCTCATGCGCCACTGTTAGTGGAGCGGACTCTATGAGAACTAAATAAAATGATAAAATCGGCACTGTTTCAAGTGTTAAAGAAATGTGGACAACATCGTCAATAGATGGCACTGTTTCCAGTTTTAAAGAAATATGGACGACTCTAGTAATGATGTGATTTTAAAACGCGGAGCTTTTTTATTGAACACCTAAAACTTCTTATTATTATTCTCCATCAAAGGTCCATATAATACATAATTAATATGTTTTCTATTCATCTCACCAAAAAATAAATAAAACACGGTCTTCTCTTTCAGAGGATGTACCCAGAATGCCATTGTTTCGCTATTAAATCACTATTAAATTAAAAATTCAATAATTCAGCAGTACCTAAACATGTCAACCAACAATTCAATTTCTTCTTACAATATTAAAAAGGCTTGGAACAAGCTTCATAATGTTATTGCATATTATTACCTACCCTCAAATTTTTCGATGGCCTCAAATAATACCTAACCACATAAAAGCAAGTAAATTTGTCACGAGATCGAGTAAAAGACAGATAGACGATTTAACTGGTTTTTGTATAACCAGTTAATTCGTCTATCATGTAAAAACATGTATTCTGAGACATACAGGTTTCATCACGTGGTTTTAGGAAAGGCGAGAGCTGGAATCGAACCTAGACTCCCGGCATGGGAGTAGGAACGATTTTTTAAATTGTTGAAAACCCTCTAGTTACACAGCCGACACAGGCCATAAATCAGTCGGCGCGCCGGCGGCGCAGTACTATGCCTACCGTTTGAAAAAAGCCGCTTTTGGCTTCCTTTCGTTTCAGGTCAATGACCTTTCACCTTGAGCCTGTTACTTTTTGTGTCTTTTATTTGTGTAATTATTTTGTTTGAAATATGCATTTTTTTTATTTTCGGTCCTGAACCTTTTCGTATGCTTTAACACACTTAAGTACACGATCTTTGTGGTTTAAATTAATGAGGTAACGTCATCTCCACCTTGTACAATATAAAAATGAATATGTTGCTAAGCGCAAATCTCGGGAGGAGCTGAACCGATTTCGCTAATTTTTTTTGGATATTCCTTTAAGTTCGAGGATGGTTCTTACGGAGAGAAAATTTGAAAACAATGTAAAGAAAATAATAAAAACAACAATTTCATTTTCCTATATAAACTGTTCTACCCATGTACTACCTGTCAAACATCATTTCAGATTGAATACTTCATAAGTTCATATGGCAATGTCATGCATTTAGAAACGTCAAGATTTTTCTTTATGGATGCCACTTCTATTATGCAAACTGCAATGATATAATATACATATTTTATAATGGCAAAACGAAGTGTGCCGGGTCAGCTAGTAGGTAATAAAAATAAATACTTGCATAGGTGTTATAAATTATATTATTAGATGTATGTATTATGTTTGAAAACATTCAGTTTATTTCCATTGGGCCTTCAACTCAAATCTTCAACTTAAATGCATGCGTTTTTTTTCTCGTTATTAATAACAACAAAAATATATAGACTCATGAAATATTCACAAAATATTTAATAATAAAGCATTTCGTACGTCTCAGTAAAGGCGCAAATATTTCTCGGTCGCAAATTTATCAAACCGACTTGTTATTCAAACGTAAACACGGTTTTTTAATTAAATCTACCAATCAAAAAACAACACGCTTTTATTGAACACTTCCTTTATACCTAATAGGTATTATTACCTATCAATCCACGAAGACGCACAGCCCTAGCCGGCGGCCCCACTATTCCTCCTAACCGTTTATAAAAATTACCGTGATAGTGATAGGTACAATTCTAGACGGCAACGCCGCGCGTAGCGGTGTCTTCTTTACTGTCGGTTTGGCAACGTCGCGTCGCGCGAATTTCGGCGGCGTACAATTTGAAAACGGGAGGGAATCCTACATTATATGACCCGGGTTCGAACCCGAAGCAAAATATAAGAAGACATTCTGGATTGAAATGTTTTTTGTATTACTATTTTTTTATTTCATATTATGCTATCTAATGGTTATTTATATTTCCGAATTCCGAAAAAAAATAACGAATTTTAGATAAATTTATAATTTCAAAAATAATTGTATAGCTTATAACAAAAAAAAGTTATTAAATTGACGTTGAAACTTTTATTTATTTGTAACTTAATAAAATCTGTCTTCTTATTTATTCAACAATTTCCAAAATCAATAATCGATGTAAAAATTTGTATTATATAAAAAATATAATTATATAAAAGTGAAAATAAAGTCACGCACACGCGGATTTGAACCCACGCCCCAGCGTATACAGCCTGGCGTCCTACTTAATACGCCACACAAGCCTCAGACAAAGCTATGAAATTGTGCTATATACGACAACTGTGTATTATTTTGGAATGACGGAGCGACGCACGTCCACCTAGCATCGCGCCTCTGCGCTCTCTGTCAATTGCCATAATAGTAAGCGAGAAATACAAAATACGAAAATATTGCGCGGAGCACGCGAAAGAAAAATTTTAAATTTTACTGATTTACTGAATATTTATAAGCTTATTGAAAAAAATTAACACAATGATGTGATAATAACGAAGGTCTGCTAATATACTGGTTAAATTATTTGAATAAATATTAACAAACAACGTTGTAGTTTAGTATAAGAATTCAGAAAAGGGGTAACTTTGCAATTTTTTTTTATCGAGGCAACTTTGTCAAAATGTGTTTCGACGACTATGTTGTCGTTCGGAATACGGTCTAGAATAACATATATTTTTCCCATTGTAAAATACTGTCGCGTCGTCAGGATAATGGGGTTCGTGAAAACACCAGTTGGTTCCGCAAGTACTTTATTGAACGTCCACACAACAAATCACCACTCTTTAAATACAGCAAAACACGTATACACACTTTAACTGAACGCACTTAATTCACTCACTCACTAAATCACAGTAGTATCGCTGGTTATCGCCTGGATAGTTCGCTCCGATCGCTGATCCAAGAATGACTCTCCGAGTGCCCGTCACGCATCTATTTATACCCGACTACAGGTACACTAGAAATTACTGGAGCGATCCCGAACTATATAGACTAGGGTAGAATGTAATAAAGTTGTAAACAACTATAGACCAACCATGCTATTTTGAACCTTAACTTATTAGGCATAGGGTTGAGATTCTATTGCAAGGCATGTCATGTTTATAACTGTCAGCGACGGGCGGTCGTGTGATTTATGGCCGGCTATGTACCTACTTATGTGTTTCCCGATTCTTCCGACTGTCTTATATAACACTGCCCCCCTCTTAATCATGCTCGTCCCGAGCATTATTCGACCCATGAAAAGGTGCCAATCTGTCGATGTGCACAATCTTCGGTTGCCTTCTGTCTGCTTGCTTAATGCGATAGGTGACATCGTTGATCTTCGTGATCACCTTATATGGGCCTTCCCATCGGGCTTGAAGCTTCGGCGATTTTCCTTTTTTCCTCAGGGGGTTGTGTAGCCAGACGTAGTCTCCTTCCTCAAAACCATGTGTCTTTGCGTTGCGGTCATAGCGGGTTTTCATCCTTGCGCTGGACGCCAGGCTGTTCTGTCGCACCAGGTCATGGGTTTCGTCCATCCGCCTTTGCAAATCGGCTACGTACTCAACCGTCGCTTTCGGGGCATCAGGTGGAGTGCCGGTCAACAAATCCACCGGCAGACGTACCTCTCTTCCGAAATTGACCTTGGCGGGGGTAAACCCAGTAGACTCATGTACCGCCGAGCGATAGGACATCAGAAACAGTGGTATGTACCGATCCCAATCTCGTTGATGAGACTCGACGACTTTGGCCAAGTGGTTTTCCAACGTTTGGTTGAATCTCTCGACCATGCCGTCAGATTGCGGGTGCGCTGGGGTGGTACGTGTCTTGTTTATTCCCAGAAGATTACACATTTCTTGGAATAAAGTCGACTCAAAGTTTCTACCCTGATCGCTGTGCAGTTCTAAAGGCACGCCAAAACGACACACTACTTCCTGAACCAGCTTCTGGGCAACAGTCTTTGCTTCTTGGTTCGGGGTAGCAAACACCTCAGGCCATTTGGTGAAATAATCCTGAACCACGATGATGAATCGGTTCCCGTCTTCGGTTTGGGGAAATGGCCCAGCCACGTCTATGGCTATTCTTTCCCAGGGAGCTCCTACATTGTACAACTGCAGCTTCCCTCTAGATCTTGTTTGAGGTCCTTTTACTGAAGCGCATGCTGTACACTTTCTACACCATTCTTCGATGTCCTCACGGCAGCGTACCCAGTAAAAACGTTCTCGCACCTTTACGAGTGTTTTCTTCACGCCCAGATGTCCACCGGATGCACCGTCATGTACCAGCTTCAGCAGTGAAGCTACCTTGCTCTTTGGAATAACCATCTGCAGAATGTGTTCCTTTCCGTGGGGTGACTCCCATTTTCTATACAGCACGCCATTTTCCACCATGAGGCTGTCCCACTGGGCCCAGTATGCCTTAGTGACAGGGCTCGAGGCCGACAAATCACTCCACTGTGGTTTTTGTCCTCTGGCTTTCCATTCCATAATCAGGCTAAGGTCCTTGTCTTGTTTCTGATCTTGACTTATTTGTTCCTTACTCCAAGACTCGTCCAAGTCCTGTGTCCTTATAACCTTTACCACTTCCTTCGATTCATGCTTCAAGCAGTGCTTGCAGTTCTCGGGGCACGGTCGTCGTGACAGAGCATCTGCGTTTGCATGAGCTTTCCCGCTGCGATGTTCGATAGTGAAGTGGAACTCTTGAAGCTGTTCAATCCATCTCGCAACTTGTCCTTCAGGGTTCTTGAATTGTAGAAGCCACCTAAGAGCTGCATGGTCGGTGCGTATTGTAAATTCTCTGCCCAGCAAGTACTTGTTGAAGTGCTGCAAAGTCTTTACTACAGCAAGCAGCTCACGACGAGTAACGCAGTAATTTCTTTCCGGCTTCGACAGAGACTTGCTGAAATACGCGATGACTACTTGTCGACCATCTTGCTCTTGAGACAATACCCCTCCTATCCCTGTATTACTTGCGTCGGTATCCACTACAAATCTTCCATCTCTTCTAGGGTATCCCAGAATCGGAGCTGAACAGAGAAGCTTCTTCAGCTGAGTAAACGCATTCTCGCAATCCGGGTCCCAAATAAAATTTCTCTTTTCCTCTGTGAGACGATGCAATGGCTTGGCTACCTCGGAGAAGTTCTTTACAAATCTCCGGTAATACGCGCACAAGCCTAAGAATGCACGCACATCCGTCTTATTCTTTGGTGTAGGCCATTCCTGCACCGCTTTGATCTTTTCCGGGTCAGTCTGAACGCCTTGGTCGGAAATGACGTGTCCCAAGAAGGATACTTCTTTCTTGAAAAAGTCGCATTTCTTCGGATTGAGCTTCAGGTTAGATTCGCGGAATCTTTTGAAAACCTTTTCTAAGTTCTTAAGATGTTCCTTGAAATTGCGACCCATTACAATCACGTCATCGAGATATACTAGGCAGGCATCGCCTAGCAGTCCCAATAGTACTCGTTCCATAAGGCGTTCGAAAGTCGCTGGAGCGTTGCACAGTCCAAAAGGCATGACGCAGAACTGCCACAGACCATTTCCAGTCCCAGTCGTGAACGCAGTCTTCTCTTTATCTTCTGGCCGAAGTTCCACCTGCCAGTAGCCACTCTTCAGGTCTACAGTTGAGAACCACTTCATGCCTCCTAGCATGTCCAGTGTATCGTCAATCCGGGGTAGAGGATAGCTGTCCTTTTTGGTCACATTATTTAACATTCTGTAGTCCACACAGAATCTGGTGCTTCCATCCTTCTTTTTCACCAGTACTACAGGTGAACACCAAGGACTAGTCGAAGGTTCAATGACCTTACTTCGTCTCATCTCTTGGATCATTTCTGACACCTCTGGTTCCTTCGCGAAAGGTACGCGTCTAGGTCTCTGTTTGATCGGCGAGATGCTACCGGTGTCAATTGAGTGTGTCACCAGACTGGTTCTTCCGAGATTAGTGTCGCCTTCACTGAAAATATCCCTGTAGTCCCTTAACAATCTTGCTGCGTCTGCATATTCCTTAGGACTCAAATTCACCTTGATTGTTTCCAGCAGAGAGGCGACGTTGTCGGTTGTTCGACATGGAATGTTAGATTCATGAGTCCTCCTCAAGTAATTAACGGCATCACATCGACCGATAATCGTGTTCTTTGGTAGATAAATTGGTGAGCTACTGACGTTAATGATCTTCACCTTAGCGTCTTGCTTGGTCATGACCAGTGTTCTGGCCGTAATCCAACTAGGATGATCGCCACAATTTTCCACAATGACGCATCGGTTTGACGTTATCTTTCCCGGAAACCGAACGCTCACCAACGTTTCCGACCTGGGTGCTAGTTTCACAGCCCTCGCACTGTAGACTGTTGTCGAAGAGGATCCTTCCAGGAAAACTTCTTGTCTGGGGAAGCTTACTACCCCTCTTGCCACATCGACTACACACTGTTGCGACCGTAAAAAGTCCAATCCGATGATGCAGTCGTCAGTTATGTTAGCTACCAAGACAGACTGCATATAAGTGTCATCTCCAAGTTTTATTCGAACTTCTGTTACTCCCAGGACGGTCACTGGCTGGCCTGTTGCTGTCTGTAGGTTGCACAATGGGCGTGCATCTTTCCACATTATGGTTCGTTTTAAAAGTTCTGGTCGCACGATGGATTTTGATGCTCCTGTATCGATTGTAAAGCGACAGGGTTTGCCATTGATCTCTCCTGTGGTAACAAGACTGTTCCCATCACAAGCCTGCGATACTTGGACTGTTGGGGCTCGACGAAGTCCAGCCAGTGCCCGCCCCGCGGCCCTGGCGCCATTTAGTTTAACGGCTCCTGATCCTGAGTGTCGACCTGGGTAGCCGTCGACACCGACCTTTGCCTTTTCTGAGCCCGGCAGTTGATTCTTATATGACCTCGTTCACCGCACCCATAGCATACGGGTCCACTACGAGGTTGTATTGCAGCAACTACTTCTCGAACTCTATGAGTTCTATAGTCATTGCGAACTGCCTCTACTTCGAGTGCATGCGCAAGAGCGGTTTTCATGGTAGTGTGGTGACCCAAACGCACCGTAGCTCTCACCTCTGGATCTCTTATCCCGTTCATGAACGCCTCCAGAATTTTCTCTTCAACAGGTGCTGAGCTTGATGCGTAGGCACGGCGTACCAGCACTCCTATCTCCGTAGCCCACTGTTGCAAATTTTCGTTGGGCCTCTGCACTCGGTCTTTTAGTTGCGCCCGGTATACATGCTCCAGGTGCTTGTCTCCGTAACGGGCATCGAGAGCCTCAAATAGCGATTCTAGAGTCCTCTCATTCGCTGGCACGTTTTCTAAAATGCGTGCGGCATCTCCTCGAAGAGCAAGAGTAAGCGCCATGAGGCTCTGCTCTTCTTCCCACCCGTTACCTTTAGCAATCATTGCAAATTGCTCTTTGAAAGCTATCCATGATGTAGAGCCGTCGAAACTGGGGACTTTTAGCCTTGGACCTCCAGCAGTAATTGTAGGTGTAACGGAGGTGCCTACGGTCATGGTCTTCCGCAGCTTCCTCTCCAGTTCCTCGAACTTCTTTTCCTGATCTACGAGGATAACCTTCTGGAGCTTTTCCTCCATTTTTTCAAACTTCCGTTCGTGGGCGCTTAAGGTTGCAGCATGATCTTGCGTTTGCGTCTTTAAAGTCTCGACGTCTTCCTTCACATGCTCCAACAATCCCTGGAAACCTTCAAGCTTCGTGTCGATTGTCTCCTGTAATAGGGTGGTGGCTTGGCGCTGGCTCTCTTGCAATTGAACCGTGGCTTCGCGTTGGCTCTCTTGCAATCTTTCTTGCAATTGAACCGTGGCTTCGCGTTGGCTCTCTTGCAATCTTTCTTGCAATTGAACCGTGACTTCGCGTTGGCTCTCTTGCAACTGAACCGTGGCTTCGCGTTGACTCACTTGCATGGCCTGTATAGCCCCGAGTAAGGCCTGTATATCGAAGCCGATATCACTCCTCGTACCTGCTGGTACGGGTGCGGTCGCAGCGGCCGGCGCGGTTGAAGGTGCCGCAGTCGACGAGAGCGCGTGTGTAGGTGCCGTGGTCGTCACTGTTGTCAAGCGCTCTCGCTGAGGCGACTCCATCCGCGTTGCATCCAGAGCCGTCTGACGTCGAGTTCGCACTCCTTCTTCACTTTGCGGTACGACTGGCATCCCGCTTCTGACACCAATTGTCGCGTCGTCAGGATAATGGGGTTCGTGAAAACACCAGTTGGTTCCGCAAGTACTTTATTGAACGTCCACACAACAAATCACCACTCTTTAAATACAGCAAAACACGTATACACACTTTAACTGAACGCACTTAATTCACTCACTCACTAAATCACAGTAGTATCGCTGGTTATCGCCTGGATAGTTCGCTCCGATCGCTGATCCAAGAATGACTCTCCGAGTGCCCGTCACGCATCTATTTATACCCGACTACAGGTACACTAGAAATTACTGGAGCGATCCCGAACTATATAGACTAGGGTAGAATGTAATAAAGTTGTAAACAACTATAGACCAACCATGCTATTTTGAACCTTAACTTATTAGGCATAGGGTTGAGATTCTATTGCAAGGCATGTCATGTTTATAACTGTCAGCGACGGGCGGTCGTGTGATTTATGGCCGGCTATGTACCTACTTATGTGTTTCCCGATTCTTCCGACTGTCTTATATAACACTACTTTGTAATTTTTGCTGGAAATGAAAAATAAGAATAGCAAATTTGCTGAATTACATGTTATCAGCGCCATGATCATAAAGCTATCGTTGAAGCAGTAGAGAATATTATGCTGGAATTTACTTGCGAATTAAATAACTATTACTTTTGATTTTAATTTTATAAATTCTGATTTTTGCTGTTTGCTCAGAATTTTATTTTACATTTTGTTAATAAAGTTTTGTTTTTCAAATCTATGGGGTAGGCTAACTTGACACTGTACTGAAAATTAAAACGCAGACGGTAACTCAGAATAACATAGACGCAGGATATAAAGAAATAAAGGAAAAGATAGAAAGAAAACATTTTATTCATACTTACAAACAAAGTAATAGTAAAGAAAAAGAAACAACATTAGACAAACAGATTTTGCAGTGTGAAAATTTTACATAAATAGATTAGTAGAACAACAATTGTCTATAACGAAATGTCCACACACAAAGTTATTCAACATTATAACATAAACAATCAGAAACATTCGACCAGTAAATTAATATAATAACCGTAACCATAAATTACGCACTGATAATTAATGCAATGAAATCCTAAATGACCTAAATGAAACTGTAATTGATTAGGCATTAACTAATCAGCGCGACCACTAAATCAATGCTTATCAGGACCTAGATGAGGAATTCGCTATCTCTGATGTAAACAGTCTCTCGACTCACGACAATCGATCAGCCATCTTACTTGACTCTCGACTGCTGGTAGTATTACAAACTGCACGCGATCAACGAGATTTTGTTGCAGAAAATTTTTGAGCAAATGGTTTCTCTTTTCCTATTATTGCAATATTTGTACTAATGAGTATAGAAGATAAGAATAGAGGCTGAAAGATAGAAAGATGAGTATAGAAAATAAAAAAAGAAAGGTAACTGAAAGATAACAACAGTAAACTGTTGTGAGTATAGAAGAATAGAGGCTGAAAGATAGAAAGATGAGTATAGAAAATAAAAAAGAAAGGTGACTGAACTGAAAGAGAACTTTTACTGTCGGCTGTTGCACAAAAAAGATTAATGGTGACTTTAGGTTTAACTTTTTGTAATGGTAGAACCTTTACATTACTATCACTGATTGTGAAGACGATGACACCACTAGGGTTATAAAACCACCCATCTTTATATCTTTTGTTATTGTTGGAAGGGTTATCGTTTCCGGAACAACGAGGTGATATCATTTATCGCAACAATCAGAGAAATAAGTCGAGGAGCAAAAGGTGGGTTTTCCACGCTATTTGACGATTGAGATTCGGAGGTGAGTGTCCTTTGTAGTGTGACATTTATAGTGTGACAACTAAAAATAGAGCTAATGTTAATAATAACATAATTGAAATGTATAAAATTTTAATTATTTATTTATTTATTTATACAAAATCCACAGCTTACAGGTTTGATTACAGCATTACTTATATCTAAATCCTGGAGCCAAAAACGGATTTACATTTTACTGGAAGAGCTTATAATTAACTATTAATTACAAACCAAGCCAAATAAGCGGCACACGAGCTTTTTGTACAGATTTTAATCTTGTCTAATATTCTTAGACTATTACTCGTATTTTATTTGTGCTTATCGTCAATCTTTCTGGAATCGCTGTGAGACATCTCACTTACATCTACGACACGAAACGCAAAAAGACCTCCGCGGGCACAGCCATTATGTCTGTCCGAGACAGATCCAAAGATTACAACAAATGTTATGGGATTGTAAACTCGCCTCGTATTTCTGCGTTTTAGTGTCGTAAGCCCGAGAATAACTTTAGATTATCACCGCTTTAATCTACCACTAGCGGACGAACTAAACGTTGGAGTTGTTGATCGGGCTAATTTATGAATGGAAGTGCTGCTTTGATAAAATTACGTCGCATCAAGAACGTTAGCTCGCTCGTAAAATCTTTGAGACGTCGTGTTGCTGCGATTACCGGAGTTTACGGCCTATATCAGCCGGACATTCATCAAGATTTAAGCCGGTTACACAGCTCTACGGTCAGTAGCCATATTGTTAGTGTCAATAAAATCGTGCATAAGTAAGTCAGAAGTAATAGACTGTAATGTTGGGATTTCAAGAAAGTTTCGTTCTCGTTTAAATTATATCAAATTTAGTTGTCATTCTCAAGTCAGGAGAATGCCCATGTGAATAACTGACGCAAAACGGTAGCCTTATAAATCAAACGATAAAATTTCTAATGAACGAATCCCAAAACACTCCAACATCGGTGTCATGTGGATTAAAGCCACCGATAACCTACTCGTAGTATCGAATCTCGCAGGTGATCAGGAACAGCGATGTAAGACCGCTGTTAATCTTATTAAGAAGACAAATGCCCCAACGCCGAGGTTAAGACATCGCACAAATCAACGCTCCGTAACAAATGCACCGATCACGGAACAAATGACGTCGATATAAAATACTATCCCAATTATTTGGGACAATTCATTAGAAGACCCTCTACGCTTTCGATTGCTGCGATTCGTCACACCCGCGACAGATGGGAATCTATCCCGTATGGAGTGCCAAGAAGGAATGGGCGCACTAAATCAACCAACGCCGACAATCCCGCGCAGTCGCCGTCGATACATCAAGTGTAATGCCTCGGATACCGCGGTCAGATAATCGAATGTGAGCATCGACTCGTTACGCTGGAAATAAGATGAGGTTTGCGACCCTCCGCCGGGAACAACATCCCAACTCCGTGCGCTGTTCGCGCCATTATCGCCATTAATACTTGTAGAAGCTTCAACGCGGCGCTGCAATTTATAGAGTTCCGCATTTGTTGCACGTAACGCTCCGCTCGCTGTACCGACGGCGGCTTTAAAGTCGAAATTCCCCTGCGCGTTCAATTCAGTTGTCGACAACTAGCGAGCGCTGATAGATCTGTAAAGTTTGCCGCGGACAGGAATATATCGAGTGGCTGCCTCCGTGCAGCTTTATTTATACATAACATCTGTTTGAAGTTGAATCTACCGGCGCGGACGGGGAGCGCATTACCGGAGATTTATTCGGCGTCTTAATTGTGAATCGATGGGTTAATGAAGATAAAACCCACGGCCGTGTTGTAAATTAGCTCGCGTGTCGACTCGTGGTTCCGATAAAGGCCTTCTTTATTGCTCTGTTTGTTTTCTCGGGCCGTACTTCAAAGGGAATGGAGATAAACTTTAGTTTTATGCGAATGTATTTATTGGTGCGCTTTAAAATGCAAGTTTCGTTTTGAGCGTCTTTAAAAGTGAGTCATCCCGTAATTTATTCTCGGATCGAAGTATATCTGTTGAGTCGAAGGGAAATTAACGACACGTCGTCGTCGGTAATTAACCGCGGCGCGTATAAATCAGCTGCAACCTCCGTCGACTGTAACAATAGCCGCAAAGTAAGATAAATCGACAGGACAGCTCTTCTCATACGACTCGATATTGACAAGAGCGGTGTTCCTTTCAGTCGCGTTCCAATTGGGAGACGAAGCGAACGTACCTGCCACAGTCTAAATTTTCGCCTCTTTGTTACATACCCATCGTGATTTCTATACCGTTTTAGTTAGGAACTCGCTTACACTGTGGCTCGGTGGTGGTAGAGGTAGCGCAGTTAGGATCGGAGGCAACCCCACGCGGTCACACACTCTCGTCTAATGGCCGTGATTCGACAAGTACAAATGGCCGCCGTGACAAATGGCCTGCGGACGACCCCGTGTCAGACGAACCGACGTAAGTTCAAACACCACGCAAGCCAATATGGGACTTATTGTGTTCGGTATTCACAGTTCCATTCAAAGCCGAACGTGTGCATTCAATTGTAAAAAGGATATTCATTGAAATGGAAATGAATATGTTAATAGCGGTAAACGATGATGCATTCACTAAAGAGCTCGAGGGGAAACAAATAGTGCCTATCTGTTTGTGCGGTCGCAATAAATCTTAGCGGTAAGGTTGATTTTCGATCAGCACGCGATGACATTAGTGGCGTATGATAAGTGAATGTGCGATGTGTCGAACGCTCTCTCAGTCGCATTCGATCGCGATCAAAGGTTTTATCCAGTGCGGATTTGCAGACGTTCTACGATATATAGCAGGGAATGGAATGGGGAATGTTTTTCGAATGGCTATTTCCTTTTTTGTAGTGTCAGTTCCTGAGAGGAAGTCTCCCTTATGAGATGGTGGTGATTTATGCGCCGGCGTGTAGTCCGATATATTAATACGATATTGCTGCTACCCTCTGTAATAAAACACGTCTTGAATGGTATTTTAGATAATAGCGTCATATGCAGAAAAGAGAAAAGATTTTTATATTACTATTATAGGTACTCGTAGAAAAACGTATGTAAGAAAGATGTAAAAAGAAGCAATATCTTCTCTTTAGGTATATTCGATTCTAATAACGATTCTTGTCCTACTCGTATATAGTAGTTGGTAAAATTGCATATCTACTATTTTCTTTTAACATTTTTAGTATCATAAAATGTATATTATATTATATCCAGCAGTAATTTTTAAAACTGAGCAGCTTATTTCTATCAATGTTAGTAAGTATATATCCCAGTTGTATTTTATATCTATATCAAAATCTATCTTTTATCTGTCTTAAGAATTAAAGAATTAAAGCGGTGATAGCCCAGTGGCTTAGAATTCGACCTCGAATCGAGCGGTCCAGGTTCGAATCCCCGTGGCACGCACCAATGACTTTGTAATAAAAGTTATGTGCGATTTATAAAATTAAATATCACCTGCTGTTACGGTGAAGGAAAACATCGTGAGGAAACCTGCATGCCTGAGAGTTCACAAAAAAATGTCCTCAAAGGCATGTGAAGTCCACCAACCCGCAGTAGGCCAGCGTGGTAGACTAAGGCCTACATCCCTCTCATTGTGAGAGGAGACCCGACCCTGTAGTGGGTCATTAATGGGTACTGACACAAGAATTAAAGAATGCAATAAAAACTCCACAATCAATAGCATACTTACAGCATAATAAACAATTCAAGGATCACGATCGAGCTTTAAAGTCCTCAACAGAAACTCATTAAAGCTCTTATAAAGTTAAAGCACCAATAAATTCGACAGACCTCACCGCAGCCATCAAGATTACTGTCACGGTCGCACTTTTTACACCATACAATAGTCTATCGCAGTGGTTCTCAAACCTTCTACAGGGTAGAGCCAGAGAACCTTGCCGACACCCTTTCAATCCGCCGTGAAGCATCATGTTCCTTATGACTTAATTTTAGGTTGAGAAGGTATGGTTGCCAAAAAAAATTGTTCAAATACGAATAAAAATCTCCTAGTCCATGTTATCTAATAATAAACTTTAAAAATTTAACTTTACACAATTTTCCTTTTTCATTTAATTTAAAATTTTGGTCAGTTTTTCTTTCGTTCATTCTTTTTTTGACTTGATCAAAGCTTTTCTGTAATCCGATGCCATTAACATTTGAGTATAATTATATTATAGTTTAATTATTATAATATTTATATTACGAGTGTTTTTGTTAAAAGGAAAGAAAACATTTTTCCTCAGAAGGCTTTCAAAGGTCTGAGGTGTCTGAGAGCTCACAAAAAATGTTTTCAATGGCATGCAGATTTCCACCAACCCAAATTAGGCTAACGTGGTTGACTAAGGTTTACATCCTTCTCATTATGAGAGGAGATCCGACCCTGTACGCCCTGTAGTGAGTAATTAATGGGTTGCAGACAGAGACCCAATTGCATGCGTGGAGTAGTCCAGCATTTCCAGTCCAGACGACCTGAGTGGCGCAGTGGTTAAGACATCGGTGCGCTGCGCAGAGGGTCCTGGGTTCGATTCCCAGCAGAGCAGAGCTTTGAATGATGAGTTTAAATTTCTGTTTCTGGTCTGGGTGTGTGTGTTCTTGTCTTGTGTGTGTCCATGGCGCCCACGACACAGGGAATCCTAGTGTGGGGCTATGAGTGTGAAGCGTTATTTATTATTATTATTATTTGAGAACCATTGGCCTATTGGAAGGCCATTAGGGCATAAATCTCGTGGCAGATGCAATCCGTCTTCTAATGAAGAAAAGTGCGCCCAGGGATGGTTTATCGTCGATCTGTGTAATTAAAACGTTACCCAGAGGAAATGTGAAGCAATAACGATAAATCTAGAACGTTCCGTTGCGTTCGTAACGTTAGTTGCTGGAAATGGATCTATACTACCAGCGTTAACGACTTTAAAAGTTTCTGTTTTTAGGTTGAAAACGATGCCTGTTAGTAACAATGTGGTCTAAACACGTTTGTAAAATTCTAAATGCATATGAGCGAGTATGTTAACGATTTTATAAATTTCTACTTTTGCTTCAAAAACAATATTGTTCATTGTATGATTTAATTGTACGTTTTTATGCAAAATATCTGAAACAATTTTTAAATGTTTAAAGTCCCAAGGAAATAATTTACTCTTCTCATTAATAACACTAAATAATTATGTTGTGCCTTTTTGATCGCTGTTATAATCATCAATGTGTTTGTTTGCTTAAATTTTAATACCTTTTCTTATCTTATCTCTTTGTCATTTTCTGTTTTATAATTTATTTATTGACAAAAGCTACATAGTTTAGTGTGGATGTGTGCTTCCGTTCTTTTAGAATCAATAGAGACGCGATATTTTTGCAATTTGTATACACGGTGTCTTTGTCTTGATTAATATTCAAATTTAAAATATATATGCCAACGTCTCAACTTTCTAAAAATTGTATAATAAATAAGCTAATAATGTTTGAAAGCGTTAGCAACAACAAAGTAGAGAAAATAATTTACATCGACAATATCTATTCAAGTTCCCGTAATAAAACGTTTAACAATGCACGCGATGTTAATAATACTAACAAAACTGTCAGATTGATATCAACAGCAAACAACGATTGCCCTCCAAGCATTAGCAACTGCGGGATCCCTGAATATTTGATCATGGCTAATGAATCAAAGTCCCCTTTCAACAAGGGTTGAAGGGTTGGAGCGGATTAGTACCTACGTTACAAGTGGGTATCCGCCGCAAGGGTTTTTGGTGTTTTGTTCGCAATTGCCATTACGGAGAACGAAGTCGTAATTAAAATTATTTGCTGATGTGAATCCTGTGCCTCTTATGAGTTTTATGATGATAGATATTAACCGAATATTATTCACGTTGACTAGCTCTCAAGTTTTGTCTTTTACATTTGCTTTTTCTTTGAGTAAATGTGTTTAATTCTGTTCGATTCAAATATCAATGAAATTGAAGCGGTAAAATTGAATCGAGGGACCCGGGTTCGAATCCCATGGCAGGCACCAATGACTTTATAGAAAGTTATGTGCGCTTTATAAAATTAAATATCACCTGCTGTTACGGTGAAGGAAAACATCGTGAGGAAACCTGCATGCCTGAGAGTTTACAAAAAAAATGTTCTCAATGGTATGTGAAGTCCACCAACTACTAAGGGCTACATCCCTCTTTGTGAGAGGAGACCCGACCCTGTAGTGGGTCATTAATGGGTTGCAGACACTTAGTGTTTTTTCTGATCCGACTATTGTAAAACCGTGACTCCGACTATCCTATCCCACCCCAAACCACGTGTGCGACGGTCGCCATTAGTGCGAGCATTTGTTCCGAACGCGATACCATCGCAGAAGCTTCATAAAGGAGCCTTCCCACTGTATCCTTGACTCATTCATTTAGTTTTTATCTAAGTCTATTTTTATCCTTCTAGTATTTATCTTGCTTCGCCTGAATTGGTCCAAAGAGGGATAAAAAGTAACATATAACTCCAGGCTATGAACAACGTACTACTAAATTTCATCCATATACATTCAGTAGATTTCGTTAAAACTAAAAACATTAAGATTTCAAAAAAGTAAGCAGATGCAATAAATTTTGTTACATACTTTAGGCTTACTATTTTTTGAGGTTGGTGACAAAATTTATCTAAAATGCAAGCAAAATACTTAATACAAAAACACCAAACTAAAAAATAGTAAGCCCAAAGTATGTAACAAATTTTATTTCATACTTTTTTGAAGTCGGTTTAATTTTTTAAGTATTTAGTACTACAATAGTAGCCGTATGCCTATACGTATCGTATAAAACAAATTTTATTTCATACTTTTTTGCAGTCGGTTTAATCCTTTAAGTATTTAGTACTACAATAGTAGCCGTATGCCTATACGTATGTCTTTACATGTGTGCGCGAGTGCCCCCATTAGCTCGGGCATTTGTTCTCGCACGATACCATCTTGTGAAGATTTGCTGCTTTGTTTGGTTCAACTCGCGTTTTAACATTGAATTATCTACTGGACTGTACCTGTCTTCATTATTGTGAGAATTTAAGCCAATGTTTATGTAATAGTAATAATAATAGGATACTTCATTTGAGACTACAGGATCATTTATGTATCTTACTACCTCAGATAGGATTTATTGTAAGAATAAACATTATTTTTTTCCAGTAATTGGAAACGCCACATTAAAGAATAATATGTAAAGCTGATGGAGATACAAGGAATACTAGTGTGGAGCTTAAGGTTTTTTAAGTAATTGAGTAGCGAACGATCATGAAAGTCACCTGATGTTAAATAGTCAGTGTGTTACGTACGCCCTCCACTACATCCCATAGTCCTAAGATAGTCCTAAGATATACCTACCTACTAACAACTCTTTGTCTACTCATTTTATTTACACATTGTTATATACTAACCCTTAGACTCATAAGCCTAGTAAATAAGCCTTATGTAATAAATAGTAATTAACTCATTAGTTAACAACCCTCACACCCCTCACCGCGCCGCTCAGCTATCCCCTCCTTTCCCAATCATATAAATACTCGCGCATCCCCAAACCCGACACATTCTATCTCCGATTCCAGTCCTCACTATTACTCTGTTTCTTTGACTCTTTCTTTGTGTTTAGTAATAAGTTTATAATATAGTTGTGGTAATAAAGTGATAAGTTTTTAAAAAGACATTTATTTAGTCCCCCACGTAACAAGTTTGGCGCAGTCGGTAGGATTAAATTCGCGAAAAAGACGTACAAACGGGCATCGAAGAAGATCGACGTCTGGTAGCTGAAGGCTTTTGAAAGTACGCCGAACCTGCGATGATCCTGAACATTATCCTGTTACTGTGGTAAGTGGCTTAATTTGTCTGCTCGATCCTTTGTTACTCCATTACTATTGTGTTATTCTATTTTATTACAAACTCATTCCCTATGCCTCTATCTATAAAATCCGAACAAAATTCTGAAAAATCTGACGAAATTTCTATTCCACACACATCAACCTCAAACATCAAAACAATGAGTCTAGACATAAACACCCTACTCAAACTCATACCATCATTTGACACCACACAACATAACCAGGTGTATAGATTCATTAGATCATGTGATTCCGCGTTTAAATTAGCAAGCGAAGACAATAAAGCTATATTATTAGTTTACGCGTTAAATAACATAATAGGCGCGGGCGCTTCCGACGTCCACTGCAAACAATATGCTTGTTGGAATGATCTCAAAACATATCTCATAGAAAAATTCTCGAATGTTAAAACCATTGCTCACCTAAATCTTGAATTACAATCTATGTTCCAAAAACCCGGGGAAAGTCTAACAGATTATTTCCACAGGGTAGACCTTTGCCGAAGTAAAATAATAGAAAAATTAAATACAGAGATATCCGATAGTACGTTGACCGGTAGAGTAACGACCACAGAAGAAACCGCCTTAAGCGTATTCATAAACGGTGTTAGCTCCGAAATAGGAACCATGCTTCGAACAAAAGGATTTTCTTGTCTCTCCAATGCAGGAAGGTTTGCAATGCAAGAGGACAAGATTAGGATGATGAACGCAGCTAGGCAAGCCCTATTCAAAAATGTCAATACAAACCATGCCAGAACAAAATCAATTACACAATACAATTCATCACCACAAACATATAATTCTATTCCTTTCCGTCCAGATAATTCTAGATCAAACACTAAAACATGTAGCTATTGTAAAAACATAGGACATACTATTTCTGAGTGTCGAAAAAGGGCATACAATAATAACATCCGTGCTAATTCTCAAACACACAGTCTCCCAAACAACCCAACGCGTTTACCCATACAGCGTGCCTTACCAGCACCACCTACGCGTGTAAATCATTTAAACTCCGAAGCGACCAACGAGATGAGCAGCTCCTTGGAAACCGCTACAGTATCCTGCTCAACGACCGATCAGATTTCGTTCCCGAACATGGAGAACCTCCAACTAGAATAATAAATAAATACCACTCTACAACAACACAGTCTCAATCAAATAATAGTTTATTAAATCAAGTCCATCGGGGACAAACAAAAGCTGCAAATAACAAGCATAGTGCGTCACCAGTCTATCGGAGACAATACAAAGACGCAGCTACGCAAACTGCGGCCCCAGTCTATCGTAGACAAACAAAAGATGCAGAAACGCAGACTGCATTACCAATCCCATCGGTAACTCACGAACAGGGTAACCAGCCCCAAACCCTCAGTACCGACACTACCAACCCAATAAAACCTACTATTTCTACTAATTCTACTATTTCTACTAATTCCACTGACTCTACTAATTCTACTATATCTAATAATTCTACTATTTCTACCAATTCCACTGACTCTACTAACTTCACTAAGTCTAACAAACCTAATAAGCCTACAATTTCTACTAATTATCGAAAATACACTAAGCGCAAAATCCTTAAACCGAAATCTAAAACTAACTCAACTAACTCCGAAATCCAGAAATTAATTCCAGATAATTCAAATCCTAGTATTCAATCTTATGCTATTTCCCCTCTAAACGATATCCCTCCTGAAAATCTACTCCACTGTACTTTCTATATTGAAAAACACCCTGTTACTCTTCTCATTGATACCGGTGCGGGAATTTCTATTATAAGACGAGATAAAATAGGCTCAGCTCATATTAACGACTCAGATATAGTTTCTATAATAGGCGTTTCAAGTTCACACGCAACTACAAACAGTTTTGGCTCCACCGAAATATCATTAGATAACTTCCCTAAATTCAAATTCCATGTAGCTAATCTTAATATAAAAGCAGACGGTATTCTCGGTAATGATTTCATGACAAAATTCAATGTGAATATTTACATACAGTCGAAAACGATGCGTATTCAAGATAAAACCTACAAACTTCACTATCTTAACGAATTGCTTCCCAATAATCAGAATGACAATACAAATAAACAATTCCTTGCTAATCGATCCGAAACAGTAATTAGATGTAAAACTAATAGTCTTAACTCAGGCATAGCAATAGTCGAAAAACAAACATTAGATAACGATGTTATTATTCCTAGCGCATTAGTTAACATCGTAAACAACTCATTTGCTATAACTTGTGTAAACACTTCTAAGACCGATAAGTTAATCACCACCCCTATTATTAATGTACACCCTTATGACTATGATAACCATATTGAAACAATTATCGACCAACCCATTATGATAAATAATTTAAACTCCGTTGATAAACAAAACAAAGTTATGCAGTTGATAAGAAAAGAACATTTGAACTCTGAAGAAACAGAATCATTAGATAGAATTATTACTGAATACTCTGACATATTCTTTATAGAAGGCGATTCCCTTACATTCAGTAATCATACAAAGCATCGAATTCCTACAACACCAAACGTTCCCATTCATACTAAGACATACAGATTCCCACAAGTTCATGAAAACGAAGTCCGAACTCAAGTTCAAAAAATGCTAGAACAAGATATCATACAACCTAGTACATCTCCTTGGAGTAGCCCCATCTGGGTAGTACCTAAGAAACTAGATGCGTCCGGGAAACAAAAATGGCGTTTAGTCATTGACTATCGTAAACTAAATGACGTAACTGTAGGCGATAGCTATCCTCTTCCAAACATCACTGACATTCTAGACAAACTTGGACACTCTCAGTACTTTACTACATTAGACCTTGCCTCAGGATTTCACCAACTAGAAGTTGAACCTGAAGACATACCTAAAACAGCATTCAACACCCCTTATGGTCATTACGAATACAAAAGGATGCCCTTTGGCCTTAAGAATGCACCTGCTACCTTCCAACGTGTAATGGATTCTGTACTCTCAGGTTTACAAGGCGAAAAATGTTTCGTTTACCTAGACGACATTGTCGTATTCGCATCTAGTTTACAAGAACACGAACAAAAACTCCGCGAAGTATTCTCTAGGCTACAGAAATATGAACTCAAAGTCCAGCCTGATAAATGCGAATTTCTAAGACACGAAGTAGCATATCTTGGTCATATCATATCTAATGAAGGTGTTAAACCCAATCCAGACAAAATCCAGGCTGTCGAAAATTTTCCAACCCCAAAATGTTGTAAAGACATTAAAGCTTTCCTAGGTCTTACAGGATATTACCGCCGATTCATTTCTAATTTCAGCAAAATAACAAAACCTCTTACTAGTCTCCTTAAGAAAGACATTCCGTTCATTTGGGGAGAATCTCAACAAACAGCATTCGAACAATGCAAGCAACTCCTCACTAGTCCGCCTATTTTGCAATACCCTGATTTCACAAAAGAATTTATTCTAACTACTGACGCTTCTATACACGCCATTGGCGCGGTTTTATCTCAAGGCGTAGTTGGTAAAGACCTTCCAATCGCATATGCATCTCGTACTCTTAATAAAGCCGAATCTAACTATTCTACAATTGAACGCGAACTACTAGCCATAGTTTGGGCTGTAAAACATTTCCGACCTTACTTGTTTGGTAGAAAGTTTAAAATCGTAACAGACCATAAACCTTTAACATGGTTATTTTCAATCAAGGACCCAGGTAGTCGTCTTGTTAGATGGAGACTCAAACTCGAAGAATACGACTACGAAGTTATTTACAAAGCAGGTAAAAACAACACTAACGCAGATGCCTTATCACGACCTCCTGTTATGAACACCAATGCAGTAAATTCCACACTTGAATCCGATATCCCAATACCCACTCAAGATACTTCAGACGATTATTTACAAATAAATTATTCCCACTTCGCTGAAAACTCAACTTATAACTTTGACACTCCAAATCTCCATATTTCTCCTGACAACCTCTTAGACGAACGACATAAAGACATATTTATTCCTATTTCATGCGAACTCTCAGATAAGAACGACCTTTTCAATAAAGCAATTTCCGTATGTTCTCAAGTGGACCCATACTTGAACAAACCCAAAGCACTCTACGACACAGATTTATTAGTTTCAAATACCAAACAAAACATAATGTTCGGATGCACAAGACCGACCCACTTTAACCCATGGGATTCTGAAAGTTATTTCAAAACCCTCTTAAGTTGTTTACATAACAACAATATAAAAACTCTCTACGTCCCAGATCTTAAGAACGATCCCACATGTAAGTTACGAGGTAACGACCAATTGCATATTACCGCATATTTAGCTGATTACTATGAATGTAACATCACTATTTGTGAAAGTAGGATCAAACATCCAGCTCCTGAAGAAATTCCTGAAATCCTAAAAACCTTTCACGACGACCCTCTGTCAGGACATAGAGGCATTGTAGAAACAACACGAAAAATAAGATCTGAATATTTCTGGAAAGGCATGACAGATATTATAAAGGATTACGTTAACAACTGTAAGACATGCCAGCGTAACAAAATACAACGAAAAATATTTAAAGCACCTATGGTAATTACAACTTCTTCCACAGAACCATTCGAACGAGTAACTATTGACTTAGTATCCTATTCCGATATTACAGGTGACTGTAATAAATATATACTGACACTACAAGACGATTTAACTAGATTCGTTCAAGCTTACCCCATTCCCGATAAACAAGCTATTACAATTGCTAAATCCCTTCTCATTTTCTGTCAACACTATGGTATTCCAAAACGTTTCCATTCAGACCAAGGTGGCGAATTTGTTAATAATATTCTAAAACATCTCATCAAGTTATTAGGTTCTAACCATACATTTAGTACAGCATATCACCCACAAACCAACGGTTCCTTAGAACGATTCCATGCAGTTCTCAGAGATCACATCCGAATGTACTCTACAAAAACATCGCACAATTGGGACCGTATCGTACCACTTGCAATAATGTGCCATAATACGTCACTAAACCAATCCACTGGCTTCACACCCCATGAACTTCTATTTGGGTACAAACCTCGGTTATTATACACTCTTAAAGAAAGTCGCGAATATACAACAAACGACTACCTTAACGATCTCAATGAAAGACTTAAAATATCTCGCGACATAGCTCAACGCAACCTTAATATTACGAAAGAGAAAGCTAAATCACGCTACGATAGTCATATAAAAAATATAGCTGACTTTCAGTTAGGAGATAGTGTTATGCTCAAAGTTCCAAATCCAAATAATCTAGATAGTAAGTGGGATGGACCATACGAAGTTATTAGAAAAGGTTTTAATGAAAACTATCTGATTAAAAAGTCTGGAAAAACCCAACTCGTGCATGGCAATAGGTTAAGACCTGTATTAGACATAAATAATGAACATTAATGGTATCCTTTCAGGTTACCTCACCCAGAGATGGCAAACCCTATTCCTCATTCTACACATAGGCCACCTCACTTAGAAAATAAGTTTAACGAAATTATGAATAATCCCTATTTTAGTTTTATTATATGTTCTATAGTTAAGTTCTTATTTTACATACTTCTTTACAAAATCTATATATTTACAAAATCATTCTACATCGCTAAGTTTAAAACAAATAAGCTAATTCAACAAAATGTTTTATCCATTCCAGGTACTCCACAATAATAAGTGTTGATGGAAGTACTATCACGATAGATCAATTACCTTCTAAATCAGGATTCTACTATCAACCTCTTGGTGATGTCCTTATAGCGGAAAATTCTTGGAAATTAGTCTTATATAGAAACCTAGAACCCTTAACCCTATCACGCGACTCTTTAAAACGTTTAATCACTAACTACGAATCCCTAGTTAATAATTATAAATATACTACACCTAGCGTTTATACGACGAACTCATTTATTAAAGTTAATTTTGATAAAATTGAAACTAGATTAAGTGAATTAAGTTACTATACCAATAACCACCGTGTCAAACGAGAATTAATAGATGGCTTGAGCACCGTCCTAAAATGGCTCATAGGCACTCCAGATGCAAAAGATGCAAAATATTATGATCAATGTATTGATTCATTAGAAAAACAACAGTTAGACCAAAATCAAATTCTAAATCAACAACTACAAATTATTTCTTCGACTATTACTAACTTCAATGAAACTATTTTACGTATATCCTATGACGAATATTCGATCAACGATAATCTCCAAAAACTAAGTTCTTATTTAAATAAGACCAACAAAATTATATTCGACTTACAAGCATCAGAACAAATATCTTCTATCTCTATTCAACTTCTAGAATCAGTAGTTTCACTACAAAAAGAACTAGATGACATTGTAACAAGCATCTTGTTTATTAAGTCAGGGGCGATCCACCCTTCAATCATCTCTACTGCACGTATCTACAAGGAACTTTTAGCTACAAGTCACATAAGATCTAATAACAATCTTGTTGCACCTATCACAATAGGAAACATACACGACATCCTAGAATCGACTACAATCACATCCTACATCTACATGAATAAACTAGTTTATGTAATAGAATTTCCTTTAGTGAAAAACGAAAAGTTTTCCCTTTTCCATATGTATTCCATACCAATCAAACATGCCAATTCTCCTCTTTATTCCACCCTATTCCCCGAGCATACTTATCTTGCCACTTCATCTACACGTCAACACTACGTGTCTTCGAGCTACCTCGACAATTGCAAAATCTTCGCGCCGAGAAGAAGAGTATGTAGAAACCTGCCTGTCTATAACTATAACTCGAGACCGAACTGTGAAATGGCGATACTTCAGGCAACAAGCAAAGAACTACCATCATTTTGCGAACCAACAACATTTTCCGCCCACATCGACACGTTTCAAGCAATAGAAAACAACAAGTGGATCTTCATACTTAAGAAGCGTACTCCATGTGTTATCGAATGTGGAGATAACATTCAACATAAAGAAATTTCAGACGCAGGCATCATCTCCATGAATCCAGGTTGCAAATTCTACACTGCATTCATCACCCTGAGCGCAGAAAAGGACACCGAATCAAACCTAACACACCCAATTATCACAGTGGACCTCGAAGATAACTGCATTCATGATAAACTCAAATCAACTCCTCCGGAACTTTCACCTATTACTATCAAGAACGTTCCTCTTGACGCTTTGAAGGTAATCAAAGACCAAATCAACAACCAACACCGAATCCTAGAAGAACAGAAGCAGAAGTTTAAAAACAATACGATATCAACGTTATCCTTCTCCACTATCGCACTCGGAATAGCTATGCTTACATTCCTTATTTGCAAATGCTGTCCCTGGCGGCGACTCTGGCCTCTATGCTGGAACCCTAACGGTGAAGAACCCCGAAGCATCCAAATCTTTAATAACTGCTTCGACAACTCAAGAAGAAGGCAGAATGTGGAAATTCCAATGACTTCCATATCTAACACATCATGCATTTCAGAAGACGAAGAAGAAGCTGAAATCCCAAAAAAATCGGGCACTTCAACGAAGCCCCGATCTTTATTCTAAGGGGGGAGGTGTTACGTACGCCCTCCACTACATCCCATAGTCCTAAGATAGTCCTAAGATATACCTACCTACTAACAACTCTTTGTCTACTCATTTTATTTACACATTGTTATATACTAACCCTTAGACTCATAAGCCTAGTAAATAAGCCTTATGTAATAAATAGTAATTAACTCATTAGTTAACAACCCTCACACCCCTCACCGCGCCGCTCAGCTATCCCCTCCTTTCCCAATCATATAAATACTCGCGCATCCCCAAACCCGACACATTCTATCTCCGATTCCAGTCCTCACTATTACTCTGTTTCTTTGACTCTTTCTTTGTGTTTAGTAATAAGTTTATAATATAGTTGTGGTAATAAAGTGATAAGTTTTTAAAAAGACATTTATTTAGTCCCCCACGTAACAAGTGCAGCCCATAGACATTTATATCCAACCTGAAATAGAGAAGGAATCCTCTCTGAGATTGTATTTGCTTTGTTACTCATGTAACTACATAACTAAGTAGTGTCTTCGGCAACCATACCTCCCTAACCGAAACACAATGAAAATGAAGATCCTGCTTTATCTCATAGGTTTAAATGCTAGCAGCTGTAACGCACGTTTCCGGACGAGATACTATGGCTCTGCCACATAAAATACTTATATATAAATAAATAATTAACCTAAACGATAAATTAGATAACTCACAAACGGTTTTCTGCTTCCAAATAATAAAAACAATAATTCCTTGTCAGTAACCCATTTAATGACCCATAGGGTCGGGTCTCCTCTCGAAATGAGAAGGAAGTAGGCCTTAGTCCACCACGCTGGCCTAGTGTGTAAAACATAGTGCTGAAGCAGCTATCAGTCGATCGCTTTTTGAGTGGCCTACCTCAAATTCCTTCATCAAAATTCCTTATACTAGGTGTAAGACAACTGATAAACCCATTCTAATACTAGCTGTATTAGCTCAGTGCTCAAGCAGGTAGCGGTTGATCGCTGCGAGGTGAGAGGTCGCAGGACCATTAGCACTGTACGATACCAGACTAATGAGACTCGACTGCAGACCACCGATCAGATTGGACCTTTTTCTTAGTGTTTTGCGCTTCTTGATTTCTTTAAATCGTTGTTTGTAATTTGTGTAGATCCTGCTACTATTATACTTAACAGTGATAGTTTGTTAGGATGGATGGATGGGTATTTGTTGGTCTTTAACGCAAAACAACTGGACAGATTTGGATAAAATTTAGTAAACAGGTAGATTATAACCTGGATTATCATATAGAATACTTTTTAATCCTCTTTAGGTACCAAATTCTAAGGTCAAGGATGCAGTCAGGGACGGAAGCTAGTAGTACCTAAATTATACGTGAACTCATATCACTTTGAAAGTGTAATGTGTATGATTAAAGCAATATACCTACATGAAGTTGAACAAATGGCTCGACTTGTTGAGAGTTAAGTCCTTGTCCTAATTAGCTGACAAGGTAACCGACATTAAAAATTTAAACATAGAATTGCGCTTTGCAATTGGGTACTTGACATTTTTTTTGTGATAAACGAAAAGATCATATATAAGTTTTATAACAAAACTATTTTAATTTAATTTTTTTTCGCATTACCTAATTCAAAAGTTATTTCAAAATAAAAATTAAGTGTTGAATCCAATACCGAAGACACGCCGACAACTCCCGAACAAACGTGACGTCATAATGTTAGTTCTCACTCATTGTAGTTAATAGAAAAATGTTCCCCAAGATGACAAACTATGTAATGTAATGACATTGAAAAAAATATTTCGATGGGTTGCTAGATAGTGCTCGTAGGTAGGTCTTAATGTCTATACAACTATTGCTATACACGCACATATTTGTACCTTTATGAAATAGAGTAAAAGTACCTTATCACTCATCACCTTATACTAACCCCAACAGGAAAATAGTACAGCTATTCTGTATGAAGCAAGGGGATGCTTTAAAATATTATGCGTCGTGGAAATGTTTTTTTTTGTTAGTGTACTCGTGCTTTTAAATTTCCAAAACTGAGGTTGAATCATCCCCTAGTAGAGGTGTACCCTTCATTCAATATACTTTATGTAGGCCATAGCTTCTGTTACAAAAATGATTTATTGTTCAACATAACCCTTCCTCACCTCAGATATCGTCGTCATATTTCAGCAAAGACAACTTTTAGCAGGAAGCGTTTCAAGGAATGGCGGGCGTCATAAATTTGGCGGGACGCATAAATATCAAGGGACCGGAATCACTTACTGGTGATAAGGTGAAGGAGATACTTTACCTTCTCTCTTCTTTGGAGATAGGTCTCTTTTAGCCACTGAGCATTTCTTTGTCCAATCTAAGATTCATGGTCCAAGTGTAATAAATAAGTTTAAGTCGAAAAATGACGACCCAAGTGGCTCAGTAGTTAAGACACCGGTGCGCTGCGCGGAAGGTCCTGGGTTTGATTCCCAGCTGAGCAGAGTTTGAATGATGAATTTGAATTCCTGTTTCTAGTCTGGGTGTGTTGTGTCCTTGTCTTGTGTGTGTCCATTACTGTCCATGGCACCCACGACACAGGGAATCCTAGTGTGAAGCGTTATCTATTATTTATTTATTTAAAATTTAAAAAGTCGTATAATTCAATGAGATTTTCATGGCTTACCTATATGCAGTGATAAATTTATTATTAAATCTATTATTTATTAAATCTAAAATAAACATCAACACCTCATAAATTTCAACGCTTTAAACAAATAACCTTTTAACTTAACTGACCTTTGAATAAAAAGCCTTTGCAATTTAGACCAAATAATTGTAGCATGCTTAATTATAAAATACCTATATAGGTATCCAGCTCTTTAACGGCTCGGCTGGAATCATTAAACTTCACAAAGGTCGATGATTGAAATATATATTGTGTATATATTTGTAGGTGAACACTAAGCAAGGCGGTATATGTGTCCCATACCACAACAGTGAAGATCCCATTCTTAGCAGAGACATAACGCCCAATCGTCCCATCACATCTGCTTACCTAGCACTATCCAAACGGATTAAAGAATATCAATTTCGCTCGCAATTCAACGCCATATATCACTTTTATACCCCAGGTCGGGGCTGTGTACCGCGGAGCGCATATCTCTGAGTTATTTCCCTCGGATGAAATATGTGGCAATTTCTTTGAATAATACATGGGCCATATTTCAACCGCTACGAGCTACGGCCTACGGCGTAGCGCTGTAGAATTATTGCTACAGGAAGCTACAGTGATGTTTCAACTTATTTTATTTGTGATCCCGAAGTTGAAAGTGGGTGCTGAGTTCTGTAGTTTTTATTGGAATACTTTTTTGTATAATGTAAAATCAAGTGAAATGAATACGGGCCACGTGATGGGAAGTGGTCGCCATTGCCTTTAGACACGGGCAACGCCAGGTGGGTCGCTAGTGCATTATCAGGTTAGATGGAAGAATCATTTTAAATCTAACTTTTTTGAAAAACTCCATACAATAATCATTAATTTGCGTGTTTGGTTAGCTAGAAGCAGTATTTGGGTTAGACAGGAAATATTACTTACCTTACCTCTGTAATGGGATTTAACGTTTCACTGTTGGCGTTATCGTCATAACCCGTCGTGAAGTAAAAACTTTCATGTCGATATTTAGGTTATGTAGTTACAGAAGAGTCACATTGTAGTCCTTAGCAATAGCTTTATATCCATATAAAATTTATGCTCCGCTGAGAATCGAACCGGTACTTTGTAAGGCGTAATACGTGGTATCCACTTTGTCATCCAATTCGCCATTAAACATGTCGGGATTGCGCATAAAATGAAATTTACGGGCTTACAATTACGGCCCAACAAATGCACGAATCGATTATTCCAGCTCAAGTGAACTGGAAACATTGTAAATGGTATCGATTAAAAATTCACTAAGCTTTAGAATTTCAAATCTGTAATCCTCATCCTAAAGCTGCATTACGTAAACATACGGCAAATTCTTTTCAATAAATCGATTCCACACTACTGCTCCTTTACAGCTCACAAGAAACGATCAACAAAACGATCGATTAACACAGTTACACACGATCGATTATCCGACAAAAAATCGCACGCTGCGAAATCACTAATCAAAATTAAATGCTACACACCTCAGTGGACACAATGATATTATAAATTGACAGGGAAAAAATGTCACCTGGAGTTTTTGTGCCATTCAACTTGCAACAAAGAGATGCCAACAGCGCGCCAATTTATCACACGGCTCTTGGCCTTTTAGGACAGATAATATATTGGAACATTAGAACATAATAGACGATCCTCTGAGTCGTTCATCATGCTGCGTTCTACCAACTACCACTTGCGTTCTTCACCTCCTTATCCTGCTCTAAATAAGGTTGAAATTCGCTTATTACAACCTAAGTGCTAATGGTTCGAGCTCCACGCAATGTAAGGCCCTCAGAAACGTGTGTGTCTATAAATCGTCTCGAATCGGTTTCGAGTTATTGTTTGGGAGTCGTTTCGAAACGAAATCGCCGAATCATTACTTGGATGTTACTTCTGCTTTACGTGAAATGATGAATGGCCGAATTAGAGTTGAAAGTTTTTGTCGGACGTAGATCGCATTATTCTCTAGTGACTGATAGTGTGCGGCGGTACTTAGAATCGAGGATTTGCCACAGAACGTATCTACCTTTGAAGTATTTACCTCTATTTTTAAAATCCACTCTGGCATTTTTTATTTTTTTTATCAAGATACCATCTGCGATGACGTAGCAGAGCCTTATCACTCTTGTCTGCAATATTCGCAGATTACATTTATTAACAAATATCCTCGAATCGCGACCATGTTTAGTTAAAGGAGCACAGGCTCCCCTCCTACCAGATGGACTGACGACCTGAAGAAGACAGCGGGAAACCGTTGGATTCAAAGGGCCCGGGACCGGGTGGAGTGGCGTCGGTTAGGGGAGGTCCATATCTAGCAGTGGACTACCAAGGGCTGAAAGGAAGGAAGGAAGGAACAAACGTACACAAAAGCAGAGATCTTCACTTTCTGCTCTGCTCTTTACTATACCTATGAAAGATAAAATTACGTTTGAAAGTGCTCATTCATCACCTTTACGGGTTACGATGTAGTGAACGTAGGGAGCATTAATATTGAAAAGTATAACAAAATTTGCGACATCTGCTACAAAAACACACGTTCATACGGAATCAAGATTAAATTGCAAGTGAATGATCAATGAGATAAGAATATAGCGATATCTCCCAAATCATTACAAATTAACTTATTTGTTGTTACTATGGTTGATTGTAAACGAAGTGGTGGTTTTATCTATACTAGGGAAATTACAGTTGTAGGTGTGTAGGTATAACTACATTTATGATTACATAAAATCAAATAAAAGATCATACATTTTCTTATTTGATGTAACAATTTTACTATACTTGGCAAAATACATCTAACACAAAAATATCATGACACATCTTCGTAAATTATCTCTACTTTTCAAAATTTTGGAGAAACACGGCGCATATTTTCAAAAAAATTCCAAGCTAATTCAGCTCCATTTGCGGAGGACTGTGAATTGTGATATACAGGCTGTTTCATTACTCTTGCGAGTCGCGCGGCGCGATAATTCAAAATAATAGCGCGTTTTACGACGCGGCTCGAGGGACGCTTTTACGTCCACGCCACTGCTGGGTACCTACTACATGACTTGACAATTGGATCGAACAAAATTACATAAACAAGTTTTTGTGTTTTACAGCTACAGTTTTAAAGTTGGTCTCCTCACATTCCGTTTCGTATGATGCACGAACTCATAAGTATAGAATATAGATTAATGTAACTCTTATCCAATTATTTTAATCTTATACAGCTCTTCAAATTCAAATTTCTACTCAAAGACCTTTTAAAGCAATATCAAAGACATCAGCGACATACTGGCAAACAACAACAGCTATATAACATTACGACAAACACATTACAACATTACAACATAGGTACATACAAAACGTTAAAAGTACATAACACGGAAAATTCTCCTTGCTTGCTACTTACAGAGTTTGTGGAAGTAAAATTGTGATATACAGGGCGCTGCATTAGTGCCGCGAGTCATATTGCGATGATTTAAAGTAATAGCTCTCTTTACGACGCCGGAGGCAGCGGTTTTAGTAGGTAGTCATACGTGACGCTTTTTGAACTACTATTAATTTTGGAAACTTGAGATTTTTGGGGGTAATGGTAAGGGGGTCGAAGACCTCAATGCTCAGGTTACCTCATATTCTCCGATTTTGAGGAGAATTAAGTAAAATAAATAAATTATATAATAATATAATTTTGCCAGTTCTAGCAGCTTATGATATTAACAAAGTACGACAAAAAATCTACTGAATTATTCTTTTTCATTTTATCAAAATAAGTCGTTGCATTTACATTGTAATTTAACGTCTTAGAAAGGAAAAAGCAAATTTAATACTAAATTGATAAAGTAGTTATTGAGGAAATACTCGTACATACTTGAATGTAAACTAAAAAAAATGTTTTGGGCTTAAGTTGCTCAATTAAGCTTGAATAACTTAAGCCCAAAAATTTAATTTTTGTTTACCTCTCTAAGTTAAGCTCTAAATTAAATTTTATATATCGAAGAGAATGATCACAAATCTTAACACGCACACCAAATTAAATAACCTTTAAAACACCATCTGCGTCAATATCTAAATCAATCCCAAATCTCGTCACCAAATCCGACGCACGGCTGTCATTACAAAAAACATTTACACCCATCGTTCACGGTGAGAGATAGAACCCATCCACGATTTATTTAAACACGTAAATCTCGACGAACTACCGCGTCGAATCCCCCAGAATCGCAACAAAGGAAGCGCGTACATCACCACAGGAAAAAAACCAAACACGCCACGACACCGCTTATTTATTTATGAGCTCAATTCATACCAGAAACCCTCTTCAGGACGCAATATTGAGCGATCGATATCACCTCATTTTGTTATACGCCACACTGAGCTATCACAAAGGGCGCGTCAAAAAAACCGTACAAAGTGTCAGTCCCTCGTGACAGGCGACAGCTGGGTACTGACAATGCTATATCGATGCGTTAACAATACCCTTACTGGGACGTTTACCCTATTGCCACAGTATACTCACACTTAACAGCACATCATTGACGTACTAGTTTTTTGTTAATAATTTACCTAGAGTCACATTTAGCTGTGGCTGTGTAAATCGGATAGACAGGCATAGCAAATTAACAATGCCAGTGCAGAAGGGAAATAAATAGGGTAAAAGCCGTAAAGACGGTAATGACAAACACACATTTCACGCTCGCCGATACTGCAACGATTGTGGCAAATTTGATACAGGTAAGAATGGCAATTGTGTACTTTATAATAAATCGAGTAGTTTAATAACCCCTATTGTGGCGATATGACATATTATTGTAGGTGGTCCTGTTTAGAATTATTTGCGATTTCTATTTGAGGCGTTACTTTTTTTAACCCTCTGCGTTTAAAGGTTAAGCTTTATGAGATTCTGTTACGTTTTTAAATAATATTTATATTATGTTTATCATACAACGACCTGAGTGGCACAGTGGTCCAGACGCCGGTGCGCTCAGCGTAGGGTCCTGGGTTCGATTCCCAGCGGTGCAGAGATTTGAATGATGAATTTAAATTTCTGTTTCTGGTCTGGGTGTGTGCGTTGTTGTCTTGTGTTTGTCCATGGCACCCACGACACAGGGAATCCTAGTGTGGGGCTATGAGTGTGAAGCGTTATTTATTTATCATTTGTAAAATAAATAAAAAATATAATAGATTAAAATTTTTAAAAAGGTTATACATAAATTGACACGTCACCGATTAAAAAATAAAATTTAAGAAAACAACAAAAGCTTAAGAGCAAATGGTGTAGCACCTATACCATACAAACCTACAAAATACAATCTACGTATATTTAGTAATATTATAATTCCAACGTTTCTCACTTGTCCCACTTCTAGTAGGTACTAGTACTCTTTCCTATCTGTCTTTGTGACTGTAATACTTTTTATCAAGCACATTGAACATATTCTTTTGTGTAAAATATGTTGTATAAAACGTATCGAACACATCAGTTTTTGAGGAAAACTTTCAACAAATAATCCACACACACACACACACACACACACAGAGAGAGAGAGAGATACACACATGACAGCCCACTTTTTATCAGAGTATAAAAAGATTTGTAAACTTTCTGAGTGAAGTCGTAGGAAGCAGACCGATGATGGGTTAAAGGGATCCCATAATATTATTCAGAAACACAAAGCAATAATGCATAAATACTCGTAACAGTCAAACATAATGTCGCTGGAGGAATTTATTTTATTATGATATTTATGTTGGCACCATTTATTGGTGCACTTAAGGCGAAGTACGCTCACAAAAGTCATTAAGAGCGTTGCCACCGAGTGGTTGGGGGTAATAAAAATAAAATATGCTTATCGTGCCGCGTAACTGCGCCTTAAGTCACACGTTCAACAGAAATGTGTGACAAATAAAAGTGTTGATGGCGCTGTGTTCGGTTTGCTCGTTTTTGTTTCGGCTTTTTTATGGTTTTTTTGTACGGTTCAATCTTGTTAGGAGCCGATGAAATTTTAGTGGGTTGCGCGGAATTTGTGGGTTGTTTTAGCTTATTTTTGAGGAGCTGTCGTTGTGATAATTAATTTTGGAAGGAAGCAATTAACAGCCTGATTAAAAATTTGTCAAAAACACAATGAAATATTAAAATTATTTATTTGAGGCTTAACCCGCCCATATAAATCAAAGCTCACTCGATAAATAGTGCTACAAAAAAGCTTATATAGGTGATGAAAAAAGTTGTGATGGCATAGTAGGAATAGATTCAGATAGTCCGTAACTCACTTTGAGTATTAAAAATATTCAAAGGTAACTCAAGAAAGCAAATAAAGCAAAACTTATCTCATATTACAACAGCATTCCAGCACACTCTAGGTATGGCTATCTTAACAAAAATAACAGTTGAAATATCCTTACAATAATCAATTTAATGCGTGTCAGCCAATTGTTGATAATATTTCAAATCAAAATACTCGAGTTCTATCACCAACACAGTATTTTTCAAATCCTATAGGTTGAAGTTTGGAAAATGAATTCGGTTATCTACAAAAAAAAATTATTAGACTTATGTTTGTTATCGTTGATCTTATTTTTTACAATTTTATAATTTATACCATAACAATACTTAATTTCTAATGTTATTTTACTACTTTATCTACTAAATGACTGATATTAAATACAAATGAATTTTAGCTTTACATAGTTTTACAATAAAATAAAAGTAAAAATATTTAAATTTACTATTAAAAATTTAAAAAAAATTACGAATCAATTAATCAATATTACTGTAAAAAAATTTTATTACTATTATTATGACTTATTAATTATTGTGAATTTGCATGAATGAAAAATTGTTTAATCAATGTAAGGAATCAATAAAAGCCTATTATTATTATTATCTACAAAACATGAAAACTAATAAGCTCCATGTGTCGTTCCAATATGTGGTCCACAGTAACGAGGCTCAGATGCTCATCAGCTCCCCCAGCTTCGCTAATCTCATCAAGTGGCAATCCATTTGCGGGCAGAACGGTCCAAAACAACGCAACAAAATCAATACGTAATTTTATTTCCCCCAGTGGCAAATGTCTACAGCCGCTCTTACTCAAATATCAAATAATTCAAATATTTGGGCAGGCCTCATCCATCACTTACCGATGATGGATGAAGTTGTTCCCTTCCATCTAAGCCTGGAACGTCATAAGTAACTTTAAATTCATCGGACTTTGGTCTGTTTACCTCATAACTTTAAGCGTCACTTTCGATTGCATCGTCTTCCAAAACAAAATCAACAAATCCGACAGCTTCAGCATTTGAATTTCAATCATCTGCTATTACAATAAAGTTGAATTCTGATTCGCTGTCTGCATTAGTGGGATTGGTAGCAAGTTGGCCCTAATAACCAGTAGGTCAGTGTTTGTACAATTGTAAAGGGTCCCTGCTTACTCGATTGACATTATCGTTTATGTTTCACTTAGTCGTAATTTATTGTGCGGCCGCCTTAGGATTAGATAGGTGTTATTGATGACTTTAACGTTAAAGCTTTTTGTTTATTCAATTTGATAGAGCTACTGAATATTAGTTTTGATGACATTTTATGATTAATTTTAATGGATTGCAGGTTTTCGATAGTAGGTAGGTATCTTTAAGATTGTCACAATAATAATTATTGTTTCATAATAATAATGTCTTTTATTTACAGATTATCGCCTCAAATAAGTTGACATGAATTCACTAGATAGAAACCTATGCATCAATGTAAAATACGATAGATGAAATTTATGGAATGACTCGAAAATTTTGATTTTCCAACAAGGTCGTATATAAATGCGACTAAAGCATTGTAAATTATTAAGGTATTAATAATGTAATTTTAATGTACAATTTCTTAATAAAGGTTACTAGGTCGAAACAAAATTTGCTGGAAAACATTACCTATAGCTTCCAATTTTCACAGAAAACCGATTCATAATATTTTGCCACCATAAAAAACTCGGCAAACTCGAACGGCGCCATAAAAAATGATTAAAGCCATATTTCAGTGTCGCGTAAGTAAACACCATTGTAGTTAATCGCCCGATAGCCGAGCAAACACAGGCGAGTTTGTAAATACGCATCCGTCACCACACCAATATTTGCCCCTTATCAACCAAATGCTTTAATATTTATGAGATCTGTGACAGCTACACCAACTCCCCCCCAAGGTTCATCCCCATCTTTATTGTAAATGGCACAAGGTTCATTATTGGTTGCTTCGTCATCATCAAACACAGGTATCTGATATGAACTCGCTTGTCCAATTAAAGTGTTACTTTATTTGCCAGCTTTAATATCGGAAACCGCTTCTTGGGAAGTTTAAATAAACTTAAGTTTTTAATCCAAGAAAAGACGGTGATTAGATAAAGGTTTTTCAAACCGACTCTTTGACTTATTTAAAACTGTCGCGGTATATTACAAAGTGATATATATTTTTTTTATATTATCAGTTTATTTATTTTTAAAGATTGCGCTACGCAGTCGTTGTAATTCTTTTGTTCGAATGGTTCATACTTGTGAAAATAGCAAATACAATTTGAATAACGCATTTAAATTTTCTTTACCGTCAAACACTGCTTTAATGTGACGAACAGTCTGTTACGGGAAGCTAATATTTCAAAAAAATCAAAGCCGTCAATTAATTTTCCCACCCTTAAGCATATGCTATAAACAAAAATTGGCCATAAGATACTTCCTTGGGGCACCCCAACAAGATGCAAAAGGGGCATAGCCGCGAAAGATTTATCAAACTAAAGAAAGTATGAGGGAACTTGAGGTATAAATTTTATTTATCTCGAGGAACGGGTCTTAACAAAAGCGCCACCTGAGAGCAATTTGTTATATTAACACGCGAATTAAAATGAGCCGCTCTGGCGTAACACGATTCCCTTCTCACGGCCCTTCTGAAACTGGGTGTAGAGTGTAGAAAGTAGTATGATATATTTTGTTAAAAAGCCATGTAGAGTCACTAGTTTTGTTGTCTTCAGTCAGTCAGTCAGTAACCCATTAATGACCCACTACACGGTCGGGTCTCCTCTCACAATGAGAAGGATGTAGGCCTTAGCCCACGACGCTGGCCTAGTGCGGGTTGGTGGACTGCACATGCCTCTGAGAAGTTTTTTTTCTGAACTCTCAGGCATGCAGGTTTCCTCACGATGTTTTCCTTCACCGTAACAGCGGGTGATATTTAATTTTTATAAAGCGCACATAACTTTTTTTGCAACGTCATTGGTGCGTGCCACTGGGATTTGAGCCCGGACCCCTCGATTCGAGGTCGAATTCTAAGCCACTGGGCTATCACCCTACTTACAGTACAGTACCTTTACATACATCTATTAACCAAATAAATATTCGTAAAATAAAAACATAATTTTGACTGAGCAACAATGAAAAATGTATAATCACCATCGACAGTACTTGACAAAATTAATGCAATTTGCTAGGCTAGTAGAGTGTATAACCAGTACAAACAGTAAGTATTGCTTACTTGAAAGTTTCAATTAAACTGAAAAAAAATCCCCTTTCAGCACTAATTCAAATTAAAGACTACATTTTACAAATTAGTTAATGAAATGGATGAATAGCCTCAATTTATTTGAATGTATACCTACGACATTGAAAGATACGCGATAATCTTACTGACACAATAACAATATTTCTACACTGTGGCACCAACCCTCCCCCCAAAACCACCCCTGACGGTGAATGATGACCCGCCGCCGCAGTGATTAACGACGCCCCCATTCATCATACCGTAACGACTGACGACGTCGACGATACGTCAACGACTCCGACACGAGAAATTAGCTTGATTGACGTTTTTAATATAAACCCGGGGTGACTTATGAGCGTATTTGATGTGATAATGACGAAGCGGTGATAGCTCAGTGGCTTAGAATTCGACCTCGAATCGAGGGGTCCGGGTTCAAATCCCAGTGGCACGCACCAATGACGTTGCAAAAAGGTAATGTGCGCTTTATAAAATTAGATATCACCTGCTATTACGGTGAAGGAAAACATCGTGAGGAAATCTGCATGCCTGAGAGTTCACAAAAATGTTCTCAAGGTATATGAAGTCCACCAACCCGCAGTAGGCCAAGTGGACGGCGGCCTACATCCCTCTCATTGTGAGAGGAGACCCGACCCTGTAGTGGGTCATTAATGGGTTACTGAAAATGACGATAACTTCATGGAGACGTCTGTTTTGAAATTCAAATTAATTTTCTAGATGGATGTTACACCTTCAGAATGTGAATTTGATGTGTTGCTTGTAATGAATTGGTGAAACACGTCAATCGTCCAGTTATGATACACGTATTAAATAGGTCAAGAAAAGTGTTCCATAAACAACCGAGACCTGTTTTTAGAAATTATAGTAGTTTAAGTACTTTTTATCTTGGCCGTATTATTTGCTTTTAAAGAGCTAAAGGTATGCTTTCATAGGTAATCATCAGATACGAAAAATGCAGCAACGCTTCCTAAGACCTAACCAACTTACTCAAACCTTAAACTGTTATATAGATAGTGTATGAGATAGGTTGTATTTATTCGTGGTTCAGGGCATCGATCATGAACATTAATTATTATTTACATACTAATAGCTCACATTATTCGTATGAATACATTGACGATAGTGTTCATGCTTGGGACACAGTCCATTTAATATTTTATAGATCGGTAAAAATAATTGAGATAAAATTCTCAACAATAATAAACATATAAACAAATTTTCAAAAATTTAATTATCTTCTGTAAATCTGAAAATCTTCTGTAACATAGTCAAATGTGCGTTCATGTTGACAACTACACTTGTCAAGGCTCTCCTAATGACCAAATATAATTAGCACGATAAATACGCAAGATTGATCACCGAAAGCTAATATTACACGGTGTCTGCATGAATAATTAATGCCAGATTATTATGATAATAAAAACCTCGTTCCAATTCATCAGCAGCGGCCCGATTTGATTATATCGCTCCATCTAATAATAGTTAATCGATTTAGTAAGTAACACTTCACACTGCTTCTATTACACGAAGCCGCAAATAATGATTTCTATTACCTCGGTGATAGGGTTCGTAATTGATCAGAAAATGATTCTAGCAATTTGAAACAGTTTGAAGTTTTTGCAGGAAATTGCGCAACGAAAACCAATTTTTTGTTTAATGCTAATGTCCGTTGTAATTTATCGTAATTATTGGAGCGTTTTTGATTGATGTATCGGTCGCCTGAGTTGACAATACGGAAATGTTCGAACTAAACTACGACGTTTACGACTCGAGTGGCGCAGTGGTTAAGACACCGGTGCGCTATGCGGAGGGTCCTGGGTTCAATTCCCAGCAAAGCAGAGGTTCGAATGAGGCTCGTTCGAGGTTTGAATATCTGTTTCTGGTCTGGGTGTGTTGTGTTCTTGTCTTGTGTGTGTCCATGGCACCAACCACACAGGGAATCCTAGTGTGGGGCTATGAGTGTGAAGCGTTATTTATTTATATTTATTTATAAATGTTTACCATATTATTATCTGTGTAGGTTGGTCATTCTAAATCCTGTCTTCTACTACGCCTTTCGCTATTGTATCAGTCTAGATAGACTCAAACGTTCTTTGCTTGTGAAAAAATAGTTTTTATTTGATGACAAAAAAGTTAATTTTATAAATTAGTAATGTGCACCACATTCATTTTATTTTATCATTTTAATAGATTAGGCAATTTGAATGCTAAGCTATTTTATGAGCTTGGTAATGGACCATTGCTGGGTCTTTCTTGATGCACGTCACTTCTTATGCTTCTGATTCCATGTGCCTGTCTGCTATTGGAATGTAAAAGATTTGAGGGTTAGTAAATATCAGTATCACCAATACTACTGCTTTTACCTAAAAACTGACAAAAATAAAAACTCAAATTGATCGGCAGACTATGAATACTCATATTTTAAATGTGTACATTGAGTGAAATATACAAAATTATCAATTAAGAAAACAGATTACACATTCGAAAGTAAAAAGCGAATAATAGACTACTAGAATGTGCAAAAACCAGAGGGGTCATCTGTATAATAAATTGCAATGAATGGTGTAAAATGTTTGAATGATTTTCAATTAAATTTGAATAGTGAATAAGCTACAATTGAATAACGGATAGAAGTGAAAGTATTCTGTGACCTAAAAATCAGCTTACGCCACAATCTATGAATTTGCAATTTTAATAAGTTGGTTCTTGTATTTTCGAAGCTGTAGGTAGGTATTAGTTTTACTTAAAAATATTTCTGCAAAAACGTTAATATTAAATGCATTACAGTCAACAATATTATAGGTAAATAGATTTTTTTACTTTTCTTTCTTTCATTTTCTTTTACATTAATTTTGTTACAATTTCATTACATACAGGTGTAAATTTCGTATCTAATCCTGATACTATTAATGTGTTAGTTTGTGAGAATGAAAGGTTTGTTACTCTTTAACTCAAAAGCGGCTGAGCAGACTTGGATGAAATTTAGTACACAGGTAGGTTGAAATCTGAATTAACACACAGGAAACTATTTATCCCTCTCGGGGTGAATTTCTTAGGTCAACATAATGAATTCGCGGGCAGAGACTAGTAAGACTAGTAACCTTCAATGAAATATAGGAGTATATTTTTTACGTCCTTAGATTATTATCTCCTACGACCGTTTATCATCAAACCTCTGATGGTCATATTACTTGATAAAACTGATTTAATTTACTGATTTTCTTAATAACTAGACTCTGGATCGTTAAGATCAATATCGGCTTAGCGTTATCTGCTCCTAATACTTATTACTTTGACTTTTTTGATGTTTTATCTGCGTCCGATCTGTGCGTTTGTTTTTAATGAGTAAATTACTATAATTATCTTAACATCGATCATAATAAGCATCATAAAACTTTAATGTGTTTATGATTCTACATGCATGACTTTCGAAAATATTTCTTAGGTACATGCAATTCCAACCTGCATCATGTGCGTTGTTATCAATAACCCCGTGTATTTATTGTCATGTCGCTCGCAAAAGTTGTTCGTCCGACAACGTCCTAGTACATTTATCTCATGTCAGTGCGTATTTCAATGAGCTCCGTATAGAGCCCCGTGTTTAAATTTTGTCGTGTTGGCTGGTCAGTCGCTTAAAGCTCGCGCGCGTCAGTCGCCACGGCTTCGGAAGCGGCACCATATTACGTTTCGTAGTGATTAGTATTGTCGCATCAGCCGCGGCGCGACCGTCGCGCGCGTCGTTCGCGTCGGACGCGTCGGCCGCTACCCACGGAACTGCAGCAAAAGTCAGCTAATTGGAACAAGCCCTAAATCTTACGACTAAGATGTTTGCCTCAAACATGTTTCTTCGGAAACCATACCTCGTCAGTGAAACACATGGCTTAGAACAGTGGTGTGGTGCTTAGTGCGTTGCCACGATAGAATAGCTCATTCTATACAAAAAACGTTTCAATGAACTATTAGAACTACAATCAACAAGACACGCAAGGTGTAACAGCGTCCCATTACTTCCGACTGCGGTTTCCGCTTTCAACGCTGACAGGTTAGTGATGGGGTTTTATCGATACTATTTACGTAGGTAACGAAATTGAATAAATTTTTATATAAATTATTTTCATAGGTAGTAGAGTAATAGAAGCTTCCCCGGGGAGGTACTTTACCGTCAGCCTCTTAACCTTTACTAAAGCATGTTCATATCGTGTATTTCGGCTGACGAGGGATGGTTGCCGGAGGTACCATATTTGAGGTGAACGAAAAAATAAAGTTGTTACAAATTATTTAAATCAATCTATATTTACCATTTTTAGGTATGCCAATATATAAAGTAACTAATATTATAAAAGGAAAATTTTGTATTTTTGTGTGTGTATATGTTTGTAATGAATAAACTCAAAAACTACTGTGCCGATTTCAAAAATTCTTTCACCCTTGGAAAGCTGCATTCAGCCTGAGTAACATAGGCTTTATTTATTGCTAGAAAAGGTTAGGGATCCTTACTAAAACTTAAGTAACGTAACCCAAGGTGTTAAAAAGTGCCCTAAACTTTGGATATTAGTCAAATTAATTGGCAGAGCGAAGCCTGCCAGCTCTGCTAGTTAATAACTATAAAAAGCCTATAAAATGGGTGGCACATTGCACAGCCGATGAGTTCGATTAGGAAAAATATTAAAATAAATAAATAATTGGACTGCTAAACGCTCGTATTTTAACATAATGATAATATAAAATTTAGTTTTAGTTTTTTAAGATATAATTATTGTATGCCCGCATAGGGTAGACTGTTCTTAACTTATTATAATTTTTGTAACATCTTTCTCATGTAACAGTCAACAATAAACGCATTCTTTTCTTTTCTTTTCTTTTCTTTTCTTATAGATAAACATAACACACATAACATGGGACTCTTACAAAATAGAGTAAATAGAGTTTTGCTACAAAGTCGGTGATGTAACGACACCATTATGTTGCTTTTCCCTATAGACAACGGTGACCACTCACCGTGAGGTTGCTCACGACCTCACGAGTCTCCTCTCACAATGAGAGTGATGTAGGCCTTAGTCCATCACGCTGGCCTAGTGCAGGTTGGTGGACAATTGTTATATAACAGAGGCCAAATTAATGTCACCAAACAATTTAACTCCATTCGTTGTATCTGATGTTAAAAAGTAATTAGTCCATAATTTCAGTAATTAAGATCTGTATCGGTGGTAATTATCTAAATTATAATAACAATTACCTTTTACTTTGGTAATTAATGAATATCTGTACCTGCAAATTAATGATTTAATCAAATTTATCTTAACATCATAGCTGTTATAAGCGTAATAAAGTTATAAATATCATGATTATCTTTTTTTCCAATAAACTCTGTCATGATTTTTTTTTATAAAGGCATTGGAAACAAGTAGGTATGTAACCAACTTGATATTAGTCACTGTAGCCTAGAAAATCTACATCTCTTGGATATGGATTTTTTTAATATCAAACTAGAGTTTCAGTAACCCATTAATGACCCACTACGGGGTCGGGTCTCCTCTCACAATGAGAAGGATGTAGGCCTTAGTCCACCACGCTGGCCTAGTGTGGGTTGGTGGACTTCACATGCCTTTGAGAACTTTTTTTTCTGAACTCTCAGGCATGCAGGTTTCCTCACGATGTTTTCCTTCACCGTAACAGCAGGTGATATTTAACTTTTATAAAGCGCACATAACTTTTTTTTTACAAAGTCATTGGTGCGTGCCACTGGGATTGGAACCCGGACCCCTCGATTCGAGGTCGAATTCTAAGCCACTGTGCTATCACCGCAAACTAGACTAAAGGTACCAATTGCCAAAAGAGTTAGTAAGAAGTTACCAATTTATCTGTACGACAATTGAACTGAAAAATAGAGCTAGATTTCATCACAACTAGTTACTAATTCAGCTACACTCGGCTAGGTAAACCGAATCATCTTCTGTATGAATTTTTTCATTCCTGTTATGCCTTAACTATAAGAAAATTATCATTATTTTTGAACAATTAACTATGTTCTCGCAAATAAAAAGTGTGTACTTATTTGTGTTTGAATTCCTAACGGTTACCGCTAAAATAATTAAATCGATATCTTATCGATAACGTTACCACCAACTCTACACTCACGCGGCTCCTAGACGTGTCAATTACGAGCGACGTACGAACGTCTCGCATTGAATTGTGTACTGTCTGCGCAACGACGACACCCACTTGTCACTTGCAGCGAAACTCAGTTCCGACACATCATTAGGCGTACGACAGCTGAGGCTAGACTAGTCTATTAAATTTTTAAACATAGCTAACGAGCGAACGAATACAGCGCAACACTACAGGCCAAATAGTGATTATGAAATAATCAAATTCAAATTTAAATAAAAATAAATGATTATAAGTAATGTTATGTAATGAAGATATTTATTAACTTTAATTGTTTTTTTTTTCATATTTTACTCATTAATATGTATTTGCATACCTAAAAATGGTAAATGTAAATTGATCTAAATAATTTGTAACAACTCTATATCTATATTTGTGCAAATAAAGGTTTTGTCTTTGTCTTTGCCTTTGAGCGTATTTATTACTATTTATTTCAAAATGACCAAATGAGCAGTGGCAAGCATCAATGCATTTTCAAGGTTATGTCTATATCTGTAACCTATTAATGACCACAGGGTCGGGTCTACATTCACAATGTGAAGGATCGTATAAGTCGTATCCCACCTACTAATGGGTCCCAGATAAAAAGACTACGGGATAAAATCTAGTCCCCTAAAATTTTGTAGTAACAAATAAATCTTATTTTGTAATGTTTTTAGTGAAATATTAGTAAAATACCGAGGTGTCAATCAGTCAGAGCTGTCAAGCGCGTCACGCGCTGTCACGGGTCCCGCTAAGCTGTTAGGATTATTTTTCAGCGTTACTTTAAATTTTGTGACTACTTCGCCACCCAAAAATGTATAGCAATGTAAAATAACTACGTATAAAATTTATACGTAAGAGGTTCGAGTAAAATCCCAGTGATTTAAATCAATGAATTTTTGTGGTTATGTTCGTTTTACAAAAAAAAAATGTCAATTGTAGTAATGAATGAAAATATCACGGGAAAACCTGCTTGTATCTGATTTCTCGATAGATCAAAAGCAAACGCATTCCACTAACCCGCAACCGAGGCCAGCGTGGTTAACTACGACCTTTATCCTTCTCGTTTAGAAAAAAACCCCGACCCTGGAGTGGATTACTGATAGGTCACAGACAAATAAAACCACTTCGAGCTAAAACCTTATCCTTTAAAATGTTGTAGTCAAACAGATAAATCTCTATTTTGTAATGTTTTGTAGTGAAATATTAGTAAAACAGCGAGGTGTTAATCAGTCAGCGCTGTCTGGCGCGTCACGCGCTGTCACGCCGTGTCCCGCTAAGCTGCCAGGATTATGTTTCAGCGTCACATTAAAACGGCTTACAGAAAAACTTTTGGTATAGTCAGCGAATATCAGTAACATGCTTTTTAGATTCTGTGTTAAAAAGATGCAATGAGGAAATTATGTGTGTTAGCTTTTAATAATTTCAAATATTTAACATTGAAAAACGACCCCGTCACGGATTATTAAATAGTTTAATTAGAAATATACATGGAAAGTAAATTTAATTGTAACTACGTAAGTGCAGATTGAACTATTGAACCACTCATTACATATGACGTATTTCAATATAATTCCTTAACGTCAAATTGAGTCCAACAATATTAATTTTCGATGTAAATATAAACGCAACTGTAAGTTGTTGGTTAATCAATCACATCTGTCCCCGTTGTCACGCGCCTGTCACGTCGACACGTCACGGCGGGGATTGTTTCTGTTACGCTTTTCACGTGAAATATGGAAGCTCTGAAATGGAAAAGGGATAAGTTGCGTAAGGTAGAAAAGTATTATTGTAATAATAATGTATTTTACGGGTTAACTTACATGTAAAAATATATTCACTTAGCTACTAAATATTTCAATTGAAAAAAAATATTTTAATAATGTAATTTTTATAAAAGCTGTGGTCACAATATATGGTACAGATTCCCCATTCTTAGTGTGGTACTGTAACTTAAATAACTTGAACTTAAGACTTAAGCTTAAACAATAATATGCCTTAGGTATAGAATCTATTTCATTAAATTTTATCGTGGAGTTTTTAATTAGAAAGAAGTAGGTGTCAACAGTACCTTATAATTTTATTTATAATTCAGAAGCGTATCACTTGAAAATGAATGCAATTTATAGGTTTTTAACACTATAAAACTAGCTTCTAATGCCTACATTATTGTACAAACACGCTCTTTGAATATAAGTATCACTGCGTACAAATTGCAACGTGCCAATTCCCCATATTATTGCAACACATTTTAACTTAAAAGTGAAACTCTACATTTCTCTTATTTACTGAAAAAACGTTGCAATTCACATCGCACTGAACATGATATATATCGACAGCGCACCAGTAATTGCCAAACATCATGACACGCGTAGCAATTAATTGCAATTGACAATTGGAATTCCATTCAATTTATAGTTCTTAATTACGCCTATCAACATGCGGGTAATGTTATTCAGGCGCGTGCTAACATAATTACGAGTACTAAGCGTCGACTTTATTTTGTGTGCGTTTTTTACGTGTTTGTATTTTAGGTGTTAATTAAAAATGCTTAAATTAATTTAATAAAGCGTTTTTAAACTTCCGAAAAACGTTAATTAAATATTTAAATAATAATGTTACAGTACTCTATGAGTAGATTATATTTTTATCCAAGAATTTTATAATTTCAAAAATACTATAAAACTATGTTAAACGATAGATACAGGCGCCTTAGAGAACCTTTAAAAGTATTTAAATTGGATTAACAGCTTCGCTGCCGAGCACGCACCGGTGCGGAGTAGGGAGTGTGGCGCGGGATGCCGGCCACGCACCGGTGCGGGCTAGGGTCTTGGAAATTTCCTACACTCATTACGCTGCTGGCATAGGGCGAGAGACGTTGTTTTTGTAGTGGCACTGTGCTTGAAATTCCGTGTTTTTGGTTTTTTGATAAGTTGAACGGTTGTGTTTGTGTGGACTAAATAAAATCAATAAGAATTATTTATATAATATTAGGTGCTCATAAACGGCCACGAAACGAGGTAGAGATAGAGATTAACCAAACAAAACCAAATAGAGGTAGAGATTACTCGAGAATCAACTCTTGGAAAGATGTGACTGTCTCTGAGATGTACAGATGTACCTAATGCCATTTCGAAAGTGTTTTAGTTTTATATTTCCTTTTTCCAAATGTTTCTTTTTGTAGATTATTCTAAAAATAGTGCTAGTTTTTATTATATTTGATTTATATAACAAATAACTTTATTTCTAATAAACTATAAACCATGACAAAAACTGATAACACACCCGTGCGTTGTTCGGCACTGGGAATGGAATGGACACCGCACGCACCGGTGCGGTGAAGTTTTTCACCTCTTCGAAATACAGTAAAATATATAAATATAATAAATAAATGTAATAATAATCATAACCAATCACTTTTAAAATCAATTAAACAAAAAAACACTTTTGGCCCCGGGGGCAAAACTTCAAATTTCCATGTGGCAGCGAAGCTGTTAACTGTATTTTTAATTGTTTTTCATATTTGTTACACTATTGCTGTAAACGCAGCAGTCTTAGAAATATAACAGGAAAATCAGTTTTCAGATTGTGATCAGTTCAGAGGATATTATTTATACTGACGTCATTATAGCATCTGTTTGTCAAACGTCAATCAGACTGCCCAAGCTTATTTGGCGAACGCTACCTATTCTAAACTGCTGCCAACTAGTTTCTTATCCAAACATTAAAGTAACTTCAATATGAACCCTATTCCTATAAATATAAGGTCTATGCGAAAAATAATGGAAGCAAAAAAATCGTGATGTATGACATAGTGAAGACTAATTGACATTCATTGATGATCATTGCATTGTCAACGGTCAATCGGTGGGATCGATTTAAATTAGGGACGGCAATAAAATTGTGAAATTGATGATTTATTACTCAAGTCTGTTCTGTGATGAAAATCAATCAACAATGATGAATAATTTATAGCCAGTGACAGATATTGTTATATAATAGTAAGCTAATTATAACAGATTAATGTATTATTGTGTCGTGGATGAAAAATTAAAATGGAGCACAGACCACGCAGACTGACAGCCTGAAGAAGACGGCGAACAACCGTTGGATTCAAAGGGCCCTGGACCAGATGGAGTGGCGTCGATTATTGGAGGCCCATGTCTAGCTGTGGACTACAAGCGGCTAAAAAGATGGAAGGAAAGGTAGAAAAATTATATGACTGAATTAATGAGAGTGGTCATGAAAACAATAATATTGAAAAATTGAAAAACTGGATGGTATCACAGAAATATATTCTGTGGTTGGTATGCTCGTTATCTATTCATTTTATCATTAAGAAAGCCTAATGGTCCATAAAAGGTTTTACTGCAGCTTTATAACAAAAAAGTATGATCTCAGTTTGACGTCGATTGAAATTTTTGATTTACCAGCCTACCCATAGTACTCATAAAACTATCAGTACAATATCCTGTCACAACACTAGCGAAAACAATAAATCCTTGCAAAGCCACTAAACCAATCGCGCTTCAAGCGTCTGTCATGACGTCAGATTATCGCGACGCTTGTGACGGGACAGTGACGCGCGTTAACATCGCGTGTCAAAATATAGTGACGCCTCTACGCGAGACCATAGAAATGAAATTATTAGAAATGACGCATTATTTTTTAGGGTAATTTTAAGGTAAAAATGCATGCGGGCCACCTGACGTTCAGTGGTCGCTGTACAATTGTACAAAGACTCTAGCATCCAGCCTCAAATAGGAAAAGTAATCCAGTCTGAGATTCTTTGACTAAGATACTTTGTTATAATGCGTTTCTTAAAGACGTGATGCAGCGGTCTAGCTTACACTTCTATATGTATAAAAATGTGTTACATTTCTTAATTTCACTCAGATAAAACTAAATCAAGAAGTTTTTTATTTTATTTCAGCAATCATACTAATGACAAACTTCTTAAGCGTCCCCGAACGAAAAAGCGGTACAAAAAAAGATATATAGATACAATATTATTCGTAGGATATAATATAGGTACAAATTATTACAGTTACAAACCTATAATAATAAAAATGTCAAGAAAGCTGATTCATTCCTATACCGTTAGAACCTAATCGTATTCGTCGCAAATGAAAAATCTTAAATATTTAAAATTGTGTGTTATTTTCTTTGTATGGCATTTCTCCGTTTCTCGAACTCTCTGGGAGAGGCTCTCTTAACACGGTATTGTCGACCGGACAATACACAGCTGACAAATTTCTGAACCGTAACATCATCTGTGGCGATTAAAACCAAATTGGATAATAACGCTACACAATAGAGCACAAAATAGCGTGTCATAAGTTTCTCATTTTCAGTGCGTACGATAATGAGGCTGCAATTATGGCTTGCGAAATATTCACAAAGAAAACTGAGACGTATTCCTATAGGGTTAAAGTTTATAATTGTAAGAGTTTGTGACGGGTCGCGGCAGCAATTAGCTAATTACCGAGCGGCGTGACATGTGACACGTGTCAGTGTCACGCGTGTCACGCAGTCGTGACAAGGCGTGGACATCGAACCGTCAACCTTTCGTCGTTGTATTATCACTGGAACGCTTTCAAACGATGGCTGGTCGAATACTTCTCAGTTCAAAGGAAGCTGTTAAAACGTTTGATCAACGGTCGCTGTCGGAAATGTCATTCCAGTTGTAAATTTTTCGTATTCTACTCATTTTTTACATTTCAGTGGTAACTAATTTGAAATGAGTCTTCAAAGCTTTTGTTTGCTGGGTAATTTTGGTATCGGTGAAAATAATTGTATTTCTCTATCTTCTCTATTTAACATTTAAGTAGATTTAGGTATATTATTTCCTTTTTTGTTTTCTAAAACTAACCCATATTTTCATAAGTCTCATGCGTGAATGTCCCTTTCTTAAGAAAACGTTGAAGTTATTTTTTATTTCGTCAAATAATTTATATTGAAGTATAACTTTAAAAATATTTTATTTCTCCCGATCGGTATATTCTTTCCAGATTGGTATGGAAAGCAATCCAATGTTTTTCTAAATTTTGACAGAAATATACTACTTATTCATTTAATATTAAAAGTGATAATTTAGAACTTTTCAAATTAGTAAGCACTTTAAGTTACTAAGGAAAGTTTCGAGTTACAGTCTTGATACTTTGGATAATTTTTTTTCTTTTTAAGTAGTACTTGTGCTATAAACATGCCAGTGAGAATTTCGAAACAGTCGTCCTGCCTCGTTACATAAGCTTCAATTCCATTACTTTCACTTTTATTGGCTTCCATATTGTAATACTTTTTGACTTTTACTTACTTTTGCCCTCTGTTTTCCAGTTTGCCAAAATTTTTGTTTTTAGAGCTTCACACTTTACCGTTTAATTTAGAAGCAATCGTGTACGTGTACTTGTAAGGATCGATGTTTGTGTTTGTTTCTAAGATTTTGATATCTTCTTTTCTTAAATATAAATTATCTGAAATACGTGCTGGAAGTTACATACATCATCTTAACCACTTCTTTATACAAAAGAAAACACATTTTCTGGATGTGTTCCAACGTCAAGTTAAAATCTGCTCCTAATTTATTCTCATATCTGATAAAGCTATCAAGAGGAACTTTTAAGATATCCATGGCTTTACGGATGCGTCAGTTAGTTGTTATCAGGCATAATCCGAATGCGAGAGCCTACTTTATCAATCTTAGGCTGGAAACAAACATTTAACTTGAGGACTAATCTTTATTTTGTAGACTGTTTCAATAGAAAATAAGCGCGTTGACTACCTTATTTCATTGGGTTAGAGCAGCCCATTTTTATAGGGTAGGCCTCTCTTGTACATATGTATATTGACGCAGGTGCTATTCCGGACTCCTAAAGTCCAAATCCCCATGGAACATCTTCTAAATGCCTGATTGTAGATGAAGCAGTAGATTTTCATGTTTATTAGCAACTCTTACAGCATTAGTATGAACTTCATCACCTCGATGGTTAGTACATCTCTTACTTTTTATAGGGTGAATGACTGCGCGTGTCTCCTTTAGGCCGTCTATGACTTAGGATTCTTCAAATTTTTGACGAAGGTCACTATCAAATGCTACGAACTTAACCCTATTTGCTGCTATACTCGAAATTATCCCTCCTCATGCATACTTTAACTTTAATTTTAAACCATGACCTTTCTCAGAGCAAAAATCATTCCGACAACAGCCACGACTAGTCCATGGAGCCAACTAGCCTTAGTTCTATTCCAGTATCAAGGGATATTTTAGTCAAATATTGCTTGCTGGCTTCAGTACCAAGGGTTAATGTAATAAAATCCCAATTCATATATGAATTTTAATATGTCAGGGTCTGATAGCTTGTTTCCACCTTCACCATCCCACCGTTCTGCTGCGTTAAGCGTCACGCGATGGTTTCCAACTTATCGCGTTCATAATTGCGTTATTTGACGTAATATTCCGCAATTAAGATCTGTATCGCATTTTACTACAAGGTGAAAAGTTTTGCAACTATTTCGTTGTGGAGTGACTGCGATTATCGTGATCATGTTGCGATACGACAAACGCTTTATGTATGTTGTCATTCATGGTTTCTATAGAAAAGAAATCTAAACTTTTCTTGTTCAAACAGTTCGCTGTACTAGCAAAAAAAGTTCGTGGAATCAATAACGTTGATATTCTACATCCTTATCATTTTCACGGAATATGAGGTTAACGCTAAGGCACCCAACAACTGAAAATTAAATAAAGTCAACAGTTTAAAATCAAGTCATACTGCTACTCAATTGGCACACTAAACTAATACGATAATACTAATAAAGACAAATCCCAAACATTTGCACCAATATGCCAAAATCCGTTTACTAAGCCTTGAAAAATTGTTCAAATATTTTGCCCAACGGCCGGTACCGATTACCAAGCAGTATTTGAATAATAGTAGCTATAAAATATACTAATGAATGAAAATAGTTGTGGGAGTCGTAGATGACGATATTATAGGCCCGTGAAAATGTATACGAAATTTTTTTTGTTGTGAGAACGCCACTGTAATCCATAGCCCTATACATTGTATACGACCAATCTCCATTAAGTCCATTTAGTCTTAAACAAAGTATCTGCGGTGCCACACAAAAATTCCAACCGAAATAAAGTCATGAAAAATACGCTGCTTCACGACGAATTATGGGAGATGGATAGGACCCTGGAACCCTGGAAATTTCCTGGAAAAATTCCAACCAATAAATTTAATAATAATTGATATTTGACAACAAAAACGTTATGTAAAGACTCAGTCTAAGGGTATTGGTGCCAATATTTGTTCAAACAATGGCCCACATTGACCATTAGAACGACGCAACGCGAATCGTCAATCATCTGTACGCATTAATCTTGTGCAGACAACTTGATAGATCATCGCGTTGTGGGGCGCGGACGTGGGAAGAATTGGGCAACTCTGCTCGGTGGATGTGGCATTTTATAAAGTACTAGCTGTGCCCGATACCGTCCGCGTGGGATTCCAAAGTAAAAGTAGCTTAAGTTACTCCTTATTACATCAGCTATCTGCCAGCGAAAATCCCGTCAAAATTCGTCCAGCCAGAGATTATCCGGAACAGACAAACAGATGATATGATAGACAGATAGATAGACAGACAGACAAAAATTGTAAAAAAATGTTGTTTTGGTATATGTACCGTGTAATGTATTTTTCATATACAAGTTTATTTATTGTGCATTATTATGAACCCTTAATTATTATGCATGGGACCAGCGCAGTCAACAGCAAAGTGAGTAAAAGCATGCAGAGACAAAATCTTGAGCGATGAGAAATCGACTAGGAGGTTTATGAAGTAATAAGGACACTAATAAGACCTATAATAATTATAATAAGTCAACTAAGAGGATTTCGAAACTCTGAGAGCACTATTCGAATCAAATTATAATTTGTATGTCATAGGGCTTCACATGGCTTAAACAATTTATTTTGAGCTTATCTACACGCTTTTAACGAGAATATTTCACATAACAAATCACCTTGGATAATAACAGCTTCTCTGCCCAAAAACTGAAGATTCTCTGCTAACTAATCTCATGACTATGTATCGTCCTATTCCTGGGTTATCTACTGAACATCCTAAGAGCAAATCTCGCAAGATATATGTCAAGGTGCTGTGCGCAAACGAAACATGTTGTCGGCTCGTTGACGTCACCTTTGATGCATGGCGCTCACGATTTGACGGCTGCATCCTGCACTTTAGTTCATGTGATGATTGCTTACTCCGTTGAATTTTAGCCGAACTGTAATTTTGGGATTATTAGATCATGTAAAATATTTTAGATACCAGTACTTAGCTCGCAATATTGTAATCATAAAAACACGGAAGCAAAATCCGGTACTAAGAAAACATTCTTAGTTTCAGTTCTTATATCTATTTTAGAATCTTGATTAAAATCTTGAGTCCTATCAACAACAATTATATTGCCCTTTTTAGCCCAATGTTGAACATCGGTTTTTTTGGTCGATCTCAGTCTACCGGTTGTCGGGGATACGATTTAAGGTCAACATGCTAGTCCTCTAGTCAGCAAAGTACCCTCAAACAACCGTTGACAGGATTTCTTCTTTATTTGAAGGTGTATGCGACCATTCATGGACTGCAGTCACCACTTTACATCAGGTGGCACGTTATTTTGCTACCCAATTTCTATTTAAAAAAGAGTCTCCTCCACGCCCACTCGCACATCGGTGTGTGCGCGGCTCGCAGGTAATAAATCTCGCTAAACAAGTAGGTTGCGCCGTTTTATCAAAGTCAATCGGTGTCGCGCTGAGTAATTACCGCCCGCCGTTTGTTCGTCAACAGCCAGCTTTTCAAAAAAACGCCATATCGCTTTCTGTAACAAGACCGTGTGTTATTTAGACGTGGTTCAGCAGTATTATGATGGGGTCACAGGTTTTATTGTTCACGTTCCTTGTGTTGGAAATCTTACCTGGAGCAATCTTACCTATTGACTTATTGGGTTAATCCATTTTCATTTAGATCCATTATGACATGTTCTACGCTTTCTTGTATTTCATTTTTTTGCATAAGGTGTTGGTAATCATCTCAGACATTTTACCATTCTTGACTAAGGTCTGATATTATTATGATATACGTAAAAACAATTTAAAATTTTATATGCCTAATTCTACCATAACAGTCTTACCTATTTATCTATGAAGTTCATTCCATTTTGAGTTGAACCCATTATTAAATATTCTATTCTTTCTTTTATTTTAATTTTCAAAGCATTGTTAACAATCTTTATTGCTATATTTCATATGTACTTACATTTTTATGATCATTTTACTCTAATGTAACATGCCACATTCAATTAGCTATCTACTTCTATTCATTCCTCTATTCAGTTCAGTAAGTCTGTGTTTTATTATTATTATTATTTTATTATATTTAAGTCTATGTTTTTCAGATTTACAGGACCTGCCTAGACGTCATCACATTTTACAAAATATATCCTTAATTTATTTTAAATTGATTTTATTCGCTAAACACTATTCAAATAAGGATCCATTACAACGTCTTCCTTTTCTTGTGCACATCAATCATCATTGTCATTTTCAAATATTAATTCTCCATGTTTACCATTAACGTTGACACACCATCAAAATGGCTTCTAGCTTTACTCATTAGATTTTCAACATTTATTGCACTACCGTCTTTATCAACATACAATGCTTCTTTTCTATCAGTTCTTTCTTTCCTTTTTTCAAAGTTAACGTTTATAGCCGCAATGTATATTAAACTATTTTAAAGTTTCCTTCATTGATCGATCAGTAATATTTTTTGCCACCATGGGTCGTGATCCTGCAAAAAGCAATGGCATCTGCCGAGAAGAGTAAAAAATGATTCCAAATAAATGATTTCGAAAATAAATCTTCCGTGGCGGTAATAAGGTTGACGGTTTGATACGAGCTGTGACTTCCTTCGTATAGAAACGTCAATCAGGAAGTTTTTGCGCGCTATGCAGTGTAAATATGCGCTATCCTCGTGTCATGATAGTTCAAGGGTGTCTATTGCATTGCATACTCTGCTAATGAAACGTGTTCGATTTTGAGCTTACCTATATAATTGAATATTGGTTAAAAGTGGGTACTGAATCAACTATTTGTTACTACTTTGTAAGTTTGTCAATCCTTTTTCTTACAATGCCAAAACTGTCTTCAAAATATTATTCCTAATTTCTGGGTTATTTTCAGGTACATCAAACCTCTCTTCGTCTGTTTTACAAGGGTTACCAAAAGTGTCTGTTTTACATTTTATAGGTGCTCCAGCTGTACCTACCATGCACATCACGATTGGTTGTTATATGGTTGCAATACCTACAAATGTCATGATTTATGATAAAATATTATATTCAAAATTTACTTAAACTGACTAACCAAATTAAACTGAATATTACCTGTGACCTAAAGCTTCATAAATACAGTCAATTGACACGAAAAAATTGTTTTGAACTCTACAAAACACGGTGTTCCACCATTATTCATGTTTATTACAATCCAAAAGCTTTCTACTGTTCAGATTTCTATATTATCAGCAGTTGGCATATTATACTCAGAAGACATAAAAGCATAATGAATATTCGCCATTACTCACGATACGAGGCAATATTTCAAACTTTATTAAATCATCAATCAAAGCACAATCGGACGAGGGAGGAGAAAAAATGGACAAACGAACAGCCTTCGAATACATTAAGCAATCAGAAATAACTAGGCTGATTGATGACCGTTGCCACAGATGAGGAATCGAATAGAAGTTTAACGATTGTGATTATGAATATGTTGCCAAATTCGCGTAGATAGCTGCTCAACAAATCTTACTAACATGGTGAATGTGAAAGTTTGAGTATTTGGACGTTTGTTACGGATAGGAATGAAATGAAAACGTTTGCACAAATGTTGGTTATTACAATGCGGTTCTTATTCTGTAATATTTACAAAATTTTCTTCTGTAAATAGTTAGCTTGTCAGCGTTCAGTTCAATTGATAGGATCGTGGGAGTCCACGTTTGACACGATATTCAAATTATCTTACTAAATATATAAAATAATTATTTATTAAATATTACGTAACATTTACTGGGATCACTGAAAATTAATTAAGAGCCATTAATAACTAACCCAGCACTGCCAAAAAGATTTATTATCTTTGAATAAATCAAACAATCAATGATTTATATCATTGATTATTATGATTTGAATCATGTGTTATTATTCGGAGAGCAGGAAGTTTTCTTAAAAATATATTTAAGCGTCTATTTTAGTGTTTAGTTTCGAAAATAGTCTTCAATCCCGGGATCTCTGATGACACTCTCTCAAGAACACTCTGAATATCTCTGAATAACAGTTTTTTTAATATACTGGGAGTCTATAAATATGGCTGTAAAGATATTTTTTGGGTTTCTTACATATTTTACTTTAGACTTTAATAGAAAATATTTTTTAATTTTTAATTAAGTAAGTATGCAGTGAAATATATTGTGTGGTAAAAGTACTTGAGTATACTCATAGATTATTCAAGTTTGACCAAGTCACAGCTGGCTAGTTAATAATAAAACAAGCTACCATTTAATAGTCATCATCTGATTACTTCAAGATTATCGCAACCAACATTAACCTACTGTAGGAATTACATGTACCGTACAACGATAAAATCTATCGCTGTTTTATCGGCGGGAAAATGTGGTCATAATTGTGATGTATAGTCTAATTGAATGTGCACGGGCGTTATAATGTAATTAGTTCTGTTGCAAGGCCGAGGGGCCGATGTGGGTTTTGAACAAGCGACCTTGTTATTTTTATGTCTAATTAAAAAATGTATGTACTTTGATATAATGTAGATATTCGTATAATTATGACAAAGTGAATCAGATTGGGTGGTCCAAGTTTTCTCCCTTGTGGGACCCTATAGGAAATGGTTCTTACCGTAATATTGTTTAAGAAATGTACAATTATACATGTTTTTAAGTGCAAATTGTAAGATTTTGTGATGAAATTGTGTTTCTTTTTCAACCAGTACCTAATTGAGTTTTAATCGAATGGCTAAGTGGTATTTTACTAGATTTAAGTGCCTCTTCCATATTAAAAATGAGTAAATTCAATAAGTGAGTAAGATTTATGTGTTCAATTAGATAGATAAGTAAATATGTTTTTGGGTATTGTCCTAACATCCCGTAAGATAACAATACATCAATCTCGCAGCGTCACTGATGTTGGCAATTAGAGCACACACTGAGGCTAGCGTGACAAGCGTGTCGTTGACGAAACGACATTAAAATAATGTCGAATTATCGAAAATGAAATAATTGTTAATTTCCATACATTTTCATGTGTTATTGATAAGAGATACTACCTAGTTTTCCTGCAAATATATCTATTTTTAACTTCTTACAGTTAAATTACAGTATAAGTATAATATACACCATAATGCACACACAATAACGTGATAAGTTATACTAATATAGTGCTGGCCAATTTGTTTGTTTGTTTAAATACGCTAATCTTTGAATAATTACTTTGTGATTATGGCCACATTCATAGGAAAATCTATAGGCTCATTTTGTCGCGGGATACTGTTTGTTTGTATGTTTCTTCAACTTTTGAAAAAGAAAAACGGTTAGACTTAATTTTTGTGTAAAGGTATTTCACCGGCTGTAGAACATCATAAGTGACTTCTTACGTGATTGTTTGTTATTCTATCAAACATTTTGAAGCTCCTGTACTTAGAAGAGCAAAGTCGGCCTGTTATAACATTTCTGGTACAAAAATATATTTTCAATTTCATCTAGAATATCTCCTTTATTGTAAGCCTCCATCACCACCCTCTTAATCCGCGGCGAAGAGACATGTTTCTTATGTGTTTTGATTGGGAACTCTAAACAAAAAGCGTACATCTCTATTGTATAATTTCGCTATCGTCTCACCAACGGCACGTGCTAGACCCACCGCGAACACAAAGTGGAGTTCAAAGACAGAATGATGGATTCGTTACTTATAGTAATGACTTCGTGAAGTCTGAGTTTTAATGGAGCGTTTTGTGGCTAAATGGCCGCGGAATTACGGGGTTTAGTGCTTTTGTGTACGTGTATTACGTTCAGAGTGGAGTGCAAAGGGGAGAACAAAGGCCTTTGTGGAGGGTTATAGATTGTATGAAATGAAACACAAGAGATATTATATGAATGTTTGAAGATTTGCATCATTTGTATTATATTATATATAGCCCAGTGGCTTAGAAATTAGCTTCATATACAAGGGGTCCGGGTACGAATCGCATTGGCAGTTGGCACGCATCAATGTTTTTATAAACTTATTCACACACGAACCCAAAAATAAACACAGTCATTTTCTCTCTCACACACACAGACACACTCTCACACATACAGACACACACACGCAAACATGCACACACACATATATATTTATATACATATAACAAACAAACGGAAGAGACTGGTCACCCACGACACAGGGTATCCTAGTGTGGGGACGAGGGTAACCCAATAAAAATCAAGAATTGTATTTAAGTTGTTGTAATACTGTTAAAACTGTGTCATTTTTAGTGAAAAAGGGTTTATTATTATTATTATTAATTTTAATTACCACACTCTGTAACTGTAAAGGAAAACATTGAAAGGAAACCTGTATGATTAAGTGTTCTCCACAATGTTCTCAGCCTACATTAGGCCATGGTGGTGGATTAAGGACTACATCCTTCCCATTGGGATAGGAGACCTGATCAGTGCAGTCATTAATGGATTGAAGACAGGTATTTCAACAATTTCTCTCTATAAGACCATTTATTAATGTCATAAATCCAAGCTAAAATAATTAATACACCCTATGTATACAGACTAACTAATTGACTCAGTCCATTAAATTCCATATCAAAAGACGAATAGTGGACCGATAGTCAAACATAATCCAATTGGGTCTCATTTCTGCAAAAACCAATCGATCATAATTTAGTTTATCACCCAACATCGATATCGTCCACATCTCGCTGACAATACTCGTAACTCATTTATAACGAGTAATCGGCATAAATCAAAATTTAATACCGAATTATCAGATTACAACGATTTTTTGACAGTTATTGATAGCCGCGGATTAAGATTAGAGATTGGAGTGACAAAGGTTGTGACACCTGTGACAGTAATCAGCGATGAGTCTGGGTTCGATTCCCAGTTAACTCATTACGTAATACAGACAGGTGACTTCTATGAATACGGTACTTGTAAGAGATGTTGACATTAATTACAATAGGGACTTTTCAATCATTAAAAATTGATTTCAAAATTTCTAAAAACTCAGTTCAACTTCCAATAAACAAGAAAAAAATAATCAGTTCATTTGAAATATTGATGCCGTCCGGGTTCGAATCCCGGGCGCCAATAATAATTTTACTAAAGTTATGTAGGTACTTTATAAAATTAAATAACACCTGGGCATAAGTGCGAAGAAATATACACATGAATCCGCACTAGGCCAGCATAGTGGACTAAGGACTACATCCTTCTCATTGTGAGAGGAGACCCGACCCTGCAGTGGGTCACTAAACTTATAAACCAGACCTAGTAAGACATCGCAATTTGAATTTAACCAAGTTTCGACAACCAAATTTCCACAAAATCCAAAAATACACTTCGTCGGAAGTCATAAGTCAGCATTAGTTAAAGAATATAAATTGGGAATTTTGCATTCGATTTTATAGTAGTTTTATCAGCGACGGCGTGAATTATAGCGGCATGCATTATCTTGACAGACGCTATTATTTTATGGAGAAAAGTATTAATATTTATTCAAATTATCATTCACAAATTGTGCCCCGCGACACCGCTTGCGCTGAATTTAATTAAAATTAATTTTTCCTTTTGAGAAAAACATGTCATTGTAATAGGTCACGTTACAAGATTTCACGCTTTTGTACCTAGGATACGTGTTTTGCCCTAAAACGGAACATCATCAAGAAACATGGACTAGGACTCTACAACGATTTTAAAACATGTTTTGATTAAATATTCAGTTTAAGGCTTTACCACAATTGGCTTTCTTATCATAAAAGAGTAATTACAAATAGAGAAGACAATTTTTTCTTTTTTAATTTATTTCCATATGTTTTACCATAATGTTCGTGTTTCTGCTTGCTTGCTAATCATTTGGTTAGGTTAAACTTGAGAAATAAATAGTAGGAAGGTAGGTGGGTATGAACTTTATGCAGGAACGGCACTAGTGCGTAAGCCACTTAACACGTCAAACGCACTATAATTTTAAGTCATTCCACTCTGACACGACTGCCGTGTAATCAGCGGCTATTATCCACCAAATGTGACAGAGTGACGCGAGACCCCTCGTTGAGGTCCCCTAGCAAATTACATACAGCGTAACGCTTCGCAACGTAGCAGTTGTCAGCCATAGTTTTCCCCCGTCGTCAAATAATGATAGGTAACCTAATAGATGATTAAGAAATTTACTGTTGGGCGCTTGTGTCTCGCATCGCGCTGATACCAGATCATTTTACAAGAGGTTTAAGAATGAAAGAAAGACGAAACAGTTATTTCTTGAATTATTGGGGAATAAGTGCATTTGAATCAATCCATATTCACCTGTACAGGAGTTCTATGTCGCGCAGACGGACGATACCGAATAATTAAAATTTGGTCGTTAAACCATTATAAGTTCACCCTGGTAGGAGGGTACCGTCAATCTTGTAATCAGTCATTTAGGGTTGGCTGTTTGGAAATGCCGTTTTCAGTTCGGTCCTGTTTAAGTTGTAAAGTGAGGTGATTTGAGGTGCTTGTCGTAAAAGGCTTGAAAACGAGACTCAAATTTGATTGTATTAAAAAAATATAAAAACCGCTTGCATTCTGACGACCTGAGTGGCGCAGTGGTTAAAACACCGGTGCGTTGCGCGGAGGGTCCTGTGTTCGATTCCCAGCAGAGCAGAAATTTGAATGATGAATTTGAATTTCTGTTTCTGGTCTGGGTGTGTTGTGTTGTTGTGTTGTGTTGTTGTCTTGTGTGTGTCCATGGCGCCCACGACACAGGGTATCCTAGTGTGGGGCTATGAGTGTGAAGCGTTATTTATTTATTTATTTATCCTTGCACACATAACCCTAAACTGCCCGATTGTCAAGACCTCCTCCCAAACAAAGAACATATTATTATGTCATGTCATGTCATTTCTCGGGGCCTCAAACGACCTGTAATTTATATAGCTCATTTGTCAGGTGGGGCGTTAAATTGTGGCGCGGTGTTTACGTTAACGACGGGTTAATGACGTTATAATGTTGGCCGGCGGACGGGTTAGGATTAGGGTTGCCAATTCTGTAGGAAAAGTTACAGTGGTTCTTTTTATTTGTTCGTTTTGTCATCTATCACTGCCAATAGGGTATTACGGCCTATGTCAAAAGGTTTTTATATGAATTCGTAAGTCATAAAAACCCAAAAAAATTGGAAAAAAAAATTTTGCAAACAAATATTATGTAAAAAAAGACTTTTCTATTTAAATTTCAAAAATCCCTGCGAAAACACGGTCTCGGCTGTCTCGGCGCTGCCGCTATGCTTGTGACGTCACTCGCAGTGTAAACAATACATCTCAGTAAAGGAAGAAAGTTGTACTCCATTGTTTATTTACACTGCTAATGACGTCACGCCGATAGCTTTCATGGCGTATAGCGTTTTTGACATTTGAAAAACAGATTAACAAACCTGAATTTTAAAATTGAAATAATAAATGTATACTACATTTTTTAAAACAGAAATCACCAATTTTCACTTGCTTTTAACAAAATCTATCAATATTACATAATTTTGGATTTTTCCTTGCATGGTGCGAAATACCCTCTTACTAGCAACCTACGCCAGATCGCAAGCATCATCAATCCAATCTGAACTGTCACATGATTTCGTACTCTTGAACACAATAATTAATTGTAAGTATTAAAATTTGAATTGAGATTGGATTGGCCAATTATCGAGTCGTTGAGAGATCCGCGTCGTCGTGATAAGTCGTCAGTTTAGTCAGTCACTTTAGCAAGGAGCGAGCAAGGAACCTGGCAAGGAAATTCAACGTTTTATACGACTTATTTTTCCCATATTGCATGTTAACAGTCGGAATACCTCAACAAGCTGGTTGTGGGCAAAATTGAGGACTAAAGACCTCACGGCGGATGATCTAGCCGTGGTGCGTCCAAATGACGTCAGTCATTGGCCTCCCTATAGCAAATGCCCTGAGAGAAGCTGAGAACTAGGGACACGACCTTCCGTTACGAAGGGCACGAGAAAGCAGAAGCCATACCTATTTTTTATTATTATTTTATTAATATCATATGGGCTTAATTAATTTTATAAACTTCGTCAAATATATTTCTAGGGCGTGGCAACCCTAGACAGATTACGCCCGTAATTCTAGTTCATTCGTGGAACTGTTAAAGCGTTTGCGTCGAAATTGTGCTTTTGACGGCGTAATCTGTTAAAATTTTGAGGTAATTACGCTGGTAAAGCTCTGTTGTGGTCAGCACGATGGAAATTGACAAGAATAGAAAACAGTTACAGGATATTTGATCTGTTTTAGGTGGTAGAACGATAGATTTGGAATTTAACTTCCAAAATTTAAGTTTCCAATGCTGTAATTACGATTTTGTATAAAGCTACTAACTTACTGCTTCACTTATAGTATCTTTTTAAATGCCCTGATACTCTTTTTATGTTTGTAACTCTTTCATTTAAAAACGGTTGAACAGATTTGGATAAAATTTCGTATACTGGTAGATTAAACTCGGATTAAATTTTTTCTTTTGATCCCTTGTCGCGGACGAAAGTTATTTCTTCAATAAATGAATAAGTATCTAAACAATGTCTTGACTCGATAATAATAGTCACTTTATACCTAAACAACAACTACCTAAACAATTTTAATTAGCTGAGTGGATATTGATAAAATACACAGACAATTATAGACTTAGGTAAAATATTAGGTTAATATTAGGGAGAAAATAAGTAAATCAATGGTGTATAGAGGGGAAAGTAGTAAATCAATACTAGTAAATGTCACAGGATTTTCCTGCGGGATCCATACATACCTGGTTTTCCTTAATTTCTTTCTTTAAAACAGCTATAATAACATGTTACCTAAAATTTATAACGGGCCATAATTTTAAACATTACTTCATACACTATCAATTGTGGTTTTTCCCAACCTTCGAACAAACATATAAAGTTCCATAGATATAGATCTAAACAGATTAAAAATTTTGTAAAATATTTGAAAACTTTTTGCAATGCACAACTTTCGTCGTTGTTTTTATCTGTTATTAGTCCCACGGTCCCATGATTGCTCCAATACAATAAATAACGTTAGTAAAATTGATTTGTTTGATACTCGTCATTGCCCCTATTAGAGTTATGACGAATTATTCATATTATGCTTCACGTTGATGTAGTATTTCCATCACTAAAACGTTTTTGTTTTGTCATAGTACATCATACTGATGGACGAACTTGCGTTATCTATTTAGATCTATATCTGTGGCACGTACACATCCGCTCAATGACTGACAAAAAACAAAGGCATAAAATATGACAATCGCAAGTAATTGGCTTATCTACCAAATTATAGACTGTAAAGTAGTAACTGTAAAGGAAAACATTGAAAGGAAACCTGTATGATTAAGTGTTCTCCACAATGTTCTCAGCCTACATTAGGCCATGGTGGTGGATTAAGGACTACATCCTTCCCATTGGGATAGGAGACCTGATCAGTGCAGTCATTAATGGATTGAAGACAGGTATTTCAACAATTTCTCTCTATAAGACCATTTATTAATGTCATAAATCCAAGCTAAAATAATTAATACACCCTATGTATACAGACTAACTAATTGACTCAGTCCATTAAATTCCATATCAAAAGACGAATAGTGGACCGATAGTCAAACATAATCCAATTGGGTCTCATTTCTGCAAAAACCAATCGATCATAATTTAGTTTATCACCCAACATCGATATCGTCCACATCTCGCTGACAATACTCGTAACTCATTTATAACGAGTAATCGGCATAAATCAAAATTTAATACCGAATTATCAGATTACAACGATTTTTTGACAGTTATTGATAGCCGCGGATTAAGATTAGAGATTGGAGTGACAAAGGTTGTGACACCTGTGACAGTAATCAGCGATGAGTCTGGGTTCGATTCCCAGTTAACTCATTACGTAATACAGACAGGTGACTTCTATGAATACGGTACTTGTAAGAGATGTTGACATTAATTACAATAGGGACTTTTCAATCATTAAAAATTGATTTCAAAATTTCTAAAAACTCAGTTCAACTTCCAATAAACAAGAAAAAAATAATCAGTTCATTTGAAATATTGATGCCGTCCGGGTTCGAATCCCGGGCGCCAATAATAATTTTACTAAAGTTATGTAGGTACTTTATAAAATTAAATAACACCTGGGCATAAGTGCGAAGAAATATACACATGAATCCGCACTAGGCCAGCATAGTGGACTAAGGACTACATCCTTCTCATTGTGAGAGGAGACCCGACCCTGCAGTGGGTCACTAAACTTATAAACCAGACCTAGTAAGACATCGCAATTTGAATTTAACCAAGTTTCGACAACCAAATTTCCACAAAATCCAAAAATACACTTCGTCGGAAGTCATAAGTCAGCATTAGTTAAAGAATATAAATTGGGAATTTTGCATTCGATTTTATAGTAGTTTTATCAGCGACGGCGTGAATTATAGCGGCATGCATTATCTTGACAGACGCTATTATTTTATGGAGAAAAGTATTAATATTTATTCAAATTATCATTCACAAATTGTGCCCCGCGACACCGCTTGCGCTGAATTTAATTAAAATTAATTTTTCCTTTTGAGAAAAACATGTCATTGTAATAGGTCACGTTACAAGATTTCACGCTTTTGTACCTAGGATACGTGTTTTGCCCTAAAACGGAACATCATCAAGAAACATGGACTAGGACTCTACAACGATTTTAAAACATGTTTTGATTAAATATTCAGTTTAAGGCTTTACCACAATTGGCTTTCTTATCATAAAAGAGTAATTACAAATAGAGAAGACAATTTTTTCTTTTTTAATTTATTTCCATATGTTTTACCATAATGTTCGTGTTTCTGCTTGCTTGCTAATCATTTGGTTAGGTTAAACTTGAGAAATAAATAGTAGGAAGGTAGGTGGGTATGAACTTTATGCAGGAACGGCACTAGTGCGTAAGCCACTTAACACGTCAAACGCACTATAATTTTAAGTCATTCCACTCTGACACGACTGCCGTGTAATCAGCGGCTATTATCCACCAAATGTGACAGAGTGACGCGAGACCCCTCGTTGAGGTCCCCTAGCAAATTACATACAGCGTAACGCTTCGCAACGTAGCAGTTGTCAGCCATAGTTTTCCCCCGTCGTCAAATAATGATAGGTAACCTAATAGATGATTAAGAAATTTACTGTTGGGCGCTTGTGTCTCGCATCGCGCTGATACCAGATCATTTTACAAGAGGTTTAAGAATGAAAGAAAGACGAAACAGTTATTTCTTGAATTATTGGGGAATAAGTGCATTTGAATCAATCCATATTCACCTGTACAGGAGTTCTATGTCGCGCAGACGGACGATACCGAATAATTAAAATTTGGTCGTTAAACCATTATAAGTTCACCCTGGTAGGAGGGTACCGTCAATCTTGTAATCAGTCATTTAGGGTTGGCTGTTTGGAAATGCCGTTTTCAGTTCGGTCCTGTTTAAGTTGTAAAGTGAGGTGATTTGAGGTGCTTGTCGTAAAAGGCTTGAAAACGAGACTCAAATTTGATTGTATTAAAAAAATATAAAAACCGCTTGCATTCTGACGACCTGAGTGGCGCAGTGGTTAAAACACCGGTGCGTTGCGCGGAGGGTCCTGTGTTCGATTCCCAGCAGAGCAGAAATTTGAATGATGAATTTGAATTTCTGTTTCTGGTCTGGGTGTGTTGTGTTGTTGTGTTGTGTTGTTGTCTTGTGTGTGTCCATGGCGCCCACGACACAGGGTATCCTAGTGTGGGGCTATGAGTGTGAAGCGTTATTTATTTATTTATTTATCCTTGCACACATAACCCTAAACTGCCCGATTGTCAAGACCTCCTCCCAAACAAAGAACATATTATTATGTCATGTCATGTCATTTCTCGGGGCCTCAAACGACCTGTAATTTATATAGCTCATTTGTCAGGTGGGGCGTTAAATTGTGGCGCGGTGTTTACGTTAACGACGGGTTAATGACGTTATAATGTTGGCCGGCGGACGGGTTAGGATTAGGGTTGCCAATTCTGTAGGAAAAGTTACAGTGGTTCTTTTTATTTGTTCGTTTTGTCATCTATCACTGCCAATAGGGTATTACGGCCTATGTCAAAAGGTTTTTATATGAATTCGTAAGTCATAAAAACCCAAAAAAATTGGAAAAAAAAATTTTGCAAACAAATATTATGTAAAAAAAGACTTTTCTATTTAAATTTCAAAAATCCCTGCGAAAACACGGTCTCGGCTGTCTCGGCGCTGCCGCTATGCTTGTGACGTCACTCGCAGTGTAAACAATACATCTCAGTAAAGGAAGAAAGTTGTACTCCATTGTTTATTTACACTGCTAATGACGTCACGCCGATAGCTTTCATGGCGTATAGCGTTTTTGACATTTGAAAAACAGATTAACAAACCTGAATTTTAAAATTGAAATAATAAATGTATACTACATTTTTTAAAACAGAAATCACCAATTTTCACTTGCTTTTAACAAAATCTATCAATATTACATAATTTTGGATTTTTCCTTGCATGGTGCGAAATACCCTCTTACTAGCAACCTACGCCAGATCGCAAGCATCATCAATCCAATCTGAACTGTCACATGATTTCGTACTCTTGAACACAATAATTAATTGTAAGTATTAAAATTTGAATTGAGATTGGATTGGCCAATTATCGAGTCGTTGAGAGATCCGCGTCGTCGTGATAAGTCGTCAGTTTAGTCAGTCACTTTAGCAAGGAGCGAGCAAGGAACCTGGCAAGGAAATTCAACGTTTTATACGACTTATTTTTCCCATATTGCATGTTAACAGTCGGAATACCTCAACAAGCTGGTTGTGGGCAAAATTGAGGACTAAAGACCTCACGGCGGATGATCTAGCCGTGGTGCGTCCAAATGACGTCAGTCATTGGCCTCCCTATAGCAAATGCCCTGAGAGAAGCTGAGAACTAGGGACACGACCTTCCGTTACGAAGGGCACGAGAAAGCAGAAGCCATACCTATTTTTTATTATTATTTTATTAATATCATATGGGCTTAATTAATTTTATAAACTTCGTCAAATATATTTCTAGGGCGTGGCAACCCTAGACAGATTACGCCCGTAATTCTAGTTCATTCGTGGAACTGTTAAAGCGTTTGCGTCGAAATTGTGCTTTTGACGGCGTAATCTGTTAAAATTTTGAGGTAATTACGCTGGTAAAGCTCTGTTGTGGTCAGCACGATGGAAATTGACAAGAATAGAAAACAGTTACAGGATATTTGATCTGTTTTAGGTGGTAGAACGATAGATTTGGAATTTAACTTCCAAAATTTAAGTTTCCAATGCTGTAATTACGATTTTGTATAAAGCTACTAACTTACTGCTTCACTTATAGTATCTTTTTAAATGCCCTGATACTCTTTTTATGTTTGTAACTCTTTCATTTAAAAACGGTTGAACAGATTTGGATAAAATTTCGTATACTGGTAGATTAAACTCGGATTAAATTTTTTCTTTTGATCCCTTGTCGCGGACGAAAGTTATTTCTTCAATAAATGAATAAGTATCTAAACAATGTCTTGACTCGATAATAATAGTCACTTTATACCTAAACAACAACTACCTAAACAATTTTAATTAGCTGAGTGGATATTGATAAAATACACAGACAATTATAGACTTAGGTAAAATATTAGGTTAATATTAGGGAGAAAATAAGTAAATCAATGGTGTATAGAGGGGAAAGTAGTAAATCAATACTAGTAAATGTCACAGGATTTTCCTGCGGGATCCATACATACCTGGTTTTCCTTAATTTCTTTCTTTAAAACAGCTATAATAACATGTTACCTAAAATTTATAACGGGCCATAATTTTAAACATTACTTCATACACTATCAATTGTGGTTTTTCCCAACCTTCGAACAAACATATAAAGTTCCATAGATATAGATCTAAACAGATTAAAAATTTTGTAAAATATTTGAAAACTTTTTGCAATGCACAACTTTCGTCGTTGTTTTTATCTGTTATTAGTCCCACGGTCCCATGATTGCTCCAATACAATAAATAACGTTAGTAAAATTGATTTGTTTGATACTCGTCATTGCCCCTATTAGAGTTATGACGAATTATTCATATTATGCTTCACGTTGATGTAGTATTTCCATCACTAAAACGTTTTTGTTTTGTCATAGTACATCATACTGATGGACGAACTTGCGTTATCTATTTAGATCTATATCTGTGGCACGTACACATCCGCTCAATGACTGACAAAAAACAAAGGCATAAAATATGACAATCGCAAGTAATTGGCTTATCTACCAAATTATAGACCAAAGCTCGATAAGCCGATTATTATAAATAATTGTTTTCTACTTATTGTGGTTTTCCCAAAGATATTTATGTTTTATCGAGAAAACGCATTACCTACTATAAAATGTTGATTCATTGTTGATTTACGATTGGATTATTTCAATTTATTATGAACGCTGAATATCGAATGTTACACTTGCGACTGTGTGGACGATTGGTGGTATAAAGTCTTCATAGAATATTGTAAATAAATACATGAATAACATTTACATTCAAATTGTTTTCGAGTGAAAAAATTTGGTACTTACCTATTTGCTCCAATAATGTTAATAATGAATTGTATAAAACCTTATAAGTAGTATTAAACAGCTTTTTATGGTTGCTGTGTATCGAAAGGTCACGCAGGCCACCGATGTGAAGTTGTCACTGCAGCCCTTACAACCTCAAATTGGAAAAAGAACCTACCTTCTTTTATATACGGGTGCTTCGCTACTCATGAGGACTAAGATGTTCGCCTCAAATAAAGTATCCCCGGCCACCATACTTCCCCAGCCGAAACACAAGATATGAAGAACATGCTGCTTTACGACGGGTTAAGAGGCTGGCGGTAAGGTACCGAAGGAGCTACTATGACTCTTCCTTCCTTCCTTTCAGCCCTTGGTAGTCCATTGCTGGACATGGGCCTCCTGTAATCGCCGCCGCCCCGGTCCGGGCCCTCTGAATCCATCGGTTTCCCGCTGTCTTCTTCAGGTCATCAGTCCACCTGGTCGGAGGGCGGCCTGTGCTCCTTTTGCCTAAACGTGGTCGCCATTGATGAGGACTTCTTTCCCCATCGGTTGTCAGTCCTGCGACCGTGTGGCTAGCCCATTGCCACTTCAATTTGCAAACTTTGAGAGCCATGTCGGTTACCTTCGTTCTTCTACGGATTTCATCATTTCTGATTCTGTCACGTAGAGAAATACTGAGCATAGCTCTTTCCACTACGAGTCTACCGTCTATGAAGAGTGTCATATATTACCTGCCATTTGAATAAAGACCTATATTATCGACATCCAGTAATCATCTCTAATCCTCAATAGTGGTATTCCCCGACACCATAAATTAGTGCATCGTAAATTTAGTCGCTATCTAATGGGCTAATAAAATACTATTGTCGTATTTTATTACTTTCATAATGTCATGTAGATAATAGTAGAAAAGTATTTAGGTTTTATCTTTATGTGCTATAAGCTGCGCCTGTGGTTTTTCCGTCCACATTTTAAGACATCTTATTCTTTATATTACGAGTAAGATTCAGCGGTATCTATGTATCAGTCAGGAACCCATTAATGACCTACTACAGGGTCGGATCTCCTCTCACAATGAGAGGGATGTAGGCCTTAGTCCACCACGCTGGCCTTTTGCGCGTTGGTAAACTTCACAAACCTTTGAGAACATTTTTTGTGAACTCTCAGGCATACAGGTTTCCTCACGATGTTTTTCTTCACCGTAACAGTATGCGATATTTAATTTTATAAAGCGCACGTAACTTTTTTTACAAAGTCATTGGTGCGTACAAACACAATAACAAACATACATACTTTATATCTAGTTATAAGTATGGGTGTAGATAAGTCAGTTTACAAAATTAAATTATGTTCGAAGATAAGCATATTAATTATTATGTGTCACTTATCGGATTGGTGGGCTTGAAAATAGAACATCCATTAGTCTATAAGTATTTAGTAAGCCACTGCAGTGTCCTGTCTCCCCTAACAATGAGAAGGATGTAGGACTTAGTCCACCACGCTATTCCTAATGCGGATTATTTTGCGTTTTGCGGTTAAATTTGCGTTAAACATAACTAATTATTCACTTAACAACCGATACTATCGAGTAACATTACAAACAATCAATCAAATAATTATTGTCTTGGAACTATTCTTTGTCACACGATTCAATCAACCTCATTCTCCAGTCGCGCCGATGACTCAAGCCTCGAATAAAGCAGTAATCTTAGCCCATTGTATTTATGATTTATTCCCCGACTGTACTTTCACTCCGGTAAGTATAGGGTAGACATGTTTACGATTCGAAAATTACCGACCATTACGCCTGTTACACACTGACGAGGCAAGGTTCTCAGTAGAATACTAATGATAATAATAGCAGTGACAGAATCATTATAGTTTTACTGGAGAAACTGGCTATTTTCACCACTGGCAAGAGATGGCGCCACAAATAGAGTTAATTTAACGAGTTCTTACGAAGAATTCCATGTTACTTTGATTGTATGTTTTTGATGAATTCCTTACACTATATTCGTTATAAATTTAGAATAGCTTGTAACATTGCTATTCAGATACTATTCAGAAATGTTGATTAATGCTTAAATTATTCAAAACAATTCATTTTAATTTGATGCTTCTTAAAGGGCGGCTAAATAAATACGGGTCTACCATTTTCTTACGATTTTATTATCATTAAGTAATTAGCGAATAAATGTATTTCTTTCTTCTTTTAATTATCAATGCATCAAACCACTAGAATAAGTACACAAATTAATATTAAGTAGCTCAATTCTTAAAAGTATAAAAACCAATGATTTTTTTTCCATATTTAGTCGTAACATCGAGTACCTCTCACACACATTAGTTTCAATTCATTGATTCTTAACATGAAATGTGCCGTATTTGTCATCGAATCAATGGCAAGAAAGACATATTTTCCGTCCAATATGGTGGCAACGTCGATAAATAACAATTAATTGGTGTTCAATCATGCGTCGCTTTACCCAATAAGCTTCACTGTTGCGCCAAATATGAACATTGCCTTAAAAACAATGTCGAATTATTAAATCATCACAATACGACTTTTATTGGTACCTCATTTGTACACAATAATATCACAGCTGTCATTTGTCTAAGGCCCTTTCCACCCTTTTGTTAGATGAACTCATAATTGGAAATTAAAATAAAGCAATCGAGTATACGATGTATGTTTAAAAAAAATTAAGATGCTCTATTGTTACATGAAATAAGCATAATTGGAAATTAAATTGAACCATTCCAGAAGAAATTAAAATGAAATTTAATATTTTGACAAAATATTTTCTGAATATCTTTACGTGAAAAGTAATAAGTATATTCACTTGGATGTACAGTTGGTTTAATAATTTTATTGTCTTATACGAAATAGGTCTGTATGTGTCTATTTTTTTATATCAAAAGGCTGGTAAGTATATACGCTATCTCTTATACAATTAAGTCTAATATCATTAACATCTGCACCTACAATAAATAACATCTTTACTACTCTTAACTCTATAATAGTGTCAAACGTAGAAGTAACTAATGAATTAGCATCATACATTATGTCACTACAGGACAACCAACATCCAACCTCTTACAGAACAACTACATATTCGGAACACGTTACTAACACTAAGATCAAAATAAAACCACAAAAGCTAAGAGCTCGGTTGAAAATAGAAATAATTTGCAGACCCTACACTACAACCGGTAATTACTAGCAATACATCGCCCAGCAAACGACTGTACCGTACGCAGAATCAAATCCATCCAACACACAGCCATTCCACACTAATATGAGTCTTGTTAACCTTAGATAAGGTTCAGATTCCGTAGCCAATTGTGATTTGAGGTCGTAATTTTATGGGATCGGTGTACAGACGACCATTCTTCAACATTATGGGGCTCCTACACATTTTCTGGACACCTTAAGGCACGGTTCAATTGGTCTCGTTGAAAGAATTTATTGAAAGTGTGGCTTGCATTTATCAAGAAACAACTACAAAATTACCACCATTATAAATGTCAGCGTAGGTATGAGTTACACTGGCTGTGAGATTTAAGAGTTGGCTTTTCAGGCAGGAGAGTTTCCGAATGTTCCAGAAAAATCAGGTAAAAGTAAAGGAATTATACATTCAAAATCTTGCCAAATTTCGGTTCTTGAAAACCATTTTTTTGAAGACCAAAAGTCCCCCAGTATTAAGTGATAATCATTAGGGCCTCTTACGGAATTATAACGGAACAACAATTTCTTTATTCGGTTGCTCTTATTATTTTAAAATTCTTCATTTTATATTGTTTCTATTGTAATTTCCTGAAATACGTAAACCATAACCTAACTTAACAACAAAAACAATATTTGTTTAGCAGCAACCCTTATCAAATCTATGGACTATATAAACTCTACCTAGAGCTTGTACCCCTAAAGATAGAAATAAAGTAACGAAGATAAGAAAGATAAAATAAGAAGCAATAATACAGATAAAAAGGTGGCATTAGTTCCAGCAATTCATACAAACTGGTGCGGAATAGACAAAGGAAATACATTGAAACGACTTCGGGACTATAAAAAGTAATGTTCTGGGCAAATCGAGAAACAATAGTGACGATGCAACCTGATGAAATATACACAAGCTAAAAACAACTCTAAACGTAAAGAAATAAGGTTAGAATTAAGTTAGCAGGGATACGCCTGAAGAAGTTGTTCCGTAGAAAACCGTTACATTCAAAAGTAAACTCTAAACTACCCGCGTTTGGAATGAAAATATTTTTACCTGCAAACACCTGGATTTTTTTTGTTCAATTGAATTTAAATCTTATTTTGGATAGTTTTAAGGTTCTAAATTGAATGAAAGTGAGTGTTTTGAAGTAAAATTCATAGACAATCGTGCCCAGGGCATATGAAAATTTATCGATGTATTTAAAGCAAGTAGATTGTCTGGGTGTCGATTGCGGTGAAAGAATGCAATTTTTTGCTTATTTGTAAAGGTATAACAAATTGTAAATATTATCGGAAAGTAACATACTATCTCCATCAATTCGCATTGGAGTAGCGTAGTGTAGTATGCCCCAGACCTCTTGCTTTGGAGAGAGATCCGTTGCAGAGGTGTATGATCTATTTGTTGTATTTTATTTGAAGCGATTATCCTCTTTTATTACGATGATCGCAAATAGGGTTTCTATTAATTTTTATATTGAACCTGTGCGTCCAAGAGTGGCCACGTAAAGTAAAAAAAACAAGGTCTCATTTGCTTTAATGCAATATGCAAAACAGATAACATAGGCATAATTATATCCGTGTGGTGGATTGAGAGTTAAAAACTTATACAAATATAGTCCTATACTTGTGTAGTCACTCTCGACAAAATAAGTAACATAAATTTAATCAAATAAAAGACGAAACTTTCCAAAATCTGACATTTACAAGTTGAAGATAAATAAATGAAAGCATGGCAGCTAGTCCTTAGGCCTAATTATGTATTTTTAACAACAGTAGGTAATAAGTACCTGCCTACTTAACATAATAACACAATAAGAAGCCTTACCAATGTACTATCTAATTAGATTTAAATAAATACGGTATTAATTTTACAAACTAAAATATTTTCCCATCAGCCTTCAACCTGCCTGTAAAACGTATAAAATATTAATAGCCAATAATCTATTACTTAAATGGTGTACAACTGCAAAGGTTAATTAGCATCAGTTATAAATGAGTTGTAACTCGGGAATATTATTAACTAATTACCATGTCTATAAGATAAACACCTGTTGTCTTGATTAATCGATAAGGCATTTGTAACTACATTATCGGTATTGTAACGGGATAACCTGTAGCAAAATACTTTTATGTTAAAGGAACAAATGAACGAACAGCCCACGTGAACTATAGATTAGTTATGTATGGGTTGTTACTAGTTTTAGTGGATGTGTTACTAAGTTTAGTTGGAGGCATACCTTACCGCTAGCTTCTTATCCAGTCGTGAACCAGTATGTTCTTCATGTCTTGTATTTCGCTGGGGTCTCATGGTTGCCTGAGACACTCTATTTGAGGCTAACATTTCAGTCCTCATGAGTAACAACGCATCGACCTCCTCCATACAAATTCGGATGAGATTTCCACCCTATTTAATTTTGAACGTGGGTATCCATGGGCTGCAGTGACCACTGATCATCCGGTGGCAATATTCAACGACCTGAACCACTGCGGCACTGGTTAAGACACCGGTGCGCTGCACGAAAGGTCCTGGGTTCAATTGCCAGGAGAGCAGAGATTTGAATGATGAATTTGAATTTGTGTTTCTAGTCTGGGTGTCATGTTCTTGTCTTGAATCCTAGTGTGGGGTTATGAGTGTGAAGCGTTATTTATTTATTATCTTTATTCAATAAAAAATCGAAGGACACTAGTTATCTGCATTAGGCGTTGGAGAATAGATTAAAAAAACGACAGCCCTTGAACCATAAACAAAGGGTTGAAATTTATTCCTTGAAAGCTGCTAAAGCTTTGAATGCTCGAAGCACGAAGATATCAGATATCTTGGAGCCTGTCTACACTATAATGAATGCCTCAGCCGGCGGCGCTCAAATTTAATTGCTCCCTAAGATATATGATTAAGATGTGCTAACGTCTCGCGTGATTTATGGCCGCCTGGTAATTTAAGGCTTTATCGATGCTTTGTTTAATATAAAGAGGTTGCGATAGATTTTTTTTATATGATTCGGTGGATAGATATGCCCTTTGACCGTTGTTGTATTGGTTTTATAGTGGATGGTCGTTTTTAAAATAATTCTTCCTTTCTAATTTGTTTAAAGTAGTTCATACAGAAGAAGGTACCTATAGTGACCACCTAGAAGGGTCATAGCTAGAGATATTTTTCTGACCAACTAAAGTATTCAAACATTACTTCAGGAAAAATCAAATATTATTTTTTATCATGTGATGTGATATGGTGGTCAGCTATCACCAACGTTCTTTAACACTTTTCCTGTCCATTAAATAGACACAATAGTTAAACAATGGTTATGAGTCACATGTGACTCACGGGATAGCGAAGTGGTTAAGAACCTCTTAACGTGCTATAATATTAAACACTAAACTCAGGTATGCTACACGTCTGTTCTCTCCTTCTAAACTGTCAAATATAAACCAATTCCCGTCATCCCTTTACCTACCCATAAATAGCAATCTCGCGTGTGGCTAGCTCGTAACTCACGCGCGTCGACGCCCCCGGAGCCGCGCAGCTATCAGCTCATCGATGCGTAAATATATGATGGAAAGAGTGCAGATCGTCCTCGAATGAAGGCTATATCTTGACAGTGTAGGGAAGCCCATGTCCAGCAGTTAAATATGAAAGAAGGAAGGAATATGGCAGCGATATTAAAAAAATCTATGAAAATCTCTACACTGACATTTTTTCTTGTTTTGACTGATCCTCCAATAAATACCTTAGTTATCATAATATATGTTGTGGAGTTATTTTATTGATCTCATTCTGAATGGAAACAAGATCCTATTATTCCTACCGTAGTCACAATTTGTTTCAGGGCACTACTAGATATGCTCATACACGTCCGACAAAAGTAGCAATCTCATAATCTCTCTCTCATAAACAGCAATCTCGCGTGTGGCTAGCTCATAACTCACGCGCGTCGACGCCCCCGGTGCCGCACTATAACTCCTCACAGCTATCAGCTCATCCTTGCGGGGATCAGAAAGGTGTAGATGCGTAAATGTCAATATTTTCTATAGGTATATCTACCAGACAAACGGACTGGATACCTGACAGCAACATTCAGCATGTTGCAGTATGCCCAGCCATCCCTTTGTCGTTTTGCCAACTAACACCATTTGTCAAGAGATGGCACCACGGGTACACTGAACCACGCTATTGAAGTTTCCTACACCGCGGGCAAAGTCCCCGTGACAAAGACTAATTGATACCCCAGATGATTGACCATGTTGTGGATCCAGGTTGAATAAAATAATACAAGCGTAGAAGCGTACGACATATTGCATTGCATAGCTTTATTTTAGAATCAGGACTAAGAAAACAGGAAAAAGAAGTGAAAATTGTTTATGGTGATTATAGACAGCAACTGCAGACTACATAACAGACAAGTTCCCTAAATTTTGTCCCTCTGGAAACGAAATCAACAACGAAACGAATACAACAACTAAAGAACCTCCAAACCGAAATCTACCACCGATCGTGAGTTTCGTTCATGAGAGACCAGTTCTCCATTAGTGGATCCTTAATTACCAACTTCTATAGTCGTACCTCCATTCGATTGAAGATAGCATTGTATTGGTCGGTTTCTCAATACGAAGCATGTGTGAGCGGACATCGCTAGCGATTGTAAGGCGAAGGCGAAGAAGATTCGCAACGAGATAATTATGTTGTAAAGCTGTAATCTAGTCTTAAGTTGTTAAGATTAATTGCCTGGTGTGTGAAAAGCGAACGTGTTGATTGAAAATAAACTACCTACAATATTAAGTTGTATCGAGTGTGTACTTACTAGACTGACTATTAGTTACAAAATCATTATAAGTTTTTAAATAAAAAATGTAGAAAAATCTTCCACCCGTGATGCTTCCACGGGACTATGATATGGGGTTCTTCAAGAATGGCACAAAAAGAGCACTTCCCTTAAGCCGGCCCTTAATCCTTAAACCTTCATTGGCAATGGTGATCACTTATCTACGTTTTACTTCGTATAAAAATACTTTTACAAAGAAGAATCTAACAAATTCATCTGCAACACAGCAACACAGCACTATAGAACAGAAATTTTGAAGTAACACCCAAATAACTTCTTGCAAAGTTAGTCTAACAGAGTGAGGGCAGCGCCGGTGCTATCGCCGTATAATTTATCGCTGGAGGAAAGCGTAAATCAGCGCGCCGGCGCACGCCCTCGTAACTCCAATAATATTATCCTGTACAACGCCCGCTCATGGACTGGACGTCCGACGCTTGTGATTGCGGCTATTTATTGCGCTGTGATGGATACAGATTATTAAACTCTTTGATTTCAACACCATCGCTTTCTTGATTCACTTGTTAAGTGTTAATTAAACAGTAAATCTGATTATTATCATTTTAAAAATAACTTTCTTGTCAACTTTTTACAACAATTAGTCTTGATTAAACAATGACTGATGTAAATAAAAAAAAATCATCAGTTTTATGCTAATTAATGTAGTAGGTAATACTACGAAATTTATCAAGCATGCTGTAATAATTCCCATTGACTACCTCACAAACAGGTCCTAAACAGAAAAAAAATTCTACAGATATGAAATAGACAAATTATGGAAAGGAGGTGATTATGAAAATCAATTAAGTCAGAGACCTTTCAACTTATATTAACAACGTTATTCAAGCAAAAGCTGACCAACAAATAGAGTGAAGCGTACACCGTAGTCCATTCCATTAGTAAGCGCAATCGCCGCATTATTTATCGCTGGAGGAAGGCGTAAATCCAATAATATCATCCTGTACCCTTAGTCAGAGTTTTAGCGATACCGAAACGAAACGTTTACTTGTGCGTTTCGTTCCGGATAGATACGTAATTCATACACAGCTTACTACACAGGAGTCCACAGTGTAATAACAAATAGAGGTACCTAAAAGATTTTAGAGGAGTTAAAACATTTAAAATCTAATTTTTGTATGGAGTGAAAGATATGAATACTTATCGTTAGACATTATAATACTAGCAAATATTAAATACCTACTGGATAATATTAGTTCGAAATTTTACAGTGCATTACGGCGAATTCACGGTTATTATGTTTCATTAATATTATTAAACATTGAAAGAGTCTTAATTAAAAATAAAGCAATTTTTGTGATGATTTATCTAATGCTTTATTAATGTTTTAACTCTTCTAAAAACCTTTTTCCTCTGTTGGTTATTACACTGTGCATTTTCGTCTGGTAAGCTGTGTAGCTGCGTTTCGTTTCGGAACTGCTAAAACTCAGACTAAGGGTACTGTACAGCGCCCGATCTTGGATTGGACGTCCAACGCTTGTGATTGCGGCTATTTATTGCGCTGTGATAGATAACTGATACCGAAAGTGTTACAGATTCCCCAATTAGATATAAAGATCACTTCAACCCATGGACTTCAAATATCAAAATCCTGGAAATTCTATTTAGAGCAGTACGATGCGTATCACAAGGTAGGTAGGATTCTAAGAGGTTCTGTGTAGAATTTCTACGTAGATACTAAAACGCCTTCAAATATCGTTTGCGCTTTAATACTTATTTTAATGCAGTTATCATAAAAACTGACACACGCTATTATTCATAATGCCGTTAGCTCATTAAACAAACACTTAACAGCTGCCAACGATACCAATGCTGAATTTTAATTAATTTTATTCGAAACTATTAGTCAGACAACCTTGTACCTATCTTGTTTTGTCTGGAACCTCGCATTTTAGGTTCCATAAGATAAGGCAAGAAAAACTTATAATACTGAACGTTACTAAGTTAAAAATACATTATTCATTACCTACTTAAGGTAACATTTTGTTATAACATTCACGTACCGGTGTGTAACCACTATGCCACTCAGGTCGTCATAGTTTGCATGTTGTTTCACCGATATACATACATCAGTGTCTAAATATATTTATACGACTATAAAAAAAAGTAGGAAAACTCAACTGAAAAGTGTTTTTACCCGTCTCATGAAATCAATTGTTTGTCCATTTGTCCAGCACAACGAATAAAACATTATGACGTCGATTAAACAACTTCTTAAATTTTCTTTATAAACTTTCAACTTATACAACAAGAAATCTTAAGTTCTCATAAGTTTTATTTATTGATGAATCACATAAATTAGCGGTAAAAATTAGAATTCAAAAATTCATCGATAACAGACATGGCGGTAGTTCAGGCTTCCATAAACGCAATAGGCTTCCAACATTCCCGTCTCTATTATCATGTAGATACGTATCATTCTGCTCCGGAAAGCATGATACTCAATATGAAAACGGCGGGCTCTGATCTTACTCGTAAAAGTTATCTATAACGGCCACTGTGAGATCCTATCGCAAGTTTCCGCCATAACAGTAGTATTACGAAAGTACTCGTAGATACTCGTAGATACAGCGGTGATAGCCCAGTGGCTTAGAATTCGAACTCGAATCGAGGGGTCCGGGTTCGAATCCCAGTGGCACATAAAAATGTTCTCAAAGGTATGTGAAGTCCACCAACCCGCAGTAGGCCAGCGTGGTGGACTAAGGCCTACATCCCTCTCATTACGAGAAGGAGACCCGACCCTGCAGTGGGTCATTAATGGGTTACTGGCTGACTCGTAGATACTCGTATCTCATACTGTCACAGATATGAAATATGTATGCAAGTATAAAGTAAAATATTCTGATGGGATTTTGACATAATTTTGAGAGGCTGATAGAAAATGTAGGACGCGGTCAGTACTTGGATGGGTGACTGCTACTGGCGACTTACAGCTGACTATAAACCACATTGCTGTTATCGAAAGATACATGGTTACTATTGTAGTTAATAGATCAGAATCGATAAACCTTAGAGGTCAGAGTTTAATAATGCAACTCAAGCCAACTATAAAATGTACAGTCGTTAGACCTCGTCTGAGTGTCAATGAACATTACAGCTGATAATTGGATACCGACTATCCCAATCTACATTTAAGTTACACAGAATAGTCTCTACCTTCTATTAGCAGAAGAGGGAGAAACGCAAAACATGACAGAATTTCTGTTGTGGATCCCATTATTATCTTTATTCATGACTGTTATTACATAACCGATACCACTAAAACGTTACAAGATATTGTACACACTCGACACAATTTCCAAGACGACATATTGGCAACGGCACTAAAAACCGGAAGGCGGAATAAGGATGATCTCAAACTCGAGCACAAAAGGCTCCATGCATAGAAATGTCGGACAATAAAAAAGATACACGACTACAAACAAAAAGCTCCAAGAACTTGGTGCATAAAGAGGAGAATTATGACGCTTTCAACGGCACATTTAAGCGGGGCATATTTCAAAAGTTTCGGCGTATTAAGCAACATTTATTTTGGCAGTGACTCGGCCATTAGGGCGGCGGGTGGGAGTTATGAAAAACAGCGCTCTTACTAACGGTTGAGGATCCGAAATGAGTTCGGAGTGACTTGACTTTTGGAAGTTTGAATGATGGGAGATCTGAAAAGATTTTAGGCCAAGAGGTCGGTAAAACTGGAAATAATTGGCTTTTGACACCATTGTTAAAATTTTAGGGCAATTTTAGACACAGAATGAAACACGTGAAAATTGGTATACTTATGTAGTTTTATTGTGTTTGACATATTGAGACATTCATGATTCTTAATTTTCCGTCGTCTCGTAAAGGTACAGTACTCGTATATGTAATTATATCGTCTGCAAATCCACAGAAAAGGCTGTAGTTCCTTTTCAGGACATTTCCAAAGAAGTCGCATGAAGTCGAGTAACCATAGTACTCCAAAAGTCATTTATCGCGAAAGTGGGTACAGCAGTGTCTTGTTATATTCTTGCTTCTCGCGGAGCGCCACTTTTATTATTTAGGGCATCCACTATTCCGTTTGTTCCCTCGAGAATATTCAATGTATGATGTTCATATGTAACGCCTAAATTATTGGAACTTGGCACTGGCTCTCCATCGAATTGTTTGTCCTTGCGCCATATATTTCTTTTAGGACCAACATTAAGTTAATAGGCGAAATCTTGGAGACTAAACATTTAGAACCCTTGCCAAAAAGAGATTAATATTATGCTGTTAAAAAATAGCTTTAAATTTCATAATGCAGCACTGTTGTTTGATGAGATGTTACAATGAATGAAAAGAAAACGTATATTGCGTTACTTAATTTAATTTCTAATATACTGATTATAAATGGGTAATTTTTAATTTAATGAAAACAATGAGTAGGTTTCATAAAAATAAAAATAACTTGTTAAACAAAAGATAGAATTAGAATTAGAACTAGAATAGATAGAAGCCACAAAGCTTCCATTTCTGGATCATCATACAACCTCAAATCTGCTAATTGTAGTAGTAAAAATCTGCAAGGCTATAATAAAATATTGTTTATCATTAAATTAGGATGCAGCACCTTTATTTAGATAGTACTCCTAAAATTATCTGTAAATATTCTGTTCGTTTAATAATATTTAGGTCCTTCAGTTTAGATTTATGCTTGATTGAATAATACTCGTATATCGTCATAACTTTAATATAAATACGTCTACCGTTTTGTTTTTAATTGCCTTTATGAAGCACTTACTGTTTATTATTAAAATTTATTCCATTCAATTTCATATTATTAACAACTAACCGTACAAACCGTTAATTACCAGCCATAATTGTGCGAGTCATTGACGATCGATTTAAATATTCATAATTATAGGTACTGGTGTACAACTAAAGTAAACAGGAATTATAATGACTGCACCTTTTCTTAGAAAGCGGACGCATAGCTAATGCGAATGCAAGAACCACTGAACTGAATTCACAATTTCAATCAAAAGCCACAAATATTGACTACCTACATGCTTATTAACATTCATTGAAATCAAAACAAAAACACCAGTATTTACGACCGGCAATGCGATAGCTCCATTATTAGAGACGAGAGGTGTTTTAAACATGGTGATTACAAAGCACTTACTATACAGGCTGTTCACAATTATGAGTTGGTCCTTCGAGCCGGATGGGCGTGTCGCTCCGCCCCGTCGGCGCTCCAGGAGTCCTCGTTAGTGTAAGAACTCGATTTTCATGTCGAGATGTCAAACGGATGCTGGCTCGTTGAATAGGCGGCGTGAGAGACACGTAGGCACACAAAGGAGTCGGGTTTGAATATTTTATTTTTGTCGAGATTTATACATAGGTGATTTGAACTAACTTCAAATAGTTATTTTCATTTTAAATAGAAATAGCAAACGAAAGTGCATGCTACTGGAAATCAGACTATCAATCCTAAATAATTCACATTCAAGAAATATCAAATTTTAATCTCGTGAATCAAAAATCGTGATGAAGTCTCGGGCAAGGCCTAAATCGGCCTAATACTTGAATTAATACATGGGGCTTTTAATAACGTACCTACTATGCTCCAGACATCTGAATTTATACTGACAATACATTTACACATGGTGCCGCTGGAGATATTGTATTAAAAACGGCTCCTAATGATAAAAAATTAATGTATGTAGTTAATTCCTGCATATTTTTGATATGTATTATTTTATAAACAAAAAGTATGCAGAAAGAGACCACACGCACGAGTGCCATTTAGTTCCACAAAAGAATCGCCATCAGACCACTCGCTGTTCAAATCTATACACACAATAATAGGTGGTAGCCATTGTACATCGACAGGGGAGGTAGGTAGATATTCTTCTGTTTTGGTAGAGAAGTATCCGGGTGTATTCAAGAGTCAACATATTCAAACATCAAATGTAATGGCGGTACTTCACTTGGCTTGGTATTTGCGTACCTATCAAATGTACCTAATATTATGTAAACGACAGCCACGTGTGGATGCTTTATACGACACACTTGTCAGTTTTGTGACGCATCACTGACATTGCCTTTCACGATAAAACGTATGTCTATTTGTTATTTGTTCGTCAAATTTTGTGCAAATATTTGAAAACAAATACGCAAACATCAAATCTCTAAGTGAAGTGCCATCTAAACGAAAGACGTTTTGGCCATTATCTTGGATTAAAGAGAGAGAAAGAAAGAGAGAGATGACTACATTAATGTTCACAATTTCGTATAGCAATCGTATCGAGCTGCCATTAGTATGGAAAGATGTTAGACAGACTTGACAAATGACTACATACTAATAAATTAACGTTAATATTTTGCCGATAGTTTTCAAGCTCAGGGCATAGGCATGTCTGTAAACGACTTTCACTATAAAAACATCACATCAATATTTTCAACAAACAAGAGACCTTATTGTACTCGGGCGTGTCATATTCACAAAGCTAAATCATTTCTAGAACAAATTAACAATGGACTCTCACGCCCACTCGAGGCCTTTGCCTGAGGGGTCCGTAATGATGGGCGGGACCAGCTCCGAAGTGCAGTTGAGCTCTAATTGGAATTTGGTAAATGAGGATTCGAGAGGTTTGAAATGTCTCAAGGAGATTGGAAATTGAATTTTGATTGAGGAAAAATACACAATTATGATCTGTCGAAGACAATTGGTCCAACGTTTGCTTCTGTTTATACATACAATGAAGATGTTTTAAAATATTATATTCAATCGCCGTACCCACCAGACCTATAGACACTCGTGAAAAAGTAGACTTTTTCCACGAGTGTCGCATACTATTTAATAGAACGAGTGACATAAACCAGATAACATACGGTATGTTAATTATGAAACATTTCATTTCCGTGAACTACTGGTTACTAGAAGCGACAACATTTATGAGCTTACTTACAAACACAAATACACAAGGTACCTACCAATTACGTTAGGTACGATTGGGCGAAAAATTCCTAGATTAAAGTTTATTTTGTTGGGTTTGAGTAATAAAAAAAATGTTATGATTGTTTGTTTATTTTTATCCATAATAGATCTTTTCCTACAAAACATGTTCCAAAAATCCACTTTTCAAAAATCCATCGAATGAATCTTTTTGGAAAAAAAATGGCCAAAAGATCCATCGTGGATTTTTTCAATGGATTTTTTGGGACATCGCCAAGTTTTCGCTTCACATATTAATACTAATACATATAAGAAGATGTTGAAAGGTACCAAGCATTTATAAATTTCCGTTCACCAGTAACTCGAAGCGCCGCCTCGTTAGCGCGGGGCGGAGCACCCAAGGGTACTCGGGGCTCCGAATGAGCATCGCGCCGCTTAATCACGTAGCGATTCGACGGATTTGAGTGGATTTTAGAGCATTAAATGGAAGATTTGAGGGCTTTCCAATGTTATATTATGTCAATTCAATTTGGAAATACTGTATTTTTAACGTTAGCCCATGTCATAATTGGCTGACACAACAAACCGACCAACCTACACGACAAAACTTTAAAATCGTGTTCTGTATGGAGCTGTTCAAATTGAAATACACCCAATGTATGCAATGCGACTAAATGTAGGCAAAAACGTTGTAGTACCAGCAACTTTACACAGGACACAGGGTTATGCTAGATATGCTATAGATACGTAAATAATACTACACGTACCTATATAGATAAGACGCCCCCCAACGAGGAACATGTTGCTTCATGTCTTGTTAAGAGGGTGGCGGTATATATCTCCGCAATTAGAACTTTAAGAACATAATTATTATGTTAAAAGCTACCTAAGTCATTAATGAGTTACAGACAGATATAATAATAATATAATGCAATATCTCTCTAGTAAACAGATGTAGCGGTGATAGCCTAGTGGCTTAGAATTCGACCTCGAATCGAGGGGTCCGGGTTCGAATCCCAGTGGCACGCACCAATGACTTTGTAATAAAAGTTATGTGCGCTTTATAAAATTAAATATCACCTGCTGTTACGGTGAAGGAAAACATCGTGAGGAAACCTGCATGTCTGTGAGTTCACAAAAAAATGTCCTCAAAGGCATGTGAAGTCCACCAACCCGCAGTAGGCCAGCGTGGTGGACGGCGGCCTACATCCCTCTCATTGTGAGAGGAGTCCCGACCCTGTAGTGGGTCATTAATGGGTGACATACAAACAGATGTAGGTATCAACAATTCCCACAACATCCAAGCAATGCACTCTGCTGTGAAGTTATTTATCGAGTGATAGTATCTTGGCGCTAATATCCTAACTCACGCGGCATACAATACGCGCGGGACAATACGAGATGCAGCGATAACGGACGCGACCTCGCGCCCTCCAGGGCTTGCACACCCTTCTTACTTCATCCTACAGGTTTTGTAGAAAGAAAGGAAGAGAGAAAAAAAACGTTCACTTTCTCTATGAATATACAAATTTTCCTGTAGATTTAGTGTGGATGCAACACTTTACGGGTTGGTAACACTTTATATCTTTTAACTGACCTTTTTTATCTTTTCCTCATAAGCAGTTTTTTTATTTCGTTTTCCTTTAATATCAACCAAAATCAATTGCTCAACAAATCCTCCATAGCATGCACATAGGATTAAATAATATTATTTTTCTGTATGATTTTTTTTTTAATTTTTAAAAGCTTTGAAATTTGAAAAATAGACAACCTTTAAATACCGTGAAACCCTTTTTAAAATATCAACATTGAAAACGCGGCCTTTCCATGTTACAAAAATCCTTTTCTTTTCATTTATTTTTTAAGTATTACATGAAAACTGTAAATAAGTCAAGGGTTGGATATACGAGTACCATAAAATTGGTTAGGTACTAAATAAATGTATTTCCACAGGTAGCTGTCGACGAGCGAGCTCCCAGCAGGAGACCTGAGAATAATGAGATCACAGCGTCACCCCTCCCACGGTGGGATAGTGCAGTCGATGGTAAGTATCGATATTCCTCAAACTGTAAAGAAATATCGATATCTCATAAATGGTGTTTTTAATCTATATAGGTATTGAAGTTGTAATCCAAGCGGTGATAGCCCAATTGCTAAGAATTCTGCCTCTTACTTGAGGGGTCCGGGTTCGAATCCCAGGGGCCAATAACTTTCTTGAAAAACTTTTAAATATCACTTACTGTAACGATAACGAAAAAACATCGTGAGGAAACCTGCACGCCTGAGAGCTCACAAAAAAATGTTCTCAAAGGTACATGAAGTCCAGCAAGCTGCACTAGGTTAGCATGATGGCTCACCACTTATAATTATTTTAATACACATATTTATATAAGGAGAATAAAGATCTTTAAACCGATATTTGGTGACGTTAGTAGGCAACTTTTGAATAATTTTTCTTTTTAATGACTTTTCACTAATACTTTTTACATTAATGAAGATGAAAATAAGCTATGCGTTTGTTTCAAAGTAATCTTTTCAATGAGGACCGAAATAAAATAATTAGATGACGAGTTAAATAACGAATTTCACTCTAAAGAATTAATACTGTACCAGATTTTTTTTACATATAATCCGGCTGCAATAATCTCTATACATCAACTGGTGTTATAACTAAAATGTCACTATCGATAACCTCACTGACACAAAACATCACTACTGCCTGTTACTGAACGATAAGACTGAATTGTCTATACCTATTTAAGCATAATGAGAAGCTGATAACGTGTGGAGAATTTGTTCCCCATTATGCGAGGGTATCTCTACTTCATATCAACTTTGTTAGTCTTATAATAACGTGTTAGAAGTGCCAATAGAATAACGTGGATATAATGGATATATATAAGGAAATTTTCTGACATTAAAGTTGCAGTAAGAAGTTTTAATGAGTAGTGAAACTGTGAAAGTGAGTGAGAAAAATGTGGTGCCTATAAAAACTTTGTGATCTTTCATAGTAGAAATTACAATTTTCCCTTTCATATTATTATGAGCATAGCATTTCATAAACTACCAATGAACAATACATTCTTACTTTTATCTCTTCTTTTCTGTCTCTTATCTTTGTTATCTTTGACTTGGTTATAAATCCCAGGTCAGTTTACATAGATCTAGGTGTGGGTGATTTTTTTGTATGTCTGTATTTGTATTACGGTGCATTCATGTTTTAAGTTCTTTTTTATCAAGACGAAATCCATATCAAACTAGCAATGATTTTTTTATTACTTCATTTCTGTCTCTTCTCTTTATTATCCTTGACTTGGTTATAAATCCCAGCTCAGGTTAACATAGATCTGTTCTCCCACAGGTCAAACTCATTTCTGGCGAGTATCGCTACCGGCGGGCTCCAGTGGCCATAACTCACCCGCGGACGACCATTAAACCTTGCTTTGTAAAGGAGAATCACATTGGACGACGACCCAAGTGGCGCAGTGGTTAAGACATCGGTGCGCTGTGCGGAAGGTCCTGGGTTCGATTCCCAGCAGAGCAGAGATTTGAATGATGAATTTGAATTTCTGTTTCTGGTCTGGGTGTGTTGTGTTCTTGTCTTGTGTGTGTCCATGGCGCTCACGACACAGGGAATCCTAGTGTGGGGCTGTGAGTGTGAAGCGTTATTTATTGGATGCTATGGTTAAAAACTAACAATATTTTGAAAATAAAAATGAAACCTCCTTTTCTTGTCTTTTTCATTTTGAATGTGAGATAAATAACGCGTATGCTTGAGTGATATTATGTTGTGTGTGTGTGTATGTGTGTGTATTTCTAAGGTAGGGATTGTAAACCAGCGTGGTGGACTAAGGCTTACATTGTTCTCATTGCAAGAGGTGGCAGACCCTATGTCTGTAACCCATTAATAGCCCACCGCAGAGTCTGGCCTCCTCTCATAATGAGAGGGATGTAGGCCTTAGTCCACTACGCTGATCTATTGCGGGTTGGTGGACTTCACATGCCTTCGAGAATTTTCACTTCACATGCCTTCGAGAATTTTCCTTCACCGTAACAGCAGGTGATATTTAATTTTATAAAGCGCACATAACTTCTTTTTACAAAGTCATTGGTGCGTCCCACTGGGCATCGAACCCGGACCCCTCGATTCAGAGGTCGAAGTCTAAGCCTCTGCTATCACCGGACCCTACAGTGGTTCACAAATGGATTAGATAGACAGGTTTCTTTGCAGTGGGACAGCCAGTGTACAGTCTCCGCTATCGAAGGCCCTGGCAGTGGGCTCACGACGCTATATTCACGAGCCGGTCGGTATCGGTTATTATTTATGTCTCTGTTTACCATTTATGTTACGTACTTCACTTTTATGTAATGCTAAGCGATTTTTTTGTGATAGGAAAATGATGACGTAAATCCGTTTTAATAATCATCATTATCTTCCATCACGCACACACACACACACACACACACACACACACACACACACACACACACACATATCAATACATATATAGAAAATAACGAGCCTGTCCAATATACTTAGGTTATTATTTTTTAGTTTTTTTAGTATCAGTGCCCCGAGCATGAATACTATTATCAAGGTATTCGTATAAATAACGTGTGTCATTAGTATGGAAGGAAATCGGACGAACTGTGCCGTGAGAATGAACAATATTGTCGAAGCATTCGTATAGTAGACGTCATAGCATGTCATAATTATGTCAGTCTTGACATCTTTCCGTCCTCATGGCAGCTCGATACGATTACAATGGGAGTTTTTTTCCGCCCGCTTTTTTCTCCTGGTCTACGATAACCTGAGGGGCACCGAAAGCGGATGTAAGATATATTTTATAATATTCTATCATGTATGACTTTCATTAAGTGTACACGATTTGTACCTGACAATGAATAAAAGATTTGATTTGATTTGATTTGACTATACGAATCTGCGTAAGATTTTGCTCGAAGCACTAACTTAGACCTAAGAAGGACTGAGAACGTATCAAGTGTAATGACAATCTTATCTTATACCTACCTACTCATTACTAGTTGGAATCGAAAAGATTAGTAGAGGGACGTACATTATGGAACAAGGCTGTCTATAAGTATCGTCGTGATTTTGTTCATACCCTCACAATCTCGATGTAAGCTCAAAATACAGGTTATCGAAAGCTAATGTTACCTTGCCTTGCCTTGACTGGCAATTTCCCAAAACCTATGTTTATGCACCAAAAGTGATGACCATATCGGCAATCGCGATGCACAATTTACATGCAACACCCATCAATCAATGTTCGCTAAATTTTGAAAAAGAGAAGTATGTATCAGAAAATTACACACCGGGAGTCGATGTTGCTGCTTTATTTTCTATCTCTCTTGCGCTTGACTTAAAAGAGGAAGAAATCAGAGCGGTACTCTATATAACATGAAGCTTTTATATTATAATAAATAAATAAATAACGCTTCACACTCTTAGCCCCACACTAGGATTCCCTGTGTCGTGGGCGCCATGGACACACACAATACAAGAACACAATAATAATTATAGTTACACCCAGACCAGAAACAGAAATTCAAATTCATCATTCAAATCTCTGCTCCGCTGGGAATCGAACCTAGGACCTTCCGAGCTTTTCATATTAGTGAAAAAACTAATATTTTAGTGATTCCACTATATACTTCTAATATGGATATACGAGTATTAAGTGGAATCGTTTTAGAAGAAACTTGGTGGAATAGAATGACTCCTCGTAGAAACATTTTAGGTGAAGCTCGCTGGATTCAAAGGAAATCAACTGGGGAATGACCATTGACCTCATAACCCACAGTAAAGCAGGTTCTTCATAATTATCATGTTTCTCTGTCTCTGGAATCTGGAATCAAAAGTACTTTTTCGGTTGATAATATAAGTGCAAGAGAAATACAATGTTGGACCGAAATCTAGGCCTAATACACGATATCTTGGTGCCACGTCAGATATCCAGTAACATTCCTGTCTATAGATTCTCTGTCCATTCTGATAGGTTAATAATGCAAGTTAACCTGCGGACAATAATAACACGAAGGCGCAACGCGCACGCCTCTTCCATGTAACGAATCAGCCCGCGCCGATTTATGCGCGCCCGCCGCCCGCCTTCATTGCGCTCGCACTTTACACAACCGGACTGATTTAATAGAGTATTTCGCACCATGCAAGGAAAAATCCAAAATTATGTAATATTGATACATTTTGTTAAAAGTAAGCGAAAAATGGTAATTTCTGTTCTAAAAAATGAAGTATACATTTATTATTTCAATTTTAAAATTCAGGTTTGTTAATCTGTTTTTCAAATGTCAAAAACGCTATACGCCATGAAAGCTATCGGCGTGACGTCATTAGCAGTGTAAATAAACAATGGAGTATAACTTTCTTCCTTTATTGAGATGTATTGTTTACACTGCGAGTGACGTCACAAGCATAGCGCCGAGACGGCCGAGACCGTGTTTTCGTGGGGATTTTTGAAATTTAAATTGAAAAGTCTTTTTTTACTTAATATTTGTTTGCAAATTTTTTTTTAAATTTTTTATGGGTTTTTATGAGATACGAATTCATATAAAAAGCTTTTGACATAGGCCGTAATATCCTATTGCTGTTCACGGTAAAGGACACCCATGTTCAACCTCGAGTTCTTATGTCCTATCGAAAGTAAATTCAAGAAGAAGACGATTCAATTTGACGACCCAAGTGGCGCAGTGGTTAAGACGCCGGTGCGCCGCGCTTAGGGTCCTGGGTTCGATTCGCAGCAGAGCAGATATTTGAATGATGAATTTGAATTTCTGTTTCTGGTCTGGGTGTGTTGTGTTGTTGTCTTGTGTGTGTCCATGGTACCCACGACACAGCCACCTAGTGTGGGGCTATGAGTGTGAAATTTTATTTATTATTTCTAATATTCTATCGAAAGTAAATTCAAGAAGAAGACGATTCAATTAGGTACCTGTTCACAAACAGTATCAAAGAACAATTCAACCTCAAGGATATTTTAAGAAGCCATTAGATAATGTAAATAATCCTTGACCAAGACGGTAGCCACATATCAAATATCTTCGGTAATCAAAAACCAAAAATAAGCTTTAAAAGAATGCTTAGGCCGGCCTGACTAACGTTTGGATGTATGTCTTATGAATTTAATTTGTTAGTTTTATTAAAATTTACTTTATATGCATACCTAAAAATGGTAGATATATCGTAGATTGATCTAAATGTCAGTAACCCATTAATGACCCACTACAGCGTTGGGTCTCCTCCCACAATGAGAGGGATGTAGGCCTTAGTCCACCACGCTGGCCTACTGCGGGTTGGTGGACTTCACATGCCTTTGAGAGCATTTTTTTTGTGAACTCTCAGGAATGCAGGTTTCCTCACGATGTTTTCCTTCACCGTAACAGCAGGTGATAAAGCGTACATAACTTTTTTACAAAGTCATTGGTGCGTGCCACTGGGATTCGAACCCGGACCCCTCGATTCGAGGTCGAATTCTAAGCCACTGGGCTATCACCGTCTGTTACTTAAAATCTGATAAATCTTATAATAAAAATCTCTTAACATTTGGTAGCGCATAGGACGAAAAGTTCTCAAACAAATGATTCTACAAACAAACCACTATCGCCGTTCACATCCGTATATTTTAGCCAAAACGGCAATTTCCTTCCTACAAGCCATTAAACCAGCCATAATGAAGTCCCCCACGCAGATAATATAGTGGGGCGGAGCGGGATGATTTACAAGGGTGCAATAAAAAGAATTTAAGGGATGACCCCCGGGAAGCGCATAAAGATGAAGTATGATGCCGCGGCTTGAACCAATTGCTGAACGAAACTCTTCTGGAGTTTTATGAATGGAGTAACTCGTGTTTAATCGTAATGTGTGGTTAGGAGAGTACTGCTTGGGTTCCCTTGGCCTGCTTGTGTTTTAATTCAAATACACCCTGATTCATCTTGTTTTTCAACGTTTCTTTGCCATCATTCCTTTCGTAGATAATGAATTTATTACTCTGAAACAGACCGATAATTGAACGAGCCGTCTTTTGAGTTTAAATATTACGTTGCTTCTTGTTTTCTTGGGGATAGAAAGCTTGTTGTGAAACAACATTATCTTCTTATTAGTGAACCGCAAATATAACAAAGGTGACCTGAATTTGTCTTGAAACGTTGCTCCTAATCTTATCATCAAATTATTTACTATTTTCAAAGACATAAGTTACTTTTTACGTCAGAATTTTCTGCTTTTGGAGCTACAATGTTGTGCTGTAAATAATTTTATTGCACCCCCATGTCCCCCATACACTGTAAAGCCCCTACTGCATTATCTTGTTGAGGAATTTTGATGCGCCTTTATAGTCCCATTAGGACCATCTTTACGATGGGCATTAAATATTTATCTATATCGTACCCTTAATTTCCTTTTAAAAGTATTAATACGGAAAATTAGCGTTTGTCTTGACGCTTTTATTATGATAGCAATGTTGCGAGAAATCTCCACGGCCTTCTAATTCGACTTTTAAAAGCCGTCAAATGTTTTTGATAATACACAGAAGAAGCATATTTGACAATAAATGAGATCCAAATATTAGTTTGGATAAGACGAACTTGCAAAATTTATGTATAGAACATGAAAAATTCAAAAATTGCAATTACAATACAAGTGTTATACCATTAAAATACTCATAATTGAATCTTCCTGATCTAAATACAAATTTTCCCTCTTAACGGCGACTTACACAGAATAGATGGTGACAGTCCGACGACTACGACTAGACATACAACTACAATACAACACTCTTCATTGTGCACATACATACACAATCAGTTTACAATAAAACATGAGAAAAAACACAATTGGCGGTGTTATCGCTACGAGCGATCTCTCCCAGACAACCATCTAGGTTGTTGTTTTAACCCATTAATGACCCACTACAGGGTCGGGTCTCCTCTCTTAATGAGAGGGATGTAGGCCTTAGTCCACCACGCTGGCCTACTGCGGGTTGGTGGACTTCACATGTCTTTGAGAACATTTTTTATGAACTCTCACGCATGCAGGTTTCCTCACGATGTTTTCCTTCACCGTAACAGCAGGTGATATTTAATTTTATAAATCGCACATAACTTTTTTACAAAATCATTGGTGCGTGCCACTGGGATTCGAACCCGGACCCCTCGATTCGAGGTCGAATTCTAAGCCACTGGGCTATCACCGCTTTTTGTATCCATGTAAACCATCTAGGTAACTAGTCGAATCTAGGCGTTACAGCAAGAAGAGAGAAAGTATGGTGCACGAAATGTGAATATCAACTACTACTAAAGTATCGAGATCGAATATATTAATTTTATGGTGAGCTGCTACATTGAGAATTGTTACATTGCAGGAAGCAGATATTTGATACAAGTATGTTCAAATGCCTAACGGTGAACTGCAGCGGTGATAGCCCAGTGGCTTAGAATTAGACCTCGAATCGAGGGGTCCGGGTTCGAATCCCAGTGGCACGCACCAATGACTTTGTAATAAAAGTTATGTGCGATTTATGAAATTAAATATCACCTGCTGTTACGTTGAAGGAAAACATCGTGAGGAAACCTGCATGCCTGAGAGTTCACAAAAAAAAATGTTCTCAAAGGCATCTGAAGTCCACCAACCCGCAGTAGTGGTGCGTGGTGGACGGCGGCCTACATCCTTCTCATTGTGAGAGGAGACCAGACCCTGTAGTGGGTCATTAATGGGTACTGACATGACATGTTCAAATGCCTAACTAATTACTAACTATTCGGTACAATACATTAGTTCCTTCTATACCATAAATCACACTACACAGAATACACACATGTGTCATGTATACACAATATACGTTATATGGTTGGATACACTAGATGATATGAATCGACAGACAATCCCCGAATCCCTTTACAAGTTTCCAGTCCAGTGAATTGCAATACGCATTAACTCTCCAATTTCGAGCTCATTATTAAAAGCTTATAGCCCTTGGTGGTACTGTTAGGAAACGGTTTCATAGCGAGAGTGTAGCGAGTGAAGAGTAAAGCTTTGAAAAGACAGACAGAAAAATTCTGATCAAACTTCAGTTTCTATTGGTCTGTTGTGTATTCGAAAAATTTATGTGCTATTTCGTATCTAAGTCATGACTGTGCTGTCTGTAACCTATTAGTAACTGACTTCAGGGTTGGTTTATTCCACAGAACATTTTTTTATCTATTCCGTGGTTTATTCTTATAATGAGAAGGATAAAGGCCTTAATCCACCACTTAGTGGCTTAGTGTACGTATAAAAATATTTTAAGAGGTCCAGGTTCAAATCCAATGCCACGCACAAAAACGTAAACAAATACGCACTATCTTAAAGTGCCGTGTGGTTTACAATATAATAATAAATAACGCTTCACACTCATACCCCACACTAGGATTCCCTGTGTCGTGGGCGCCATGGACACACACAAGACAACAACACAACACACCCAGACCAGAAACAGAAATTCAAATTCATCATTCAAATCTCTGCTCTGCTGGGAATCGAACCCAGGACCCTCCGCGCAGCGCACCGGTGTCTTAACCACTGCGCCACTCGGGTCGTCGTAATAAATGTCCGCTCTTTCTTTTCTTTAACATGTTGACAAAGGCATACGAAGTCTACCAACCTGCATTCGGCCAGTGTGCAGGACTAACACCTATGTATGTACATCCTCCTTTAAGCGAGAAGACACCCGTTTTTGACGCGTTTTTCAATAAGCTACAAACATTCCTGTACCTATCGCTTACTACTCTCAGTCGCACAACACCAGTATAGACACGGCATGGTTTCGACGCAATTTCAATAACAAAGCCACTAAAAATTTAATACAGTCATTGATTGAAACCGAATTTTGTATCAATTTCAATATGCAGTAGGATTATTATGCTCCCCGTCGCGCCTCGCTCGTTTGAGCCCTGGCCTGAGTATTTTACGTCAAAGATAAATCTGTAGATATACCTACCACTGAAGAAGGGTCAGTGTGCACCTTCCACTTTTAAATAATATAATTTTGATGCCCGTGTATCTCTCTCTCTGTTTCTGAAATCTGACAGATTTTGATACAAAAATATTGTTATCTAAAGATATAGAATAAGTATAGAAGTATACGAGTACCTAGGTACGTATAATCTTCCATCGCAAGAGGTGGGGTAAAGACATATGAAACTTAGGTATCTTTTAGCACCTTAAAAATGTTAATTTAAATTATCTGAATTTAGAAATTTAATGTAATCCCCCTTTTTAAGCACCTCCTAATTAAGCAACTAGTTAAGCACTATTGAGCAGATTGTGACGACTTAAATATTATTATTATCTTCGAAAGAGATGCCGATGCCGCCACACGATCCTGAATCACGCTATCGATGTTTTCTACATCACTGACAATATATACAAAACTCCGACATGACGTAATCGGAGCATTGGAACACTCCCGAGGCATGATCCACTCGCCTGGAAAGTGTGCTCTCTTCGCGATAAGTTGATTTTGACATATTTTTTTGTCTTTGACGGCTATCAAACAGGAAAGCTTCTAATTCTTGAATATTTTATACGAAGTATCGTAACGTAGTCTTACTAGTACGTTTCAAAGCATTTCTGTACACTTGTTTGATCCATTGTTCGGTTGGATCACATTGTGAACTTTTACCTCATCTACGTTCATAATTATCCGGGACCCCGGGAGTCGCCGCGGGATCCCGCATCGCCGCCGGGAATTATTCCCAAATTTCCAACTGCTCAACTCAATAATGGCGATGATACTGCAATTTGAAGCCACCGTGAATTAGTTACCTACTATTTATTGTTCAAAATAACAAAAAGTTGACCAACGTCGGGCGTGGTCAACACCTGTACCTTAGTCTGAGTTTTAGCGATACAGAAACGAATCGTTTGTGCGTTTCGTTTCGGATAGATACGTAATTCATACACAGCTTACTACACAGGAGTCCACACTGTAATAACAAATAGAGGTAAAACATTTTTAGAGGAGTTAAAAAATTAAAATCAAATTTTTGTATGGAGTGAAAGATATGAATACTTATCGTTAGACATTATAATACTAACAAATATTTAATACCTACGGGATAATATTAGTTCGAAATTTTACAGTGCATTACGGCCAATGCATCACGGTTACTATGTTTCATTAATATTATTAAACATTGAAAGAGTGTTTATTAAAAATAAAGCAATTTTTGTGATGATTTATCTAATGCTTTAATAATTTTTTAACTCTTCTAAAAGTCTTTTTCCTCTGTTGGTTATTACACTGTGCATTTTCGTCTGGTAAGCTGTGTGTGTGCGTTTCGTTTCGGAACTGCTAAAACTCAGACTAAGGGTACTGGATGGGTCACCGCTAGTACCGAAAGAAAGTGCGCTTCCGTGCTTTATTCTTCACGACTCTGCTTACAAATATTGGAAACTTTAAAATTCGCGAAATTATTGTTACACTTAATTTATTATCCATCCATATCAATTTAAGTTTGTTTCAATTCAAACTTCAATTGATTTGACGTCACAAACCCCAAAATTGCATTTATTTACGTATTTGCAATTCCGAAAGTAGCTTTAACGATTCCTGACGGTAAAGCCACTGGCATGGCGTGATAAAATGCCATTAGGTAGTTAGCGAATCAATGGCCACTGTGGAACCGGTTACATTAAATTTGCTGGAACCATAAATCATGGGAAATTTATGTCAATTCCCTCACGTGAACCAACGAGGGGGTTGCTAGTTGAGTGGGATGGTTTTTCGTGTATCTATTCATTTCTACGATTACATCCATCCTACAAATATGAGGAAATACACAGAAACGGGAATACAGATAAATATACAGTGTGTCCGGTCGCGAATTAGCGATAATTTTTAGTTTCATCCATATCACGGAAATTACTGGACCGATTTTGATGAAACTTTTATCATTCCCTAAGTTGAACAAAATGCAAACAAACAAAAAAGAACGAACACGATCCGTCAATTAGTTTCGAAGATATGCGAGGACAAACATACATACATACACCCATGAAATTTGGTTTTCTTGTTTGGAAGCCGTAATAGATAAAAAATGTGCAATTCTGAGAATATTACATACATAGTACCTACGTGTCGAATTGTTAACCTCCTTTTTTGAAGTCAGTAGGAAATGTTTTTGTTTAGTTTTGTATTATTTTTGTATTTTCATTTTATTTGTTTAACCGGAGCTCTTAATAAATAAATAAATCCTTGCAAATTACACGCGTGATCCACAACCATTACTCAGTAACCGAATCAATAGGCCATTGTACGGGCGGTGCATTAAATTTGTGGCCGCCATAACTCATGACCACCATAATTCCCAGCACAAAGACCACCGTGTGGTCGTGATTAATGCACGCCACCACGGGATACGTGAGCAGTAAGATTGAGGGTGGTGTCGGTTGTGACGTAGCATAAACATATTTACAGTACCCTTAGTCTGAGTTTTTAGCAATGACACTACTACACATAGATACGTAAATCATACAGCTTACTACACAGGAGTCCACAGTGTAATAACAAAAATGAAAGCAATAAATACGAAGAAAAATGGCTGATTTGAGATTTCGTGAGAGTAGAACAACGCCGGCCCAGTGTGAGATAGAGGTAAAAGATTTTTAGAGGAGTTAAAGTTAAAGCATTAGATAGATCATTATAAAAATTGCTTTATTTTTTATTAACATTCTCTTTTAAATAATATTAATGAGACATAATAACCGTGAATTAGCCGTAATGCATTGTAAAATTCACTCAACTCATAAATATTATCCCGCAGGCAACAGGTATTAATTAAAATACTGTAAGTACCTAGAGTATTTTAATTAATACCTAATTATATTTAATTTAAATTTATTATTAAAAATTAATTTAAATAATATAGTAAGCGATGATAGCCCAGTGGCTTAGAATTCGACCTCGAATCGACGGGTCCGGGTTCGAAACCCAGTGGCACGCACCAATGACTTTGTGAAAAAGTTATGTGCGCTTTATAAAATTAAATATCACCTGCTGTTACGGTGAAGGAAAACATCGTGAGGAAACCTGCATGCCTGAGAGTTCACAAAAAAAAAACAAATGTTCTCAAAGGCATGTGAAGTCCACCAACCCGCAGTGGGCCAGCGTGGTGGACTAAGGCCTACATCCCTCTCATTACGAGAAGGAGACCCGACCCTGTAGTGGGTCATTAATGGGTTATTGACAAAGTACCTACATTAAAGAATACCTACAAAACCATACCGCAAAACAATGAGAGCCGAACGAATGATGTAATTATGTAGGTACGAACCGGAAATATACTAATATTACTAATACATATTGAAATTTGAATTGCCAGGGGTGGATTGTGCAACGTAATAGAAAAGCAATCACTAACATTGGGGCGGTTAGGGGTGGCCCATCATTCATAGGGTTGTGAAGTTGATAAATGTGATTAATGATGTCGATATCTGCGATAAGGTTTATAGGTACTTCTGGTTTGTGATGAGGCTAGTAAACTTTATGATTAGAACCATCTACACTTTAAACATATTGAAGCAGCGTGGTGAAAGCCCTGAGTCTAATAAGGGATTTAAATTGATTAATTTCGAGGATCATTTTGTATTTCTTTCTTGGTGATATCTAACACTGCCTCATACTTCGACATAGTCAGCTAATTTTATTTGGCTAGGATTTTAGGTAAGATGTTAAACTTAATTTGTCTATTTTTTCCTGCGAAGAAGTAATGTATCGAAATTACCAACTTCATACTGACAGTATAAAGTAGATAAAGTACAAACAAGCCTGAAATGAGTACTTCAACCCTGTGTGTACTGTATTTGAAAGTGATGAGTAATTCTTGGGCTCAACCCCCTCCGCTCCCTACTAAATGTAATAGCAAATCATAAATATGTGTAGACAATAAAGATTTATAGATCGCTGTTTAAGGAAGTGTAGTGTAGTGCTCAAATTGCTTACAGGAAAGCAGATACAAAATGCCACTAAAGAAAAATAAACAACCATTTGATTGAATTCCTATCCGCTATCTGGTATCTTATATTTATCGATAATTAATTAGTTCTATCACAGTCTCATCACGCCCACACCTAACCAGCGGGGTACCGCAGTGTATCACAGTGGGATCACTAATCGCATTCATCGTATCTATTATAATGCAAATTGAACGCTCCTGTAGACAGGAAACACTAACGCAATGTAGCTACACCATTTCACGTTATTCAATTAGGTTAGAAACGCCTGATGTTTTCTCTCTGCAATCATGCTGTTACGTGATTGCAGATAATGTGCTATATTTTTATTTAATGTGAATACCTATTGAATTATTTTTTGCAATAAAACTTGTGAATATTTCATTGTGTAGGTATTTTATTTAACCTGTACTTAACTATCGTAACACTTACAAAACTTAAATAAACTTTCTACCATTAAAAAAAACGGTATCAAAGGATCTATTTTTAGTCAATTAAGATCAGTTAATATTTTAATTAAATAACTATAAAAAACAAAGTAACAAAATCCCCAGAGTTTTTACAAAACTTTTCTATTGGTTCTATCTCGTGTTTAATACAGTAACTACTAGTATTTCTTGCTACTGTGCGTTGATCTTAGTTTAATAGTATTGAAACAGATGGCGCTATTATCCAAATAATAAACAGGTGATGTTAAAAATACTAAAAATATATTATTTTTAGTATTATGTAAATAATTGAATATTTTAATTAAAATGTAGGTCGAGTTTTTATTAAAAATTATCCACAATATAACTTTTATGAAACGCGGGTATCGCCATCTATGAAAAATTTGTGTAACTAAAATGATTTGGTGACGTCTTTTCGACGACGTAGTTTGTATCGGAGTACATAGATGGCAGTATTTTTCATTTTATCAACGAATTTTTTACTAACACAATAAACATGAAACGAGTTTTTGTTGCAATCCTTTTACACTTACAGTTTTTGTTGGGTTTCCACAACAGAGGGTGGCCTGGACATACTCCACCACGCTGTTCCAATGCGGATTGTCGGCTTTTTCAAACCGCGTATAAGGCCTCCTTATAAAGTTTACCGACTACTATCTTATCGATAACACCCGGGACCGACGGCTTAATATACCCTCCGAAGCACGGAATGCATCACTAGCGATCACCCATCGATCATCGCCCCCGACGTCGCTTAACCTTTTCATCGCTTGCGACGTACCTACTTCAGCAGTAGGGCCTATGCCTTACAAGTCGTCTTATTAATAGCCGGACGAAGCAATAGCAAATTTTAATATCTGCTTAGACTCCCAGTGGTTCTTCCACTTATAATTCTAGAATTATACATTGAGTAGCAAGAATCACAACAGAGTATATTGAAAGGCATTACCGTACCTACAATTTTTCGATCGCCCTATGTTATGTACATCCCAGGACATTCGGTGCAAACTCGGTACAAGAGCACTAATAAGTCCAAACTTACTTATCAAACAGTATTGATTGTTTTCTTCATAAATTCTTTTGAAGGTTATCAATAACATATGAGGTGTAATGCTTGACTCATAAATCAGCATTTTTCGTAGACTGTAATACACTAATATCTCGAATGTAAAGGAATTTTTCATTGAAATATAAATATTGTGGGTCAACTCACTTTCACTCGGCTATCTGATCCCAAAGTAAGCTGTGAGGTTGTATTATGGTAACCAGAAAGCTGATAAACCTAGGTAGGTACAAACATACCTATTTTTAAAAACACACCCACACACAGAACAAACACTTTTGCTCATCACACAAATATTTGTCCTGGGTGGGAATCGAACCCACGACCTCCGGCGTAGTAGTTAGGGTCGCTAACCACTAGACCAACAAGCCAGTCTTTATTAGTATATTATGTGTAGATAATCACCTCGTCACAAGGATAAAAAATAACAATCCTATCCAAAGTCTAGAACTAAGATGTCTGACTCAATTAAACTTCAACAAACACCTCCTAACCGAAACATAAGCCATGGACAGTATGTTGCTTCGCGGCGGATTACATGGGCGGCGGTAAGGTACCTCCCGGTGTGAGCTAAGTACTACTTCAAGCCATCTGTTTTTAAGTGGTCAGTGCAGCCCACTTATCTTACGTCTAACCTGAAATAAGTTAAAGTTAAATAAAGTTCCTTTACTTATATAAATGTTTTTACTAAAAAGAACAAAAAAAACTACCAATCAATAAATTTAAATGGTCTTTAAAACAGTGGCTGGTCAAAAAAGGTTATTATACGGTAAAGGAATTCCTTAATGATAAAATAAAATAATAATAAATAGATAAATAACGCTTCACACTCATAGCCCCACACTAGGATTCACTGTGTCGTGGGTGCCATAGACACACACAAGACAAGAACACAACACACCCAGACCAGAAACAGAAATTCAAATTCATCATTCGAACCTCTGCTCTGATGGGAATCGAACCCAGGACCCTCCGCGTAGCGCACCGGGGTCTTAACCACTGCGCCACTCGGGTCGTCAATAAAAAAACAATTTCAGGATGACAGAGGCGACAGTCATTTACAGTCCTAAAGCTGCCGACTACAAGACGTGCTTCCTTGTGTTTATACCAGGTTATAATCAGAGAGAATGCACTATCACACAAAAATGCAAATAACGAACGGAACAATGAATGGATGGTACGCAATTTCAATGTAAATTATGTTTATAGATAAACAATTATAAACAGGAATGTAGTAACGCGCGTATAAATAACTAAATAAATAAATTAAAACTGTGTCGAGAGTTTTTTCCTCCGGCTTTTTCTCTCTTTCCCAAGTAATGGGTGGCACATTGCATAGCCGATGGTCTTCTGGTCGTTATTCAAGGACCTTATTCCACAGCGCGGTTATCGGTAAGGTTATCGGTCCTTCGAACGATGTGGCCAGCCTATTGCCACTTCATTTTGCTAGCTTTGAGAGCTATATCGGTTACTCTTGTTCATCTATCGATTGCATTGTTACGTTTTTTATTGCCTGTCGAGTTGTTACTTCTAAATTCAGAAACTCCACTAAATTTGATATTAGATCGACCTTCGTCCCTTCTTCTGATATTGTCCATAATACAATTACAAATACATATCTGCATACCAACCCCAGCAAAATTATTCTTATCTCACTATGATACGTTTATCCGTAGGTACAATGACATCAAAAACCTTTGTAAGTAATTAATTTTTTTGAATATTTCGCAACACGTGATAATCACTAGATAAGGAATTATCTTAAAATTAAAAACAGCGATGATTGTTCTGTGCTTTATCAAAAATTTGGTGCAAAATTGGGTATGAGATCCGTTTCCTTTGGGTAATCATTAGTTGATTATAATTTCTGCGATAGAGTCGTGTACTAAAGTTTTGGATTTATTAATGTAATATTACAGACAACAGGTAATTCAGATTTTTTTTTACTATCTTAGAGGCATCGCTCGTAATTTTGAGCGTTCAAAGCTTCATTGCACCAATGCGTCCTTAAATTCGTTTCGGCTTTCTCTGCTATAATGTATGCATACATGTATTCAACATACTGTTGCAAATTTCTCTTGAATTACTTCGGCTATGGATGGAAACCGTAATAAAATTCCATTGCGCAGTTTGAAAGGTTTAGCGCCAGAAACGACTATGTAACTAATGTAGGGAAGATATTTGTTGGACATTTTGTAACGATCAGTTATTTACTATCAATTTTGAACCAGTAGCTTTAGATAACAATAAAATAGACAACGTTGGCTGACGCAGATTAAAAGTTCAAATTAATTCAAAACAAAACGATGTTGCTCGCATAACAACAACACTAGTGATATAAGTTTGCAAAACAATAAAGATATTTCGGTCACTTCAGTCGAGACACTTATAAAAACACGATGAGTCTTACAAATTTAAGTAATAAAGTTGGTGTTGTAATTTAACTAGAAGTGAATAAATCATTGCAGAATGACAATGGAAGTGAAAAAGCGTTTACTAAGCGAGCCAGAATGCGAGATGAAAGAAGATGAACCGTCAGAAGAGAAGAGTTGGAAGTATTGGGATCCCTTAACAGATGGATACATGAAATTGGTGGAGAAATATGCGGATTCGTTTGTGAAGTGGTTTGAAAGACTACCAGAGTTCATTAGTACGTTAGTAGCTACTTTTGCTGTGTTCACATTTGGTGCCACATTAAGAGGTAAGGTTTTAATAAAGCTTTTGATTGACTAGTAAGGTTAAAGGTTCGCTCAGGACGGTACTAAGACTCCGTTATTTTTCTTATCGTATCAATGTTTGGCTTTGTTGTTAAAACTTTAAGAATTCGATATCTTAATATATGTTAGGTATAACAGTACGTTTTATTTATAGACAGAGCAAATTCATTAATGAATTTTTAATGACAGATCAAGTTGTTAGAATTTCTTACTAGATTTTCAACCGGGGTTGAGTCAAAAGCTTATAAATTTACTGAAAGATCTGTGACCTAATGCAGCTGTTATCATTAAAGTTCATTACCCACGCATGAAATAAAGCAAGCTAAAAACAAAACAACTGTACCGTGAGCATGAACTCTATCGTCAAAGTATTCGTACGGTAAACGCAAGTCAAATGTCAGTCTGTCTGATGATAATGTCCATGAAACACTGAACAATAACCGTTATCTATAGGACAATTTTGCCCAGTATAAACAGATATTGATGAAATTAATTTCATAAACAAAAACATTATGTTACATTTTCCAATAGACTGAAGACTGTTAAAAACTCTATCACAGAAAAAAATAGGGAGCTATTCTTTTTCAAGCTCCTGCAATAGATTTTTTTAGTTCAAACTTCAATTGCATTTCTAGTTTTTAACGAAATAAAACAAGAAACAAAGAAGAACTAGCTCATACAGTTTTCGTTCGACCGTTTTTGATTATTTATTTTTTTATCTCGAATTGTGGAGAAAAAATGTCGATACTAAGTTTAGTATGGAGTTGGCTGTAACTCTCTTTTTGTCCACTGTTGGGCACCAGTCTCTCCCCACAACAGGAGGAGGTCTGGAGCACCCACCGCGCTGCTCCAATGCGGATGCATCGATATTATTATTTATATAATATGGCATTCATTTTAGAATTACACATTAGTGTACCATTAGTGTCCACCAATCCGCAGTAGGCCAGCGTGGTGGACTAAGGCCTAAATCCCTCTCATTACGAGAAGGAGACCCAACCCTGTAGTGGGTCATTAATGGGTAATGGGGTACCATTAGTGTACACATTAGTGTCCTACCAGATGAACCTGAAGCCCGGCTGAAGTACCCAGGACCGGGTGGATTGGCGTCGATTAGGGAGGCCCATGTCCAGCAGTGGACTACCAAGGGCTGAAAGGAAGGAAGGAAGATGATTTCACCATCTCCACTAACTTATTAGGTTACAAGGTTAACCTCCAAGAAAAAGTGTAATAAGAAACAAGGAAAAGTGTTAATCTAATGTACAGACGCTTACTAATCGACGGGATATCAATCTTAATGCCCAGATGCTCAATTACCGAAGTGAAACCATTCTGAATGTTCAATAGATTAGACGATTATGGACACCCCACACTCCGTCACGTAGCTGATGACGGTGACGCAAAAATATTTCATAATACCCTTCAGTTTTAAAGTAAAATAGTATTGATAAGATAAAGATAAAACAATTTGATTAACTAGACTTTCGCACGTGGCGATCACTACCTTTCTTATATTTGTTATAGCAGGTATGTTTGTACGTGTTTTGTGTTTGGTTTGAGGTGGGGTTATCAAAGAGACCAGAGAATATAAGGGGATCAAATTAATGTGAAGCCAAAAATGAAATGTTAGTGAATCCACCTATGAGCTCAATTTTTATGTGCTTTGGTCTCTATGATGTCTACATAACATCAGGTAGCCTGCACGCTTGTATCTATATAATCCGTCAGATCTCTTAAGTCGTATGCTGCACGGCTCTTAAGTTATAAAATATAAAAATCGAAATACATTACCGTTTGGACCAAAAAACATAAGTCTTTGGACCGATTCCTGTTGTATTTGTTAAGATGCATCTTATTTTTTATGTAACTGGTTTAGATCTAATTTTGAAAGTTGAACAAGAACCTTAATCATATTCTATGAAATTCAAACTCTACTGTGGGATCAGATTTGATGTCAATGCATTTTTATAATAAGCATCACCTGAATTGACATCTAGATGAAGGAACAATCTTCTTTGGTAGCTTTTGTGACCAGAAAGTAGTGTTAAAACACAATTTTTCAGACATTCGACCTCTAGACTAGAAACTTAAAAGAACAAAAATAGCAGCAACACATACATATAATAATACATATTGTTCCATAGTAACTAACAAATGCGGTAATCTTTTTTATCATTAACATTATCGGTGAAACACAAATCACCACGAGTGATCAATTTCAGCTGTTTTAATCAAAAATAACAGTTGCGTTTGTTCAATTAAAAACAATTTCATGAACCTCGTGTGACTGCAACACTTCTTTGGATACTGCTGGAAGCTGATATCCCCGATAAAAAGACCACGGTCGAGGCCATACTTGCATATTGCTTACGAAACAGTTGTTGTTAACTAATATATCCCGGTATCTGAAAATATTTCGTTTAAGAAAAATTAAAAAGAATTTGTCCAACAAAAATCTAGCAGCCTTGAGTCTTCCAACCAGTTTACCAAATTAAACTTTCCTTTTCTGTTAGCCTTTCGCTAATAGTAACGCATATGCGATATAATCAAAATTATTTTACTTTTTTAATATAATTGGAATCGGCAATATTAATGAAATGATACAACTTAAGAATGTTTTCTGTATCATGTCCATTACAATACTGATAGTTCCTTTTACAACCCTCGTGTTCTTCTTCTTCTTTCTAGTCCTAGCTTTTGAATTGACCATCTGTAACAACTTTTTACGAGCTCCAAACTCCTTTTACAGTTACCTACTGTTACACAGTATATTTTATCTATTTATAAAGGTGCAGACAATAAACGCAAGCAAAGAATACATCTAATCTTACATATATTGCTTTACGGGAGGAGTTACTGTGAAATTTTAGAGTTAACTCGTCTCCATAATTCGCTTTAAACTTGAAACTTTACGAAAAAAAATTTACGAAGTTGATACACTTCGTAAATTTTCAATGCTGTCAAGACCAACTCGTTCATTACCTTTTCAACTTTGTAAATTTATCCTGAAATATTCGAGTAGGATTCTTGCTTTAACATTTCGCCAATTTCCATATTAAATGATTTATATATATAAATAGTAACGTCATTTTCTTATTTAGCGCTTCCAATATCAATATTTTCTTTGTTCACCTTGTTAAGGTGATATCAACGTTATGTCTATTAAATGATGAAACAGATTTTATAAGCTTCTAAACGGAATAAAATTGGATTAAGGTAAATGTTTTCCCCAACACATTCAAGAAATTGATAGAACTTGATTTTTACTCTATCTGATAATACATCAAGACTACTTTATAATGGGCTGATGACCAATCGGTGCTTTAATGACTTCAATGTTTCGATAGCATTCTGCCCTAGAAGGTTCCTTAGAAAGAGTAATGCTGTTTGCCTCTAAGTTTAAATTATACTTACGAGTATCTCATCTATGATCGTCGACGAGCGACACATGGGAGTCTTATCAAAATAAAGAAAGGCCAGGCTTATATTTCTAACTCCAGACTGTTTCTGTTGTGATTGGAGGTTCTTTAAATTTAGGTTTAGTTTTATCTCTAGAAGGTTCCCTAGAAAGAGCAATGTTATTTTTACTTGTCACTTATCTTAGTCTATGCTGGCATTTCTTATATCTGTCGTTTTTTATATCGTCTATCGCTATTACTATGCAACACATTAAAGTTGCATTAAAATAACGAAAGGCTTATATTCGGACTCCAGACTGTTTCTATTATGATTGGATTGGTTCATTGAAATTTAAGAAACTTTTAAGAAAATTTTATTGGAATCACAAACAACATTATCGCCAATATTTTGCAAGGATCGTTCGTTTCGTGAACTTTTATTCCCATTGGAAATTTGAGAAAACAATTCATAATAGCCCCTTGTTTGTACAGTCAACAATCTGGTTTTGGATCTAACCAATTATGTTATATTGTTTGTGGGGTATTCAGCTTGTTCGTGGGGTTATTCTTTCTTTCTGCATTTTTATTCTTTACACGTTTTTAGTCTCTCTGAAGCAAGGACCTGGAGTATAATCAACCTCGCTATTCGATACCAGCCATATTGATGGTCAGTTCATTTCGAATATTATGAAATTACTCATAGGGTCTTCGACGAGGCTCTACGAGATTGCTACATATCAATAGTAACTTGCATTGGCGATGTGCGAAAGTCCTGTCCTGAATGTCTCAGTCTAGGCTATTGACATGTTATGTTTCAGTCATTTTAGTAGGATTTTTATGGCGATGTTTGACGTAGTTCTTTTTTTTCTTTAATGTGGGGATGAAGCGTTATTTATTTATTCAATTAATTATTGTGTTTGTTAAATCTAGCGCGTTCGCTTGTAACCTCGCAACTGTACGCACGAGCCTAGTTTGCCTTAGAGTAATTCACCTGTGCCATCCCTGAAGCAGCAAGAACATCAGACTATCAGAGCACTTATCCAGTAATTCCCATTCTTATTTCCAGGAGAATGGGTGGTTATTCTGGTAACAGCACTGAAGCAGATCTCAGGGCACACACAGAGCGAAAGGAACATGACTACTGAAGAAATATACAAGCTCCTCACGTTGGAGAATCTGAAGATGGAGAACTTCAGCACTATATTCATATGGGCACATGTGGTTTCCTTTGGCACATATTTCTCCATGGGAGGATTTTTACATGTAAGTGTTTTGGTGGTATTGTCAGTAACCCATTAATGACCCACTATACGGTCGGGTCTCCTCTCACAATGAGAGGGGTGTAGGCCGCCGTCCACCACGCTGGCCTACTGCGGGTTGGTGGACTTCACATGCCTTTGAGAACATTTTTTTGTGAACTCTCAGGCATGCAGGTTTCCTCACGATGTTTTCCTTCACCGTACAGCAGGTGATATTTAATTTTTTATAAATCGCACATAACTTTTTTACAAAGTCATTGGTACGTGCCACTGGGATTCGAACCCGGACCCCTCGATTCGAGGTCGAATTGGTGGTATTACCAACGTATTATTAGCGACCCATGGAGCACAGTGGTTAAGACACTGCCTGCTGCGCGGAAGGTCCTGGGTTCGATTACCAGCAGAGCAGAGATTTGAATGATGAATTTGAATTTCTGTTACCGTTTTGGGTGTGATGTGTTTATGTCTTGTGTGTGTCCATGGCACCGACGTCACAGGGTGGGTAATGTGGAGCCATTAATCTATCGTGAAGCAGGATGTTCTTCATGTCATGAGTTTTGGTTGGGGAGCTATGGTTGCCGGGGATACTTTATTTGAGGCGAACATCTTAGTCCTCAGGAGTAGCAAAGCAATCGCATACAACCTCAGATAGGGTTTTTTCCCTATTTGAGGTTGGATGCGGGCTTCCCTGTGCTGCAATGATCACTTAACATCAGGTGACCTGCATGCCTTTTTTATATTCATTTACAATAAAAAAAATTATTCATTTCATAGTAGCTCATTTGCCAATAGAAAAATAATTATAACCTACTACTAAATATTCTAATCAAGTGTGATAATATTTTTAACACATGTCATTATCTATATAGGTATTAGTGGTTTTTTATCTTTCAATACTAATGATGAGACATACTATTATTTAATTCACGTGTTCTACCACGATTATAACATTATTACTTTTATTGAGTAGTTCATGCTATTTTTATTGCAAGTAAGTTTGCGAACATTTATAAAAAGATTTGATTGAAAATACGTCTCATACCCAATATAGTTTAGATGAACTCGTAGTTATCACTGCAACTACAGGTTTGAATAACAATATCAAAAATACAATTGCGCAAAAAAAAAATACTAAAAATCTAGCATGTAATTTTAAAGTTCCTAATCTTGTTGACATTATCTTCGACAAATTATGTAGAGCCATATTTGTTATAAATATATTGTTAGGTAATAAAATTGAAGTAAGAGAAAAAACTAAAAAACTTGTAGCTTGAATTACTAAATTACTCGCTGAAAGAACTAAAATTAGGTAAAAACTTTCCTGAAACGTATTTTCAAAGGTCCTTTTAGAACGTTTTCAGAACTCGTCTCCTCACTGAAGAGGTGTAATTTTACGAAAACATGACATTATATCTGTCACTTTTAAGTAAAATTACGTGGAATTTTGTCGTCGAAATGAGTTAGGAAATGTAGCAAATTTTCAGTACAGAGAGATTCTTCCTAACTTTAACTAAGGAGGATAGGAGAACGTAGATTCCTAGTATAATTTAGGTAAATTGTAGTATAATTAGTATTTAAATAGATTAATAGGTATAAAAGGAAAATAATACAGTATCGGTGTGAGCTTAATTACAAAATGATATTTTAGTTTTAACTCCTTATCCAGGTGGGTGTCTGGAAGAAATCGTTCGGAACGATAAGTCCACCAATATACAATAACGTCTCATAGATAGATATAAAGCATGAAAGATTAAATAAATAAAGATAGAAATAAATAAAAACCAATCCAATCTTAAAAACTTCGCTCCAGTAAACAGTCCTCTTCTGAACAGAATATAATTGTTTGAACAGTGTTTTGCTAATTAATTCTTGTGTTTTCGTGTTAATTTAGTGCTGTAATTTCTAGACTTTTAAACGACCTACATAAGACGCTCTTAAAAGTTAATTAACGTTCCTAATTGTTTTCTTCTCAATGGGATCATTCTTAGAAGTTTATGAGGCGAAAATTTAGTATCTAGTAGTTTTTGTTTCGCTCCACTAAGTATTTAATAAACTTAACGAACACTTAATTAAAGTAATGTTTAAGACGTAAAACTAAACTTTTTTACAATAGCTTCGAAATACTTGCAAAATGTTGCTTTCTTACCTCACAAATACTCACATAAAATTTTAGTTAGCTTATAATACATTAAGAGGTGCCCCAGACATCATTAAGTTTGGAGAAATCCATGAATTTAGTCATGAACCAAAAATATCTTATGGTCTCTGAATGAAGTTATGCATGTTTCCGTGTTTGCACTCGTATAAAAAAGATACGCACGCATGCAAGTAGCTTGTAACAACATTGTTTTTTTGTTTTTGCCATCAGTTCTATACACTATGTATCAATATTCATTTGTGAGCGGATGGCAATGGGGTGATATTGACACACACGATAGCTGTCACGTGTGTTCCTTTATTGGGCCTAGTCATACTGCACCATAGAATAATTCATACTTATTTTTAAAAGAGTGATGGGAGTTTTTTTCTGCCCACTTTTTTCTCCTAGTCTACGTTTTGCCTGAGGGGCGATCAAAGCGGATGTTTGTATAATGTTAAATGTATGACGTTCATTAAGTGTGCATAAATTGTACCTAATAATGAATAAAAGCTTTTGAATTTGAATTTGAATTTGAATTTGAATTTGAATTTGAATTTGAATTTGAATTTGAATTTGAATTTGAATTTGAATTTGAATTTGAATTTGAATTTGAATTTGAATTTGAATTTGAATTTGAATTTGAATTTGAATTTGAATTTGAATTTGAATTTGAATTTGAATTTGAATTTGAATTTGAATTTGAATTTGAATTTGAATTTGAATTTGAATTTGAATTTGAATTTGAATTTGAATTTGAATTTGAATTTGAATTTGAATTTGAATTTGAATTTGAATTTGAATTTGAATTTGAATTTGAATTTGAATTTGAATTTGAATTTGAATTTGAATTTGAATTTGAATTTGAATTTGAATTTGAATTTGAATTTGAATTTGAATTTGAATTTGAATTTGAATTTGAATTTGAATTTGAATTTGAATTTGAATTTGAATTTGAATTTGAATTTGAATTTGAATTTGAATTTGAATTTGAATTTGAATTTGAATTTGAATTTGAATTTGAATTTGAATTTGAATTTGAATTTGAATTTGAATTTGAATTTGAATTTGAATTTGAATTTGAATTTGAATTTGAATTTGAATTTGAATTTGAATTTGAATTTGAATTTGAATTTGAATTTGAATTTGAATTTGAATTTGAATTTGAATTTGAATTTGAATTTGAATTTGAATTTGAATTTGAATTTGAATTTGAATTTGAATTTGAATTTGAATTTGAATTTGAATTTGAATTTGAATTTGAATTTGAATTTGAATTTGAATTTGAATTTGAATTTGAATTTGAATTTGAATTTGAATTTGAATTTGAATTTGAATTTGAATTTGAATTTGAATTTGAATTTGAATTTGAATTTGAATTTGAATTTGAATTTGAATTTGAATTTGAATTTGAATTTGAATTTGAATTTGAATTTGAATTTGTTCTAGTCATGACTGTTTACAATTCCAGTGGTACTTCTACATGAAGAGACGGAACTCAGCGCATGAGTGGAAGATCCAGCCGAACAAGTGGCTGTCCCCCGAGTTGGAGCGTCATGAGATCCTCGTGGGGAGCTTGTCGCTGCTCATCACCGGTACCTATTCCGCCTTCCTCGCCTGCTACATCATGAACGGCAACCCATGCACCGTTTACTTCCAGTTCGACGAATACGGCTGGCTCTGGTTCTTCCTCCAGTTCCCTCTCATATTTCTTTATACGGTTAGTATTTTTGACGTCCACCATATGACACACCACTCGTTGACGTTGGGTGCTGATATACAGGCTTACCCATAAAACATCAGCAACCTCGCAGCACTAGGTAGCTAACACAATAAGCAACAACTTCTGTTCTACGACTTTTGGTAATTTGTTAATTTTTAATTTCATACGAAAATATTTATTAATTTAATTTCCCGCTTCAATTTTTCTAATTATACGCGCATCGCAAAGATTACGTCAACAAACCGCGTAAGAACTTCGCTTGCAGCGCTACCGCCTTTGATTGAACTTGACCTATTCGCCCACCAGTCGACCGTCGGTCATGCGAGCATTCATGAATGAAACATACTTTCGTAGACTTTCAAATGTCACAACAGTGGAACAAAAACTTATTTAACAATTTATTATTTATGTACCTACTTATTGAGTTAAGTTCGAACTCATGGAACAAAAGTTGTTGCTTATGGTGTTAGCTACCTAGTGCTGCGAGGTTGCTCATGTTTACGGGTACCGGTAGTTCTATCTAGCTAGATAGAGCTATCTACTCACTTTGGCAACTGCTAAAGTGTCTGAACTGAGCCTATATGAGTTCATTCTTGCACTCATTGGACCTGATGAAGAAGAAGCAAGCCGGGCAATACCCTAGAACAAATGATACATAGAAAAAAATGTGGGATGGAAAAATTTAAGGCACCAGACCGTAAGTTCGTAAGAAGACCTAAATTTTTCGTCTGCGCTAGAGCTGAAGAAAGAAATTCTGGGACGAACCTATTCCAGTGCCTACATCTTGTGCGATTGCGGTAACACTTCGTGATTGCCATCATCCATCACCGATCGTCCAGTTTTATTTGCAAGATTTACCACTTTGTTGTCACAACATAATTGATCTGAACATAAAAACATGAAAAACAAGTAAAACAACATTTGTCTCTACCGTTAAGTAGCTCTTAATAAATCCAATACAATATTCAACAACTTTTAACAAGTAAAAATGCTTGTTCGTTGGAATTTTCTTAGATTTTCTTACCGGTAATATTGAATTCCTATTCTAACAAGATGATCTTGATAAAAGGTGTCTTTGATAAAGTATGAAAGAGATTCTTGTTTGCTTGGCACTAAATTGCTTGAGGGAGCTAACATTTTGCCGTGTAACAGATTTTAATATTATTTCAGTTGGATTTTTCTCAAAGTAACTCAGCAATTTTGATTTGATTTAATTATAATATTTCAAATATTCTTGGATTAAATAAAAAAATTAAAGGTAATGTAAATTTAATGTAAAATCCCGAGCTTTTGGACCTCTGTATAAAATATGCTTCTCCTTTTCCTTTCTCTTAATTTTTCTTCCTGTTCGTTTTCCCCTTATTCATGCGTCACTTTCTTTTGTTTCTATAATTTTTAGCTCGTAAGATCTTAAGCTTTCGGATCTCTTTCTAAGATATGCTTCTCCTTTTGCGTTCTCTTCATTTTTCTTCCTGTACCTATCCTTATTCACCCTTTCGACTTGCAACCACAGCTTACCAAGCCTTCTCTGATCCCAGTGTTCATATCCCCTTATTCGCCTTTTACACTTGCAACCACAACTTACCAAGCCTTCTCTGATCCCAGGACTACACCACCTACATCCTCCACCGGCTGTACCACACGCCGTGGCTGTACAAGCGCTTCCACAAGCTGCACCACAAGTACAAGCAGCCCACCGCCTTCTCGGTCACCGCCATCCACCCGGTGGAGATCACGCACGTGCAGCTCACCATGTGCCTGCCGCTCTTCGTCGTCCCCGTGCACTGGTGTAAGTGAGCTAATCGGACTTCTTCAAGAAATTGTTAAAGAAACTTTAAACTAACTCTAAACAGGCATGCATCACATGTGACTCATGGGACCAGGTGGTTTACAAGAATAAATTAAACATTGGTATGTATCATATTTGGCTCATTGGGCTAATTGGCTAAAATTATCTGTTAAATGCGGTTATGAATCACATGTGACTCATGAGACAGTTAAGTGGTTTAAACATGGATGATGTATCATATGCGATTCGTGGGACTAAGTGGTTAACATTGTCATTTAAAGTCTGGTATGTACCATATGTGACTCGTGATACTAAGTGGTTTTAAAGAATGAGTAAATATGGGTATGTATCACAAACGACTCATAAGACTGTATAAATGTGATTCTAACAAATATTTTGTATCATATGTGACTCTTATATGAACGGGTATAAAATAATGATAACCTATGGGTATGTATCATATGTGACTCTTATATGAACGGGTATAAAATAATGATAACCTATGGGTATGTATCATATGTGACTCGTGGGACAGCTAAATGGTTAAAATATAATGCATTAATACTATACTTACACATGACCCGTTCCTGTAATGCATCGTGGGATGTGTCGTTTGAACCTGTTACCACTGTTAAAAAAGCGTTATAATAACGGTACAGGCCTACCTTTCAGAAAAAACTAGCCACTGAGAAATTCAACATCCGCAGTGGGGCATATTAAAAAAGTTACCTCAGCCACTATTAAATTGAAGTTTCATCTAAAATAGAATTCAATAAGTAGATTCATTTGACCCATCCGCCTCCAGATTCTATTTCGCTGACATTACTCCCGAGGGAACTCTGGCATTCCGTTCGATTTAATAATTCAGAGCGGCCCAACTTTTATCGACATGCCAACTAATAACTATCTTGGAAAATACAGTTTGCTTACTTAATTGATTCTTTAGGAGATTAACACCATCTTATACATACATCTTTACTTTAGTAAGGTAGTGTGTTGTCCCGCTGCTTGAGTCGATCGCAGTGATCGAAAAAATTAAGCAACGCAGGGCGCGGTCAGTACCTGGATGGGTGATCACACACTTGTTTCCGTGCTTCGGAGGGCACGTTAATCAGTCGGTCCCGATTACTCCCGATTGTTATCGATAAGATAGCAGTCGTTATACCTTGTCAGAGGCCCTAATTTTTACGTGTGCAGTAGTATCTCGCCCGGAAGGTTTTACCGCCACCTTCTTAACTTGCAGAGAACAGCATAATTGTTTCTGCGTTCCGATGTGAGGTGTGGTTGTCGAAGATACTTTATTTGGGAAAAACCTGGCTTAGAATTCGACCTCGAATCGAGGGGTCCGGGTTCGAATACCAATGACTTTGTAAAAAAGTTATGTGCGATTTATAAAATTAAATATCACCTGCTGTTACGGTGAAGGAAAACATCGTGAGGAAACCTGCATGCCTGAGAGTTCACAAAAAAAATGTTCTCAAAGGCATGTGAAGTCCACCAACGGGCAGTAGTGGTGCGTGGTGGACGGCGGCCTACATCCCTCTCATTGTGAGAGGAGACCCGACCCTGTAGTGGGTCATTAATGGGTTAAAAACAACAACAAGCGTCTAAGGTCCTAAGGATTCTCTTACTCGAGAGATCTGCGTCGTCATGAGGAAACCCGCATGCCTGACAGTTCGCCATAATGTTTTCAAACGCACGTGAAGTCTACAAACCTGGTGTTGAGCCATAATCAAATATGAAGTTACTTTTGAAAACTACGTTATTACTTTTGAAAAACAAGTCTACGAATTCTTCATCATTATTTTTAATACATTGATCTGCGAAAGACGATCCATTCCTAATATTCCTGTTGCTTTCATACAAATAATCATAATTCAATGTTCTTTTACCTATCTATATAATTATATTCCCTTTGCCTTGAGCCCTTCATAGGATAAAAAAAATATTCAGGACAAAGGTTTTATTTAAGCGGATTAAACGTCAACCCCCTTGCCTACCTTTTCGTTAGTAGATGGATAAGTGTACATAACAACCTAATGTAGTAACAATGTACGGTTAATATTGAAGGTATACGATGTTCATAGAGATGTTCCTTGTGTAGAAATCTGACAAATGACCAGCCCGTGTCCTTATTGCCATGTCACCCCCAAAACAAAAGAATTGAAAAGTGCCATAGATTTTCAAAATGATAAAAGTAAAAATAGGGTTATGAATCATTTTTATCATTGTATGTATGTATGTAAGTGTCTACCAACTCGCATTAGGACAGTCCAGGCCGTCACTTAATTGACATACGACTACGTAACTGGCACACAGTGTGAGCGCTCCCATAGTATTTCTAAGCTCGGGATTGTTCGTGTGTGAACGTACTTATACGCATTGAAACTGAGCGTGGCCTAAGGCCTCTAGTCTTTAACATCCTTCATAATCGAATCATGATCATTCTTACCTATTTTCCACAGTCCCCTTCTACGCGGTAGCAATATACAACTACTACCACGGCATCATCGACCACTCCGGCATCAACTTCAAGTCCTTCTGGTGGCAGCCCTGGCAGCCTGACGCGGAGTTCCACGACCAGCACCACGAGTTCTTCCACTGCAACTTCGGCTTCAACATGTCTCTTTGGGATAAGGTGACTATAAGCTTTTATCTTATCTGTGGTTTTTGAGAAAGATTTGGTTGCAAGATCAGCCTATAAGCTTTTATGTCGTCAGTGGTTTTTTGAGAGATATTTGTTCGCAAGATCAGCCTTCAAATTTTTGTAGAATTGGTACAAAATTAAGTTACTAAGATAAGATATCGAATACTCTTACGATACAAAATCGAGATAACAGCGCTGTGATAGGAAAAAATTATGCCATAACAAATATTATGCCATTTACAAAAATTCTAACTCTGAAATCAATCCATGAATGAATAAAATGTATGAGTCCTAGAGTTTCCAAAACACGTCCCAAGCAGAAACTGCTAGTAATATTTCTAGTTGTAAAAATAGTATTATTTCTAGTTGTACAAAAACAAAACAGCAACATTATTGATATCTTCGGCGTTATCTCAAATTTGAGATAGGTAATCGTTAAATTGTTTTTTTCAGTGGCATGGAACAATGAGGAAGGTTAATAAATTATATACAGAGGACTTCTACCACGGCGAAGCACCAGCACTGGATTCTGCCAAAGCCAAAGAAATAATAGAAAAAGACCCTGAAATACAGGACAGCCTGGAAAAAATGAAGAAGACTGGTCTTAACGCCTAAAACTTAAGAGAATAAGAAGAAGACTTAAAAGAATCAAATCATAAATTATTATCCAATGCAGCACCCAGAGCATAATGAACATTATCGTAAAAGTATTCGTACAGTTAACATGTGCCATTAGTATGGGAAGATATCAAACAAACTGGCATACTAATATCTGACGTTTGGCTTATAAAGGCTTTGACGTTAATGTTCATGCTCACCACACAGAATCAATCGCACCACACAAAGTTATCTGTTGGTGAAATACTTGTTATCTCTTCAGCCTAAGAAAAACCAATAAAGAACCGCTAAGGTATAATGAAAATCGTGACATAACCGAAATAATATCTATATAATAAGTCAGACAGAAACATTCAGTGTTAAAATTAAATAATGAAACCGAATTAGAAGAAGTTGTTATTTATTACGATTCTGATACCAATGAAAATCTTAAACAATTCATAACAGTAATAAATAAAGTAATAAGAGGCCCACTTCAAGACTTAGCTTTAGAATATTTATGTTAAAACTTAATCGTGTTATTTAGGAGTAAGTATATTTTAATTTGGAGTTAAATTAATAATTGTATTTTATTATATTTATTCACAAATGTTTGTTTCTATTATTTCTGCCACATATATTCACACCTTATTATGTGGCTTATACATAATAATATTATTATGTGGCCTACTGCGGGTTGGTACTTTTGAGAACATTTTTTTTGTGAACTCTCAGGCGTGTAGGTTTCCTCACGATGTTTTCCTTTGCCGTAACAGCGGGTGATATTTAATTTTATAAAGCGCACATAACTTTCTACAAAGCCATACCCGCTTTAATCCATCTAGTAGTTACTAAATATTACCCCAGACAAGATCTCGCTCACCTGAAGCCAGAAAACAACATTAATATTGTATGTCTCAAGATCACAATAACTTATCCAGAAACAGATATCGATATATCCAGATGGTCCATAACTCATGGAGAAACTGTGCCGCAAAAACAAAACTTATTCTATATCCCACGGAGGCGATAGATTGAAACAATGCCGGGAACATAATAAGAAGGCTTGGGCGATGATTAAGCTTTCTGAACCGATACTCAATATATTCGTATTGTATGGTAGTTGATAAATATACAAAAGTAACAATTTATTGTTAATATTTTTTGATATAACTATCAGAAAACAAAATAAAGAAGAAGCAAAAAAAATTAGGAGATAATTCAATGTTTATATTTTTTAATACAATCGTCAAAGAATAAAACATGGCAGCAAAAAATGTAATGAATTTCATTCTTTTTTATTTGGTTTCGGAACTTAATGTAACTACAGAACTAGTTAATTAAGAGCTGTGTCAACTAATTTTTGAAAAAAAGTAGCAATAACTCTACTGTTAAATATTTCTTAACACTGCATAAAGTATTAACACTGCAGACGCATAAAGTTTTATCTCAATCGGTTGTCGCAAGACAAAAGAACCAACCTACCAGGAAACGCGACAAATTTAACAGGTCTTTGAATGAAGCCGTGTTCTTTTAAAACATAAATGACTCTAAATCGCTATCTTTGTTAAGACAATTAAACATTGTACAGTATCTTTTTCTCCATGTTTCATCCAAAGGAAAAACGGAACAAAACTTACGCGTACCTACGTCACTCACAGCTCGCGCGTGAGGCCCCACTGACTAGCCGTTTCGGAACGGCCGCTGTAGCGTAGGTACATTTTTGATACCTACAGGCCAGGCCTGACCAAACTTAAAGTGAGCGACCTTGAAATTAGACCAAAAATTAATCACTGCGAGATAGAATCGAATCTCGAAAACAAAGAATTTTAAAATGGTTACGATCCTTCTATATTTACTTTTTAATTTTATTCAAACAGGACCAAATGGGTGAGACGTATTGTTATTCAGCACAAGCAGTTTCTCCTACTCAATTATAAAGCAATATTTCCTTTAATAAATATTCAGTTTCGAACTTTTTATCGCCCGCCCCTAAAATAGGACCTTTCAAGAAAGAATCCCTCTTTTTCATGCCGACCATTTATCACTTCGGTGAGACGGAAAAAATTGCGTCGGTCTTAAGGGGCCCAATGAAAATAATGTAGAAACGGTAGGTACTCTATTTGATTTATACCACCCGAGAATTTACATTGGCCCCGCGATAATTAAAGTCGTATGTCCTTATGCAATATTCTCGGGGAGAGGTCTGGATCTAAGCGTTAAAAATGGCTCGCGGAATTTCATATGAGACGTGGAGACGATAGAATTTTTTGGAAGAAAAATATCGCAAGCAATTTAATTTAGGTCGGCAAAATCTACAAGTAGTAAAATTCATTGCAAGATATAATATATTCCTGCTGAACTAACGGATCTATCCCACCATACCCCTCTATCCAATAGTGGACCACCTTTTGGGACTGCGGAATAATACGGAAATATACCCAGGGCCCCGACAACCAAGCCTCTGGACCACTGGAACACACTGTGGGGTTGTAGCCGGTAGGAGTCCGGCATCACCTATATTGATCCCAACCCATCAACCGAGTAAAAAAAGATCTTTTCCTATCATTATCATGGCTCTGTGATCTTTATAAGGGCACCGTGAAACCACTTGCATTCTTCAGAGTTCTCCATAATTTTCGAAGACATGTGAAGCCCACCAAATCACGTTTGTCACGCCAGCACGATGTGCTGATGACTATATCCTTCTCATCTTAGGAGGATACTCCAAACTGCGGTCAGCTATCAATGCCTTTACTGTGGACTTAATCCACAAGCCGCCGCACAAGACAGAGCCAGAAATGATGAAATTCGTAGAAGAACGAAGGTAACCGACAGAGCTCTTAAAGTTTGCAAATTAAAGTGGCATGGGCTGGCCACATCGTTCGCAGGACTGACAACCGATGGGGAAGGAAGGTCCTCGAATGGCGACCACGTTTAGGCAAAAGAAGCACAGACCATCCTCTTACCAGATGGACTGACGACCTGAAGATGACAGCGGGATACCGTTGGATTCAGAGGGCCCAGGACCGGGTGGAGTGGCGTCGAATAGGGGAGGCCCATGTCCAGCAGTGGACTACCAAGGGCTGAAAGGAAGGAAGGAAGGAAGGATCAATGCAGTAGTACTCAGTGAATCTAGTACTACGACAAGCACTGTAGGATTCTTCGGTATTCCAGAATTCTGAATATGCCAGCTTAAAGTTGCGGTTACGATGTCAGAAGTTATTAGAAGTTACCGCCGGTAAGTTGGAGCCTTTGTACAAGTTTATTTCCGGCCGCGTCAGAGTCACTACATACAGCCTATTTTCTTTGGGTATGGAAATTTGTAGCGGAAAACAAAATACCAATACTTGCTGTGGGAAAACGTTTACCAGAAATTCTAGAGTGTTCTAAGAGTAAGGGAAATTGCAATAGAAGTTACATGTTTATTTCATATAATACTTGCTACGTCTGATCTCCGTATGTAACGTTTCGTTTACCAAAAACAATTCTTAACTCTTCTCACAATAATAAATCTTTTAGAATTGAAACAGACACAGACATGCGACAAATGTAAGCAATCACGTTGCCGTACGAGCAACTAATGGTAGTGTGGTAAGTGTATTTAAAAGGAATAAAAAAATTAAAAATGAAATGAATAACATTTTTACTAACTTATTACAATTTAATGAAATTTAATCATTTAAAATTAAGAATAAGATTATTAAATTTCCCAAACCTTTAAAATAAATACCTAAAGAGATATGACAAAGAGCATTCAATCATTCGAATACGGATGGGGTTGTGTATACATTTCAATACAAAGCACAAACATGGTTGGTTCACGAGATTTTATTTAACTTATTCCGTTCCAGAAAGTTTTAAGGGACTAAATCCGCTGTAGACCACCATTTCTGGCTGTGTTTGACCTAAACAAGCCTATACTCGCGGCTTTTACTGTAATTTATTTACTTATTTTTCTTCAGTACTAGAATTCATAAGATCGAGAAAAAAGAAACTAAACTGACATAAAAAAATGTCTGAAATAAAATTTGTTACGCACTTTAAGGCCTATTATTTTTTGCGGTTGGTGTCGTTTGTATCAAGTATTTTGTTTCTATTGTTAAATTTTGGTACCAACCTAAAAAGGAGTAGGCCTAAAGTATGTAACAAATTTCATTTCACACTTTTTTGGTGTCGGATAAGTTTTTTTTAATTAATATTTTCGTAATTTTAGCATGCCGCCCTACAACCTGCATTTTTAGCTCTACCTGTCGGGACAAAAAAAAAAACACAGTAGAGTGGGTAGACAGACAAATCTTCTTATTTCTTTTCTGTATGTATCTACTCATAACAAAAGTGTAAAAACTACATGGCAGCGACAAGAGTTTGTGTGCTAAAAGTTTGAAACTTGTTTATTTCCTCGGATGATACTGTAGCCGGCGGCTTCTCCTTTGTTGAAGTTTAGAAAGTATTTTTTGTATAATAAGTTTCCATTATTAAAGATTTTTTTAATTTTATTTAGATTATGCTCAACATTGAATCGAATCGAGTAGCAAATGGGTTAGCCGGTTCCTAATTCTGTAAGGCCCTATTCGCAGATAAAGGATTTTTGTAACACTTCAGTTTTCAAAACCCAACAAAAACTTTTCAAAACTTAATGTTTTGTAAAACCTAGAAGTTTGTAGCTCACTTTAAAGCTTGCCGTATAATGCATTGTGCTTGCACCGACCTTTGAGCTTTCGGATTATACGGGAACAGTTCGGAAATTTTCCGCCGTTTTCAGATTTTCCACTTTGATCCCGCTGGGGTCGCTGAACGCTTTCTGCTCGACTTTGGATTTTCTAATCTTTTAGAAAGTTCTGCATGCTCTAGTTTTGACTGTGTTGACTTATAATTGGGAAAAAAATTCGGACGAATAAGCAAATTTAACGATAAGAGAACTTATAATAAAAAAAAAATTGATTTTGTTATTTTATGAGTCGAAAATACTAATGTAGGTTTGTGTGTTTTTTTTTATAAACCTTTTGTGATTCATTCTTATATCGCTTTATTATGTTAATCCTGCCAAATAAACAACTGTTTTTTTCCTATCTACTCTCTAGGACCTAATTATTACTTTAATAGATTATTTCTTAAAACTCTTTCGAAGAGTATTTTACGTTCATCCAGTTACAACACCAAACATCCTGTTTGCAACTTGATGTGGTCTTCAATAGACTGTAGTAATCTCCCATCATTTAGTCTGTAAGTATATGAAAATTTCCCCTTTTTCCGTTGTAAAAATAAAAACATATTGTCAAGTATTGGTAACTCATAAGTACCGAAGTTGAGAAACACGGTTAGTTCTTGACGTACCGTAACTACAGTTAGATACTATGTTGTTAGCAATACAAAAAGTATTTACGTCACGTTTAGGTAAACAGCACGATGAAACTTACAGCGTGTATAAATTCCCGATTCGTGTATAATTCTCCACGGCGTTCAGGTGTAATCGCGATCGTTCGACTGCTAGGCACGTCGCCAAATTTGCGACTTTGCGCCACCTTGCAACTGCAATCCTTGTAAATGTTCAATTTATTTTTACCTAGGTGTTTTTTAAGCTTAACGTAATTGTTTATATATTATGTTCTCTATCAATCAACATTGAAAGCGTGGTGAAGTATGCTTCAGGTGCAATATTAACGCACCAATGTTTTTCCTGTTTCATGCTATTTATTGCACATATTTATAGTAATAAAAGACTATTAGAAAAACTATGAAGGTAAGATTGTTTCCATCTAATATGGGTTCATTAGTAAACTTTGTAGAATTTTAGTTACTGTGGTTTTCAGTCATTTTAGAAACTAAGCATGATAGAACTACACCACGATGTTACATATTTAGCTTTAAGTCCTTATTTACAGCCTATATAAATTCCCGATTCTTAAATACCTTTAATACGCGAAACTTTAATACCTACTGCTTAAATTTGTACGTAACACACGTATCACACTATCAAAAATTAATTTCAAAGACGACCAATCACTTTTTAAAACAAACAAGGGACTAACACAGACTAAATATTTCATACCAATTCATTACTACCAAGAGCTCTTATTTTGGAGTTTTTTTGGAGTTTTCTGTTTACTATTTATTTACTAGTGTAATATTTAATCATTAGTTAGAGCTAAATACGAAAGTTGAAATTCCCTGCGCTGGCGTTCTATTCAATTAGACTATTCGCTTCGACGTGAATCACCTAGTTGTCTTACTATGGATAGATAAGCTACGAAATAATATCGCTGTGACACTTAACGCTAGATATGATAGATATATCACGCAGGTTGGGTACTTATTACTTGAATTGTGTACCAATAAGTAGCCATGTGGCTTAGGATCCAGCCTCTCACTCGAGGGATCCGTGTTCGAAACCCTGTAACGACCACCAATGTTTTTGTGAAGAAACCGGCATGCCTGTGAGTTTTTCATAACTTTCTCAAAAGGTATGTGAAGTCCACCAACCCGCAGTGGGCCAGCGTGGTGGACTATGGCCTGTGTCGTTCTCATTGTGAGACCAGACCCTGCAGTGGGTCACTAATGGGTTAAGGACAATTTTATAGGGGGGAGAAAATGAAGATTTTTTTTCAAAATGAAGAATCCTACATGCCTGTTTGAATATAATATTTTCTAAAGCAAGTGAAGTCCACCTACCCGCATTATGTCAAAAAATAAATCTAAATCGTTCCTAAAGCCAGCACCCAGTAATGATATTTTGGTTTTTCAGTTACTCTTTGCACGTGAGACACTTACTTGACTAATTTCAATTTAAATGGTAAATTCGTTTCAATGATATCTCTCTTGAGAGGCTTTTAATTCTGACGAAGGCTGCTTATCTTCGCTAAATGATTCATGAGTCGTAACATTCGGACTAAATAATAGTAAATTGCAATTTGAGAGAAATTTCTTCATTTTATTTTTATTTTACTTTTTATTTTACATTCAAATGACTTTTTGTGGAAAACGTAATGTTTAATTCATAAAAATATTCATCAAAGGTTAGTTTGGTTTTAGTTTTAGGGATAAAAATGACATCGTTCTAAAATTTCTTCGTTCGTTAACTTCCTACCATGTGAAAAATATTATGTTGATGTCTCAGACCACAAACAGAAATTAAAATTCATCATTAAAATCTCTACTCTGCTTAGAATCCAACCCAGGACCCTCCGCGCATGCACCGGTGTTATAACCACTGCACCGCTCAGGTTGTCAGTAACTCAGTATATGTACTCGTATAGCGCAATGATTAAAAGTCAACTATCTTACGACAAACAGAAAATTTTGTTCGAGGTCTCACAAAATCTTTGTCCGAATGGATTAAATAAAGCACAGTTTGAAGTTGAGAGATTGCAATTCCTTCCAATAAAGAGGAATCGTAAATCCTTCCTGGAATGTATTTCTCCGGACGGCAGGAACCACGATTCACTTGTACATGACCGAAAACGTTTTATTTTGAAGAGCTTTGGAAAGAGATATGTTTGAAATAAACACTCAAATGTTTATAGTAGCTTCAATGAGAACAATAAAATATGAATGATGAAAGTATTTTTTGTGCTGTTTAATCTAACTAATAAATAAAGCGGTGATAGCCCAGTGACTTAGAATTCGACCTCGAATCGAGGGGTCCGGGTTCGAATCCCAGTGGCACGCACCAATGACTTTGTGAAAAAGTTATGTGCGCTTTATAAAATTAAATATCACCTGCTGTTACGGTGAAGGAAAACATCGTGAGGAAACCTGCATGCCTGAGAGTTCACAAAAAAAACAAATGTTCTCAAAGGCATGTGAAGTCCACCAACCCGCAGTGGGCCAGCGTGGTGGACTAAGGCCTACATCCCTCTCATTACGAGAAGGAGACCCGACCCTGTAGTGGGTCATTAATGGGTTATTGACAATAAATTTAGTATTAGTTAGTAAGCGCGCATACATAGCCCTGCTGCTCGAGTAGATTTCAAGTGATTGAAAGTTAAAAAACGTTTCTCCATTTAAAAAAAATCTGTTTTAAAACGTTATCGTTTGTTTTATTTATTCTTTTTATTTATTGTAATTATTTACTTCAGTTTTATTTATTGAAAGGTACACGCTCAATACCTACTGCTTTATTGAAATGTTGTTTTAAGTCACTTGCCAAAGATTAAATACCAAACCACTTTACCCCCGAAAGTAAAGTTTGTAGCCTTTCGTGTCGCCTTTAAGTTCGGATTAACTCTACGAACGTGCGGTCAGCGACTGGGAACTCGATCGCAGTTCAAACGATCACGAATTGGTAGTGGTTTTACAAGGATGTTAATTCTTTTTACCCTGGGCCCTGATTCTGTAAGTTCCAAAAAATTTGACATCAAACTGTACGTCATTTCATGAACGACAAGGAACCTTAATGTCTATTCTATAAAGCACACAATAGATTGTCACGATATTTGACTTATTTGACGATATTTGACTACTTTTAAGCCTTTTTAGACTTTTTAGAATTTTGAATCAGGGCCCTGGTACAGACCTCGCCCGACGTTGCTTAACCTTTTCGATCGCTTGCGATCTACTCCAGCAGCGCGCTTTTTCTCTTGCGAGGAAAACTGCATCATTGATACAATCGATAAATTGTCAAATTGGAGCAGGGGTCGTTCTAATATTCATGTCGCACGCAAAAGTTGCTTATACGACAACGTCTGATTATCTTCATTAGATAGTTTTTATTCTGAAAATGTCTTGTTTCTGTTCCTCCTCTAAAACCTTTTTCTTTGTCCACTTGGCAAAGATTTAAATCTGTGGTTTTGTTCTGCCTACGGTTTGAACAGCCTTCACAGTCGCTGCTAAGTTTCGGACTAACTTTCCCGACGTGCGGTCACGACTGAACTAGTTCGCTTAAACGGTCACGAACTAGTGGCTCGGTTATACTAGTATTTGCTATCAATGCTTGCGATCAATTATTGGAATGCTGACGAATAATCCTTTTTAATTAAAATAATTACATAATTTATAAGATAAACATATGCCACATAAACGAGCACAGTCGAATAAGTTCTTCCTATATTATTCTCAATGTGAGAGGATACCCAACCCTGCAGTGGGTTACAGACATTGTTGTTGTCTGATGATTTTTCATTTTCTTCTTTTTGTCCAAGCCTACTGCACTTAGCAAAGATTTAAATCTGTGGTTTTGTTCCGCCTACGGTTTGAACAGCCTTCCGAGTCGCTGCTAAGTTTCTGAATAACTTTCCGACGTGCGGTCATTGACTGAACTAGTTCGCTCAAACGATCACGAACTAGTGGTTACGTTATACGAGTATTTGCTATTAGTGCTTCAAATTCTGATGAAATGAAAATGACTGAACATTCACACACCGCTTACACGGGAAAATCAGCAAAACAGACAGTTTCTAATTATTTTTTTTACTAATTTTTTTTTTGTAGTATGTACCTATATATTTGTGAACGACAAATAAATAAATAAATTATTCTTTATTTATTTTGTTTTTCATCTTTGTGAAGTCCACCAACCCGCATTAGGCCAGCGTGGTGGACTAAGGCTTCTTCTCATTGGTCATTAATGGGTTACACGCAAGAAATTGAAGTGATTCACATATAAAATGTCATTATTTGGATTCGTACACGGCCAGATATAGGCGATTCGTTCAACCAATATATTTATTCCTTTCTCATTAAACGTGATTCCTTTCATGTGGTCCATTCAGCCGACACAAGCCGATGGTGGCTTTATTTAATATTGAAATAAGCTCGCGATTGTTCGGGAACCCTTTGTGGGCCGGAATTGGATTACGCGGTCCACGCGTCACGCGAATGATACCGGCCGCGGCCCTCATAGTTCAGGAGCTGGGAGACACTTTTTAAGAAGCGCTTGTCTGAGGCATCGTAAAATCGTGTTGGATCGATTCTTTGTGATATACAAACAACAAAATACAAACCTGTGGGTGGGCTGTGTGGTGGAAAGAAGGATTTTGCAAAAAAAAAGTGTTAGGCGTTTTGAAATTTTGACAATATTATTTTAAGTAGGTATTTAAGAAATAAAAAAATTTAAAAATTTGTGATTTTAAACAAAAATTTTAAAACGCATTTTTGGCCCAAATTCATCACCCGCCATTCAGATCTATGTACATTTTTGGTGTTCGAATGTTACAAATACGTATATACAAATATAATAGGTATACGAATACGTTCTAATATTCAGCATGAATTAATGATGCCTCAAACACTTTTCGAATAACGTCCACCAGCTCTTGGGCTATAAGTACCGGGAGTATTCCTCCGGAATGATTTTGGTCCTATTTGCTCTATTGATGCTTGACATGCAATACCTTGGTAATGAAAAGTAGATATTTTCTAAAGGTTTTTGTACAGGTTTTCATTGACGAAAGTAATTTGACTGTGATTGGTACGTTTTAATTAATTTGATTTCTATGCCTATTGAGAGGAAGAAAATTTGAATGGCTTCAACTCAATTGTGATGAAGAAATGAATTGTTATCTTGGTTTACATTCTATTTAAGTATAATAAAATCTATCTGTGAATTTAGTACTGATATTAAACTTTTGGTATAAAGTAACATTTAGATGATAAACATCTTAGTATGTGACTCTAATTACCTATATTCAAAATAATTAATATAACTTTGAAGTTATTTAAAAAAAGCCTGTATTTTAAAAGTCACTTCCTTTTCCTGTTTTTGCAGAAATCCCTTAATTTGATACCCATATTGTGAGAATATACCAAATAACTAGTCCGCCATCTTGTGTTGGCCGCCATATTAAATTTAGGGTGACGTCATTTACATAATTTCATTCAAATAACATTTCATCTCAACCTTCTCTTCGATGTTTCTCCGCTCGTTCCTTTGAATCCAACTGTATTCCGCAATCTTCTTCGTCATTAGTCCACCTGATAGGAAGGCCTCCTTCTGCCGAGACGTGATCGCCATTCGAGGACCTCTTTTCCAACAGTTGTCGGTCCTGCAAACGATGCAATGTTTTTTATTATGAAATCGGTTTTATTTAAAAATTACAAAGGAAGGTACCATCATTAATCGATTATGAGTTAAGACGGTTGAATTGTTGTGCCGTCATAATTATGTCCATAATATTATAATTGGACACGAACTACCCGTCAGCGACGTTATCGCTCGTTAGCGCCATTGTTTCAGTTCGAACTTCATTAAGCGGCCAATTAGCGCTTTATTCGCTGGACAAAGCCGACGCTTTCACTGCGGAGTTTCGGGTGGCAAGTACTGGTGCGAGTTACTTGAGTGTAACCATTAAAAAATATATGTGGTTTTAAGAGAATCTGTTATTGTACAACCTATGAATCTTTTTATCTTACGTCTATTACAATAATGACAGTTCTTATTTTCATCATTCGTGTTCTTCTTTTTCTTCCTCTGCGCCAGCCAGTCTTAGCTCTTGAATTAACCGTGAAAGCCGTAGCTTTAGCCACCGGCAGCAAATGCTTACGAGCTCCAAACTCCGTCTTTCACCACCTAATTTTATACAATCTGAATGAAGTATTTATTGCTTGGTCTTTGTTATAACGTTAGTCTTATACTTTGACGAGTTCAAAGTGTAATGAACTTAAATGATCAGTGATCATAAGTTACATCAATACAAGTTGGCACTCTCATTTGTTGTCTGCTCCTCAGATAGTTTCCTGTCCGCTTAGAGCTCTATAGAACAATTCTTGCCATTTTAGCTACGTAGACAACTAAACCTAGCTAGGCTGTCAGACGTTTACGCACCCCAAAATAATAATTAACGAATAGATTAATTAACACGTTAGTTATTCTTGACTACTAAACTCTAAAGTGAGTAGCGTATTCAAACCACGAAAGTTAACTCTCGATATTTTTGATTTAAAACCTCCAAAATACTACTTATGAAACTACAACTAAACTCACTTTTAATCAACTCGCTCCATCGACCCGTCGTGTTCAAACGCGCATCAGTTGTAAATAAAGCATTGCGCAAAGTGCAGAGGAGAGTTCAGCGTACACTGGTTAGTGGTACATTGAGGTTCGGTGGGAATTTTAACAAGAGCTTTACTTGTCCCGTGGGAAGTACGACGTACTACCGAAGTAGAGCTCCGGGACATTAAACTAGTAATGGTGTTTCAATCTAGAAGACATGTTAGAGTCTTACACTTAGAGCGTCTCATGTGAAATGTTCATGCTTCTGAAGTTTAATAAATAAAAAATAAATTTAAATATTGTGGGACAACACACACGGCTTTCTGATCCCAAAGCAAGCTGTGACCTTGTGTTATGGTAACTAGACAGCTGATAAACCTACATAATCTATACTAATATTATAAAGAGGAAACATTTGTATTTTTGTATGTTTGTAACGAATAAACTCAAAAACTACTGGGCCGATTCCAAAAATTCTTTCACCATTGAAAAGCTACATTCAGCCTGAGTAACATAGGCTATTAAATAAAAATAAAAAAAATAAAAATTCATTGGCAGAGCGAAGCCTGCTGGGTCAGCTAGTATTAAATATTTTTAAATACATACGAGTACTTGGATAATTTACACCCACACACAAAACAAACACTTTCCGTTGTACTCTCCGTTAAATATACAGAAAAAAGGCACTATTGCAGTAAATAAATAATATCAAATCTACAAAATATATTTTCGCTAATCCCAATCAATCCCCATTTCATTCCAGTCACAACCAAAACAAACGCAGAGCTATCATAGGCGAGCCCAATCGGTGGCGCCCGGGGGCTCGTTCAGTCATATCTGCTGCATTGCCGCCCCGATCACGTGCGCCCTGATGAAGGGATGAAGGGAATAAGGGTGGTGGTATCTTGTTTATCAAATTGCTATTTACTGTTGTAAATACGAAGAGGTCTTAGACAGCGCTGAATGATATTGTACAGGTGTGAAACAAATACCAAAAGTAATTTAAAAAAATTAAACCGATAGCGAAAAATTATGAAATAAAATTTGTTATATACATACGAGTACTTTAGGCAGGAGTTGATAACAATGAAATAAAATTTACAAAGCAGAAATACAAATCAATTACACCGTTACACCGTTTTCAGAATAATTTTATTGTCAGCTTTCCCGAGGAGGGCACGCGGAAAAATATCCCAATTGGAATTCTTGTTCCCGTGACGTCGAGCGACTCTTGTCGCCGTCTCTTGTGTTGGAATTATTTTTAATTTGACCTTTTCCTGCCTTCGGATTGACAGCCTTGTTGAAAGTTGAATGGTATTGCTCTTGACTGAAACACGCAAAGCCCCGGTGGTTGACTGTGACCCTCCCCGTATTCGGTTCAATAGTAATCCGTTGTTATTTAGAAGAGTTTCATACTCCAAACATGTCATTGATCACAACGTCCAATATAACACCAGCAAACATGTCTGAAACCAATATCGCCGAGCCGAGGATACATCCTTTGTAGCGTTTGATTTTCCCGGAAATCATAATACGTATTTACTTGGGGCTTGCGGTGACGTTCGCTTCTTAGTATTGTAAAATTCTAGATAATATGTGCAAACAAAAGGCTTATTCAGGTGATAAAAACTATAAAATTTAGGTTGTAGCTTTGAAAAGACACAGTTAAAACTAAAACTAAAATATCAAATAAAGCTTTGAGTTTGAATGTCTTTATTGATGTATCACAGCACAGGTTACAATCACAGGTTTTCTAAGCTTATGACAAAAAGGAAAGGGGTTCTCACACGACGTTGGCGGGACGCGCTCTCATTGGCCGAGCTGTGTGCATAGAGCCGCGCGGCCACAGATTAAACAAAGTTTTATTATCTACGCTACAAGGCTTAATTAACCCTATACTTTGCCAAAAATATAAAATTTTACTAAGATCTTTCTACTTTCTTTCCTTGCTTTTCCTTAATTCTTTTACATGCCTCTCCTAAGTAAGGTGCGATACTAGGAAAGAAAGATACTTCTGGTTTTGAAGTTGAAAATTGATTGGTTGTAATTGTATCCTTTATAGATAACATGTTCCACCACGGTGCTTCAATGAAGAGAAATTTTATTTGGGAAGATTTCTTTCATCCGGGATCCTAAGGATATAAGGCCATGAAAAATTCTAAAAGAATATCAGTGATCACGACTTTCAGCATTAACTTTAAGCATATTGAATGCTTCATGACATTCATAACTGTTTGTTCAACGTATAAAATTATTAATATAAAAAGGGTATTTACTTATAATATAACTCAAACGCTTACGTGCAAATCATTTTCCTTAAGCTTGAAATTATAATTACAAATGGCTGGCTCTGTCGGCGCCTAACGTTTAATTTTATGTCAATCAAACACCGAATTTAATTCCGAAATAAGAGCCCAAATAAGGTTATTCTCGTCGATTCGAATTGAAGGAATTTAAAATTAGTTTGTAAGGGACAAAGTGCAATTTGTCGAGATGTTAGGAACTTGTTTTACCGTCTGCAACGAACGAACTATTATAGTGGCATATTAGTTTAACTATTTACTTAAGTTTGAGTAAGGAATTAAGGCCAGGCATTAAGAGGTGGTCGTCTAGTGGCTTAGAATTCGTGAAGGAAAACATCTTGAGGAAACCAACCAATTAGGTAGGCATAACCAACACCACTATTAGGTAGGCATATTTTTTTTAAATATAAGTAATTGCTTTAATCTATTTAAGATTAAAGCAATTATAATTTGTAACTTGATAGCCATCGATAGTACGGCTTGGCTGTGAAAGCCTATCAGAAGGAAAGTGTTCCTTTTTCCTTTAAATATAATAAAAATAATTTATTTATTAAGGCAACAATATACAGGTCCAATTTAATCGGAATGCATTTTGAATTCTGATTTGGATTTCTTACTTAAAATTCTTCTAGAAAAATTAATATACGTTAATTTAAATTATAAATTAATAGTAATAGTTTGATTGCTAACATGACTTACTCTTGATTTAAATCAATAGTTTTATCGCTGTACGTCTGACAACTCAAACGTGCCAAGTACTAGAAAAGGGCCGAATACTTCGGAGTACTTAATGACTTCATTTTATTCATGTCTTGGTAAAAGGGTTTTATGATTATAATCTGCGCAGTTTCCACAAATTATTTAAATATTAAAAGTACTTTAAGCATCTCTTTTTCATTAATATTTAATTTGATGCGAAAGAAGTTCTGCCTAGTTGTCTGTTTTTGAACCAATTTTAAGGAATTTTAGTGAAATTGTGCACAAAAAGTCTCCCAGGGGACCTCAGAACACGACGTAGGCCACTCTCGGAATGGTCTCTAAGCGATGAATAAGTAAGTAAGTAATCGAAGAGATTTTAGTAAGTAGAAATAATATTATATTTCTTGATACTAAAAATGTGCGTGGCGCAGTAGGTATATAATACGCTTGTGCTCTGTGTGAGGGTCTTGGGTTCGATTTCCATCGGAACAAAGTTTGAAGCAGAGGGAGAGAATGATGAATTCGAATGTCTGCTTCTGGTCTGGGTGTGTGTGTTAGTATGGTGTATATCCGTGGCACCCACAACACGGAATAGTGTGGGGCAATGAGTAGTTTGGAATTAAGGTTAGATCCTTATTCTAAACTCAATCAATTTACCTACTAATTGCGAAACTAAATTGTACCAGAGTAAATAACTATTAGTATAGCGCGGCACTCGTACTAACGTGGATGACGACCTTCGAAGAGATGATCCGGCGAATCCTTTAGTACACTCCGATATTTGTGCAACTCACGATGTTATTGAATGGAGTGGATAATGGATAGTCGGTAAATAAATATCACAAGGATATCCGTTGGAAAAAAGATTACTTATACTTTTCTAAACGTGCAAAAATTGTTCGTGGTATAAAAGTGTTTAAGACGGGGTTTGGAGCTCGTAAGCGGTTGCTGCAGATGGCTGAAGCTACAGCCTCCACGGTCAATTCAAGAGCGAGGAAGAAAAAGAAGAACACCGATGTTGAAAATAGGAACTATTATTAGTGGACGTAAGAAAGAAAAGCTTCGTATGTTGTATAATTTAGCTTTATTTTCAGATTACAATGCGTAGTATGTAAGCCTGAGTGCGAATTGTTAGCCAGAATAAAGCATAATGATTGTAATAAAAATCTATTACGTATTGTTTAAAGATTAGTGTCAAATTTCGCTGCTTTAACTTAGTCACTACTTAAAAGTTAAAAACATCATAACAATAACTTAACAACTTCACTAATTTCATTCATCGAGTCATAATAACGGGGTTGAAATAAGCGCCAAGCACTAATACACCTCGGAGATAATATCTCGAAGCGATTAGTAACTCAGTTTAGCCGAAGAGCCGAAGTTTAAATGAACCGAAGTTTGGTCGATCGACAAAACCTTCCCTGAACTTGGACCTCGCCAACCTCATCTTGGAAGTCACTTATGGAAGTGGCGAATAAAGATGTTTGATAGACATTGGCCAGCGTAGTAAAGTTGCCGTCACGAGTGGTGAGCGGAACTTTCGTTGGTCGGTTTGATATTGATTGCGCTGCGGTGCACGCGATTGGTTCGACAGGCGTCAGTTCGTCAGTGTGCGTCGTCTATTGGTCCAGCACGTTTGTTCGGCTGCTGTACATTGGCCGAAAGTATACAATATTCCTACCACTGATAATCTGTGCTCATGACTCATGACAGTTACTATAGTTGCTTAAAATCTTTATTCACCTTTATTCATAATTCAACATTGGATTTGGAAAGTGGTGATAAGCGAGAATTTGGCTATGGGTCCGGTTTCGAATCCCAGTGGCACGCTCCATTGTCGTTCTTAAAAAATATGTGCGCTTTATAAAATTTAATATCACCTGCTGTAACGGTGAAGAAAAATATCGTGAGAAAACCTGTGTGCCTGAGAGTTTTGATAATGTTTTTAAATGGATATGAGGTCCACAAATACGCACTGGGCCGTGCTTTCTGTTTTTTGTTAAACAACTATTGATTTCAAACTCATCGATTTCATAATTTTAACTAAGCATCAGATCGTATTACCAAAAATAATATTAAAACTCATTTTAAACTTCGTGCAAAAGATAAACTAAATACCCCGTCTCATATTTAAGAGAACCCAAGATTGATAATTAAAATTTTGTAAGGAAGTATCGCGTTAAATGTAACGAGGTGAAAGCCTGAGAAATATTTTAACGTAAACATAAACGTTCTTCCGTTCAAAACACATAAAATTTAATTTACTGTGTGTAAAATAGGACACGTGTTCTTGAAAACTCAGCTCTATATCTATAGCGCTAAAGTACAATTCACGTTGTAGTGAAGAGAAGAAGAAGTAGTAAGGAGTCGCACTCAACAGGCATTGGTTATGTCGAGAACAGATAAAAGGTTATGACCTAAACAAATTAATGAGGCTAAAGTAATGATTATTATTTCATAAACTGTTCAGTTTTATTACGGAAGAGTGGACTTCATCGGTACTGAAGATTAATGGAGTTAAAATATAAACAGAGATAAAATCAGTGATATTAAGAGTAATACAAGTTTTCTCAACTCTTGACCAACGGAGATATCCCCTGCTTCCCAGGCAATATGCCTGGGTATGATAGCCTAGTGGAAGAATAATGCAGAATGCAGAATAATTCAGGAAGTCCGTCATGTAGGAGTTTTGTATATATGCCAGCGATGTAGAAAACTTCTATAGCATGATTCAGGATCTTATGACGCCATCTTTTGACGAGTGGTGAATATCGCGATAAAGGGAAACTCTATAATGTTCTTAAAGGCATGTGAAACTCAAAACTCAAACTCAAAAGCTTTTATTCATTATTAGGTACAATTTGTGCACACTTAATGAAAGTCATACAGATAAATTATACATTCTACATTCATCCGCTTTGATCGCCCCTCAGGCAAAACGTAGACTGGGAGAAAAAAGCGGGCGAAAAAAAACTCCCAGCACTCTTTTAAAAGTAAATAAAACTTAGTCTATAATGCAGTATGGCTAGGTCCAATAAAGGAACACACGTGACAGCTATCGTGTGTGTCAATATCGCCCCATTGCCATCCGCTCACAAATAAATATTGTTACATAGTGTATAGAAATAGCCTATAGTGAAGTTATTCAATCCCACGCTTTCTTATCTTCTAAATAGTACTTAGTTTCATAACAGGCCTTTCGGCACAGGACTGATTTGATAGTTTGTTTAAATTTGTGAAAAGGCAGGGATTGAATTTCTATTGGAATTTCAATGAAGTCCACCAACCGGCATTAGGCCAGCGTAGTGGACTGAGACTTACATCCTTCTGACTGACGACCCTGCAGTAGGTCACATAGGGAAGTTACATCACTCTTTGCAGATATAAAAATAAAACAAACAAAAAAATGCAGTAGGTAGATAGTGGGTACCATAAACAAAAACAAACAAAAACAAAAAATATACAGAAATATAAAACACGGAAAATATAATTCACAGTCCACAAAACTGTATCGCGTTTATTGTTCGAGATTTCGGGAGTTTTTCAGTTGGAACGTTTTTGTTGATTTTATCGTTCGCATCCAAGTTGGCGGTAGTTTCGAGTGCTCGCCTCCGTCTGTAAAGTTTCGGGGTTTGAATAGTTAAAAATTTCGTACTACACTTGATCCGCGAGAATCAAGGCTTTTGTAGCTGTAAATAGTAAAAAAATTAGCATATTTGCTCTCAGTACTTGCGACATAAGGTCGACATCACAAAGTTATATGGACTAGAGGACGCAAGTCTCATTACCTGTATAGAATCCAAGCGTGCCATTTTTTATATAGAAACCAAGCGTGCCGTTTTAATAACAAAATGACTTACCGATGAAAGGAAATGTTTCCGGTATCTCGTCCTCCTTTTTGTGTAGTTTTTACAACTTAATATATTACAACAAGGCATTTTTCTCTGTATTCGATCACGTCTGCGTACGAGAACGAGAGAGAGAGAGAAAAAAAGGGTACGGTAAAACAATGGACTATGGAGTTTGTATCTATTTACTTAAGACGCATTGAATTTGGTTCTTGTACTGAAATTAATAAATACATAATGTAAATAATAGTTCAAGAATCAAGAAATATTTTATAGAACACTTTATTGGTGGCAGTAAGCTCCCGAGCTCGCTATAATTGATCCAACAGAGGGCTGTGGTCAAATCAAATAAACCAATTGTTCTTGTCAATTACGCTTACTCCTTTTCTTTGGAAAGAGCAAAAATATATTTGGACAGCTATTATTCCTTCGGCGATTCGTATTCGTATAATTGGATGGTGGTTCTTTTATCGGAATCGGGAAGGGGTTTGTATTTGGTTTTTAACGTAGTATTGTGGCAGCATATGAGTATAAAGGTCACGTGATATCAGGTGTACGATACAACCCTTAAAACCCCTTGATTATCTTGAAATAGACTAAATACTCAAACTGCTTTAGACGATAGCGGTCTTTAAATGACATCAGAACTACGTGTCAAAATACCTTACATGGTTACTACCCCTCACCAATAGGCTTTGAGCTTCAAGGAACCCGGTTTACTCCGGTAAATCTGAGTAAATACCGCCGAAATAAATCAGTTACCAAAAACATTAAAACTAAAGTAGTACACGATTGGTCAGCTAATTCAAAGCGAAAATCAGGTCCGCGTTCAAATTTCGAACTAACTGGTCCTCCGAGCCGGATAATGCGTAAAATTAGCCCGCACTTTCCGCTCTTTGCGATCTCAAAACAACGTCCATTATTCATACTCAATACTCCTATTAAATCATAACGGACGGGGAAACACAAATTATTTCCATGCGCGAAAACAGGCAGCTCGAACGAAATACCGATAAAGTGGTATTGAAAATCCTATACATACAACCTATGATACAGGCATCACACTCGACTATCACCCTTATCACTCGCTCAATTGAGTTCAATATCGCGCGAGTGCCACCGGTGTAAGGTATATTACGAGTTGTAAGCCTACTTGGAAGTATTCATACTTCGGGTTATAAAAACTCTGGAGCGTTGTTGAGTTTAACGCCTATTGGTGCGTTAAAACTGAGAACCGATATGAGTGCGTCTGAAAAGTTTGACTGGCAAATAGACGAGACTGATGGAATGGAACGCTTGGATGGACTGGAATGGTGGATTTTTATTGGAATTATTTAATTCTACTAGGGCGTTAGTTTGCGCTCTTACATCTGTTAATTATGTACTTTTGCTTTATAAATTATAGTGTATTACATTGAAGTATGACATTCGACACGTAACGAGAGTGTACCTACACGTCATGTTTGTCTAAGTGTGCATGTCAAAGTACTAAATCTTAATTGGAAGTGTGCGTGGTGTGTGCGTCATGTATTCCTTATAAGTATGAGACGGCGCTTCCATAAATCATAGAGTGAGTGGAACGCAAATGAATGACATTTGACATTTAACGCTCTGACGCAACTCCGGGCGCTAGTGCACAAAAGCGCGCGAAAGTGAAGCACAAAAGCGCGCGAAAGTGAAGATGGCGCTAAAAATAAGAAATTCGGTGGCGTCGTGCGAGTGCATTACGTGTTTCGTGGAGTGTCAATGATTTTGTGTGATTAGTTCATTGTGACTTTTGTTTGACTATTAGTCAGTGATTCTATCGTTTGTAATACAACAAGGCTACTTTTTATTCTCCTCGCCCGATCTACCTACGCCTGCCCAATAATATCCACCGTGAATTGTAATATTGAGTCACAGAATAATAATGATAAAGACACTGATAACGACCCTGTGCCTTTAAGTATATTTTATTTTAAAAAAATAGGTTTCGTGTATTCTTCTCCATATAAACTCTAATTGGGCCAAATTTCAATCTGCTCCGTTCGTTGTTAATGGCATTAATTTTTGCATTGTGTGTGGTCAAACTCAAATTTGAAAAAAAAAATGATTAAAACTAAATGCTCAAATAATGTGCTTTTCAATTTCATACCTTCTTTAACCTCTCGTTTTAGCTTTACAAAAGCTCCGAAGCTTTTTGTGTTCCACCTGAAGAGTAGTTGCGAGCTTTCTATCCTAGTTCCCGCTGATTCTTTGAAAGCCAAAGTGGCGTTTAAATAAATAAAAGCTTATGAAAACTATGAATACTAAAGCGTTTTCTCAAATACGTTAGCGGACTAAGTTTTAATTTTTAGTTAACCTTAAATATACGTTTATGTTGTAGTGTAGTTAGTATGCTTTTGGCATAGACAAATCATCTACCAAATTAAATAATAGTGCCTGGGGAGCCGCTGTACTTGTAACCCATTAATGACCCACTACAGGGTCGGGTCTGCTCTCATAATGAGAGGTAGGTATGTAGGCCTTAGTCCACCACGCTGGCCTACTGCGGGTAGGTGGACTTCACATACCTTTGAGAACATTTTTTTGTGAACTCTCAGGCAGGTTTCCTCACGATGTTTTCCTTCACCGTAACAGCAGGTGATATTTGATTTTGTAAAGCGCACATAACATTTTTTATGGGATTCAAACACGGACCCCACGATTCGAGGTCGAATTCTAAGCCACTGGGCTATCACAGCCGCCGTACTTAATTTGCGTTAACTCGGAGTCTTATTATTATAATGCCAGTTGTTTAAAAAACTTCGATATCGTGATTTAGAATACCAGTAGCGCCATCTTTTGGAGAGTGGTCGAAATTACTACTTGCTCATACAAGGTGAATTGCAAAAAAAACTGAAATCAAACTCTATCTATAGGTACCTATTTAAACTTCGAAAAAACAAAAATTAAAAAAAAATTCAACAAGAACACTCTCATATTTGTGAACGCTGCTTTAATACGGATTGGTGGAAATAAGAACGATTATTTTAAGAAAATGTTATCACATCTGAAAGAGATATGAAACCACTTATAACAAGACAAAATACCCGTGATACGTATAAATTACTTGCGTGACACCCAACCTTATTATATTTTCGGAGGAATGAACTGAGTAAAATATAATGTGTGCAAAAATAAATTAACAGGCCATTGCTCTCATAATTTGTCCACGAAATTTGTTTGTTTAATTTAACCGCGTAACTTCGTTCTCATGTAAAGTATTTCTTACAACAAAATATGTATTATCTTTTAAAACTGTGTCGAGAGTTTTTTCCTACGGCTTTTTCTTTCTTTACCTAGTAATGGGTGGCATATAGCATAGCCGATTAGTTCTATTAGGAAAAATATTAAAGTAAATAAATAATTGGACTGCTAATATAAAATTAAGTAGGTACCTACTAGATTTAAGACATAATTATTGTTTGCCCGCATAGAGTAGACTGTTCTTAAATTATTTTCATTTGTGTTACATCGTTCTCGTGTAACAATCAACAATAAACGCATTCCTTTGTTTTCTTTTCTTTTCTTTGGTTAACATAATTTAAAGATTAGGCTTTTATATTTATATCATTTCCGTATTAGTACATGAACTAAAGTACACCTACTACTAGTATGTTCATTGTGTGTTTGTGTGTGTGGTGGTTATGTCAAATCCTTAATATACATGAGTACCGCGGCTGCGCTGCGCTGATATGGGAATAATAATAATTATTATTAGCTTCGGATTCGGATATGCTCGTTTACTTAGCTGACGTTAAGTTAAGTTGAGGTTAATATTCATACGCGTAGGTACCTTAAAATTTGGCCCAGAGTCTATTAATTATCATCTTCTTATTATCGACCTTTGTATGTATTTTGACAATGACTGTGTACGAAAAGAAATATTTCTTCTTTTTCTTCTTCTACTTAAATATTTTATCATGGATACTTCGAGTATATCTAAAAAGAAAAGAAGAGAAGAGAAGAGAAGAGATGAGAAAATTTAAAAAAATTAAACCGACATCCAAAAAGTTTGAAATTAAATTTATTACATACAACACTTTAGGCCTACTATCATTTGAGGTTGGTATCTTTAATACCAAGTATTTTATTTGTATTGTTTAATTTTTTTAAATAGTAGGCCTGATACATTTTTATTTCATACTTTTTTGGTGTCGGTTTAATTTTTTAAAATTATTGTTTAGCATTTTTCTTGTTATACAATTGGAGGAGCCTTCTCTAGTGGCAGAAAAGCGTACGTAATAAATGTTTGAACACGACAGTCGTCTGTATAATCTCTGAAGGCGTTTCTGATGAATTTATAATTGCCCGTCGTTCGCTCTAGCGCTTTCTATTGCTCGGTTGTTTGGTTTTTACAATTGTCTTAAAAGGATTCGTTAAGATGTTGTTTTTATATTTTCTAGCGTTTACTTTTTTATTTTACTTAAACGATGATTTCAATTTCACATTTTTGAGAGAGTTTTTTTCCTTTGCAATTCAAATTTAGTCTTTTATTGTCAGATACAAGATTGAACATCACACTTTAAAAATTCGTCTTGTAGAACAACAACTTTCCTTAAATCTCATTTCTCTGTATCGAAATGCTTCATATCTTGGAAAAACCTATTTTCTGTATTCATTGCCATCCTCAGGAGCTGTTTTGAATAACTTATTCAGTCACTAGTATCCCGACGCTTGGCAAATAAATTAGACTGTCACAGCGCTAGATAATGTCTAGCTTTTCGTTATATTCAATTATATTATCAGAATCGAGATAAAATTCCAGTCTTTACTGCCTATTTTCGGGCTCTTTTTGTGTTACTTTAATATTACTTATTACATTTATGTAATTATCAAATGCTATCTCAAGTCTCGAATCAATTAAATTCTAAACGAGGATTGTCCCCGTTATTATATTTCGTTTCATCTTTGAGATATTTTTATAGCTCTGACTTAATTAAAAAGACGGACTTTCTGTAAATTACCTATACGAAAAAAATAAAAGCAAACTTTCTTCTGAAATGTCATATATATACAACCGTTCTCAACTCCCCGTACCAAATCCTATTTATTTTTACTCTTTTTTCCTTCCTCAAACTTTTCCTCTTCCTCAGGTTCTTCCTCATGAATATATCCTCATTCTCATCTTACTTTGTGCTGATACTTCCTCTTCCTGTTCCTCATCTTCATAACTCTTTCCTCATCAACCCTAATTTTCTGCGTGCAAAACACGCAAAACTTTTGCGTGCGACATAGCAATCACTGCCTCAAGATTGCAACGGAATGACACAATTTCATTAATTTTGGCGCTAATGTGCAACAATTCCAATGACGATCGATCGGAATTGATTTCAAGAGTAACTCCACAGGGCACGGTGTTGGGCGAACTCGCGGGCAGATGCTAGTTTATAAGGCCTATTTGGTAGATAGCATATCATTTCCTACAGCCGCCAGCATTTTCGTTTTTAACATAATGTACCGCTATTTATAAGCAACTCTGGAATAAACTCTCAGAAGACACTTTTTCTCTTAAGACGAAACTTATGACTTTATTTCGGTCGTAAAAACATCAGTTTGTTTTAGAAAAACGGTGAATTTGGGCTTTTTTCAACATTTCTATCCCTTAGGGCATAGTTTGCGGCTTACCACGACCTGTTTAGAATAATTTTACGTTGGTAGGTATGTTCCGGCACTCAGTACAATAAACATGCACTACAAGCTAGAAGAAAAAGCGGTGATAGCCCAGTGACTTAAAATTCGACCCTTTCATCGAGGGGTCTGGGTTCGAATCCCGCCACGCACCAATGACCTAGTTCGAAAAATCAAATATATATCAGCTGCTGTTACGGTGAAGGAAACCTGCGTACCTGAGAGTTCGCAAAAAATGTTCTCAAAGGCATGTGAAGTCCACCAACCTACTGACTGGACTGGTGGATTGAGGCCTACATCCCTCTCATTGTGGGAGGAGACTCGACCCTGTAGTGGGTCATTAATGGGTTACTGACGTACAAGAGGATGGAGTGGTAGGTACATTACATCCCGGGAAGATTACAATAGTCAGGTAGACCACTCATAGAATACTATCTAATCCCTATAATTACGGAATAAGTAGTCTTCGTAACAATGTAGACAATAGAATTACGAACAAATAGAGAATAATGTTTCCTTCAGATTAATGATATCTGACATTATCTAATTAATATAACTAATGAATATTATCGGTTTTGTGTCTGTCCATGAATAATCGCTCTCAATCACTTTAGATTATGCTTTTATCGACATCCACCAAATAATTATATCCATAATACCCAGACTTCTTTATTCCAAAATACAAAATGTCTTTTCAGATTCATTTCGGCAATTACGTCAAAAATTCGCCTAAAATCTACTCTTGGTTCACCTGTCATATAACGAAGGATAAACGATATAAGTAAATGTAAAATAACTAGAGAATGGAATAAAATATCACTTTATTGGGCATAACACAACAACATAACTTTGAATATAAAAAAAGAAAAGCAAAGAAAAGAATGCGTAAGATGAAGAAAGATGTTACAAAAATTATAATAAGTTAAGAACAGTCTACCCTCTTAAAAAGATATAATCTCCAAAATAACTTGTATCAATATCATAATATGTGATAATCGCAGTACTACATAGCAAAGGGCCTGTATTTAGCATTTTCTGCTGACTCTATGACGAGTCAGCAGCGCTATTTTCAGTGCAGCCCATCTGTAGTGTAGTTCACTTGATACTAAGTGATAACCACAAATCATTGACATCTCATCCAATATCTAATCATAATCATTGCTAAATTCATATCATTGCTAAAACATGTTAAACAAGCTGCTTACGAGATAGGTAATTAATCTGGGGGCACGGCAGTGCCTCCGACAAGTCGACCAAAAAAGCGGCACGGCCGTACCATCCTTTTCTCGAAGCAATTCAGGCCATTTTCAACACCCTATTAGGTACTTCATTGGACAAAACTAGGAGCCTGAATTTTTAGTAGCCAGGCAGGTATTGTATAAACACGATGTATTTCAAATTTCATTCAATTTGAGCCAGTAGTTTTAGAATAATAACTAGTCAAAGTTTCCTAATTTTGTCACTCACTCACCGATCATCAAAATTCTAAGGCACTTCTAGCAAACATAGAAGCTTTAAAGTTACGTTAACTTTTATGTTTGCTTTTTTCAAGTTATATTTTTGATGGCATCTCCATTACTGCGTGGGTACTCGTTAAGAGAATTTCAATTGTTCAACAAAATCAACAACCAATAATCTTCATTTCAAATCTTCACGACGCTTACTATCTTTTAATATGTGAAGTCTTTCCATTCATTGGTACCAAGTACTTCATGAATTTTAAAAAGTTTACACTCTCTTTACTCTTTGCCAGTAGAACACTTCCTTTCAACGCCAGTAACTAAATTGTAACAGCCTTCAATCTCAAACGTTCAACATTGTTCGACGTAATATCATCGTAGGCTCTGAATAAATAAAGCCATAGAATCGGCTGTGCTTTTTGTGTTTTAAAAGAAAGCTTTTTATCAAATTGTCGGATTGGGGCTCGAGACGTTGTAAAGACGGTAAAAGCAATTTCATTACGGATTCCTCTGTGATCCCCCTGTATCCGGTAATGTTGAAAAATCGGCTGGTATATACTCCTGTCAGTACGGCGAGCACACTTTATTTTTCATTGGATAATAGATAGTGAAGGCTAAAATCAACAGAATTCGCACACATTGTTTGCACACTTTCTTTTAAAATTTATCAGAAGCTAAAAGGATGTCACATTTTTTTCAGTCTATACTCGTCACCGTCAAATTATAATTGTCTCATTTGAGAACAAAATAATATGAGGATGGAGAGAGAGATCTTAGACATTTAATGTAGTCTTTGCACCTGCAACTACAAAAATAACCAAAACACTCCTAGGGTTAACCAGGTTTAGGTTAAACTTTAAAAAGCGGTGATAGCCCAGTGGCTTAGAATTCGACCTCGAATTGAGGGGTCCGGATTCGAATCCCAGTGGCACGCACCAATGAGGTATTTGCGCTTTATAAAATTAAATAATAATATCACCTGCTGTTACGGTGAAGGAAAACATCGCGAGGAAACCTGCATGCCTGAGGGTTCACAAAAAAATGTTCTCAAAGGCATGTGAAGTCCACCCGCACTAGGCCAGTGTGGTAGACGGCGGCCTACACACTGTGAGAGGAGACCCGACCCTGTAGTGGGTCATTAATGGCTCTGTTCGTGGTCACGGCACTGGTGGCTTACATGCCCGTTTGCTACTCATTTTCACTCAGAGTTTAGAATCACAGTTTCAATATTTTCTAATTATATATTTGTAATTATATTACATATTCCATCTGTACTCATGTTGACTTGTTTAACTTCTACAAATCCGTGTCGTGAGTCAAGGCAAGCCTCCCTGATGGTCGGAACTCATAACAAACTTCGTAAGAAGATAATGGACGAAGAGCGTGAATAATAATTGAATACGCGACAGAATAACGCGGTTCCACTGCGTGGGGTGTGTGGCCCAAGTTTAAAAAGCCGCGTTTGGATGCGATTTCGTACGAATTCAACTCGTAAGCATACGTACGTTCACGCACGGAGAATCCAGACCTTTAAAATACTATGGGAGCGCTCAGTGCGTGTAAGTTAGTCGTATGTCAACTTAGTCGCAAGCAGTATGAGCACTCCCATAGTATTTGATAGGGCGGGATTGTTCGTGCGTGAACACACTTGTTTGTTAAATTCGTTTGGCTAACTCCGCTGTCTGTCTGTCTGTCTGTCCGCCTGTCACCAGACTTTATGTCAAGAATTGCGATAGTTAGACAGTTGAAATTTTTACAGATAATGTGTTAATGTTGCCGCTATAACGGCAAATACTAAAAAACAGAATCACCTCGGTACTACGAGTACCAACACTCAACCCTTTTAAAGCGCCGTGGAGTAGCATAAAAATATTTGAGTAGTTTACGCGCTTTTTAAAAACAAACAAACGAAAAAAATACGTATCGTATCATTCTCTTTATATTTATTTGTCCTGGATCTCAATATATTGCGCCATCTTCACCATTTTGATCGCCATTTTGAAAGACACATCTCTTATAACTTACGCCATACCCACATTTTCATTTTACATAATATTGTGCCATTGTTTCTTTAACATTCCTCCGACTTCTAAGGATTTTTTACCTTTTCCCCAAGCGTGATATGTTTCAATTTATATACAAAAAATGGTCAAGGTAAATGACGCACTTTTCTGTGAGTTCCTTATTTTGAAAATTCTTATATTTTTTTATTTTTATTTTATGTAAGCAAATTAAGCCCTGAGGTTATAGCCGCTTTAACGAATAAGACGATCACTGAGGAATGAGCCAAAAAACGCTTATTTCCATAAAAATTGTGTCTTCGTAAAACATAAAAAAAAATGTTTTTTTAATTATTGCGTTAGTAAAGAACTTACCAATACTTGATAAGAATATTCTGTCAAAGTAATAAATAAAATTATAGCATACGTGATCATCACTTGCTTACTTTGTTATTTCATATTTCTATCTCAAGACGAATAACAGAAAGGAAAGGTCCGAAATCGAAGAAGGGTTGGCCGAAAAAGGCCTTAAAATAACTACAAAGTTTCATTGTGGAACCCTAAAAACGAATTAAGAACCAAACATTCCGTGACGTCATATTCGTAGAAAACTCTCAAAGGCTGCAGCAATTGTCTTATCCACGTTTTTCCTATTAATATTTGATACTTCTGACTGATTGCGTAAGAGTTTTTTGAGAACGGGGGCGAATTAAATATGTATGTAGGTTGGTGATGTATCGCGAACGAATCATATTGCTTTTATCAATGACAAAAATTCATGTTTCTACGGTAAATCGTTTTGTAGTTAAGGTCAGACAACGTAGACTAATTCGTTACGGTTTGTTTTTTAACATGTTACCTTATGTAGGATAACGATATTAAAGACGTTTCACGTCACAAACCGAAACCTTCGTTTTACTATAATTTTCACAAATTACTTACGGTAAATAACGTAACATTTCCTGCGATCTGCTCTCTCGAGTTCGAAGCGAGGTTTGAACGTGCTCGCAGCGTAATCCCACTAATCTCCGACCAGACGGTGTTACTTCCTTGCTACGCTGTTGTTGATGAAATCAGTGTCTATATGACCAGACGAATTTATACTATACTAGGGAGCTAGTGAAAGTGGGCTCAACTTTTTAACTTTCTGAAAATATAAAGGGATCCAAGCAAGGACCGTCATAATAAAAAATATTACCCTAACACTTGGGAAAATATTTTGGTTGTGTTTATTTATGGACCGTCTTTTTCATTAGATAGTAATTCAGTAGCAATTACTATCTAATGAAAAAGACGGTCCATAAATAGACCTTAGTAGAGAAAAAGCCTTATCTGAGGCTGGTCAAGACATGAAGAACATGCTGCTTTACGACGAGTTAAGATGCCGGCGGTATGGTACCTCCCCGGAAGACTTTATAAAGAAAAGAAAAGAAAAGAAAAGAAAAGAAAAGAAAAGAAAATAATGCGTTTATTATTGACTGTTACACGAGAAAGATGTTACAAAAATTATAATAAGTTAAGAACAGTCTACCCTATGCGGGCATACAATAATTATATCTTAAATAACTAAAACTAAATTTTATATTATAATTATGTTAAAATAAGTTGTGATCGTTTAGCAGTCCAATTATTTATTTATTTTAATATTTTTCCTAATCGAACTCATCGGCTATGCAATGTGCCACCTATTTCTGGGTAAAGACAGAAAAAGCCGGAGGAAAAAACTCTCGACACAGTTTTAATTTATTAATTTATTTATTTTTGCGCGCGTTACTACATTTCTTTTTAAAGCTGTTTATAAACATGATATTATTATATATTGCGAACTTTCTATTTCGTCTCTACCATCTACAGATTGTTAGGTTAGTTCCTCCTGTTAATCAATATTAATCAAGGCAGTAGTCATATCACAATATTTGCTTCGAGTTCCAAGCTCCTAAAGCGTGTTCAGAGCGTTCAATCTCCAACCGGTATAACTTTATACTATACTATACTATTAATACGGCTTCAAGAGTACGTAAAACTCAATAGCGTTCACTGAACGTATAGAAATTTTATTCCTCTAAGCAATATTACTTACTTACGTGAAAGGAATTTGTGATATTACTTTTATTTCAATAATAATATTAAGGTTTCCCTAGGGTAGGTGAATTGTGGAGTACGCCTGGGCTCGTCACGATACTCGCTTAATAATGTTGTTTTATTGTGAAATCTGACTGATAGCCCAGTGGCTTAGAATTCGACCTCGAATCGAGGGTCCGGGTTCGAATCCCAGTGGCACGCACCAATGACTTTGTAAAAAAAAAGTTATGTGCGATTTACAAAATTAAATATCACCTGCTGTTACGGTGAAGGAAAACATCGTGAGGAAACCTGCATGCCTGAGAGTTCACAAAAAAAAATGTTCTCAAAGGCATGTGAAGTCCACCAACCCGCATTAGGCCAGCGTGGTGGACTAAGGCCTACATCCCTCTCATTGTGAGAGGAGACCCGACCCTGTAGTGGGTCATTAATGGGTTAAAACAACATTGTGAAATCGTAGTACCTACAACTACATCCACGTGAATTTGTTATTGATCCCTTTCTTAAAGGTAAACTAGCTGTGCCCGCGACTTTGTCTGCGTGGAATTTAACAAAAAGGCTACTTAAGTTAATAATAAAAGTACGTTTAGCCGTTCCAGAGATTAGTCGGAACAAACAGAGAGACAGATAGTCGGACAAAAAATGTAAAAAATGTTGTTTTGTACTCGTATATGTAGGTACCGTGTATACATAAGTAAAAAACGATTTTTTATACCAAAAAGGCACTTCAATTTGAGTTATTTGTATAGATTTCTAATTCTTCTGAATAATTTTGCTATTGAAATGTTTTATTTGTAGTCTCCGCCGCGACTTAATATAATAATAATAACTTATAACTGCGACGGGAGTTCATGATTAGACCTTAGATGGGTCCGAAAGTAGTCGGGCTGTCCTGAAACATATACGCGAGGTGAACTGTAAATACATTAAAATGTCTTCTAAATAAATAATCAAAAAATAATTTACTAAAATTACACCAACTTCAAATTTTATTTCGTGATTTTTATTTTAATGAAACTTTTACCAATCCCTAAGTTGAAAAAAATTCAAAAAGTACGATCATGATTCGTCATACATACATACATACATATGTACATGTTTAAATATAGGTACATACACTGCACCTATGAAATTTGGTAGAAAATAAATATTGAAGGCGGTAAAAAATCAGCGAAGACCTGAATATCGGGCTCAGTTACGCGCCTTGGGAGAGGCCTATGTCCAGTAATTTTCCAGCAGTGGTCAAACGTGGGCTGAAGTAAAGAAAGAAGGACTTTAATTTATTGTCAACCTATTCATATACAGTATTCTACAGCTACGGCTACCGATGTGAGACCGTTCGAAAAAATAATTGAAAAAACTTTATAAGTCTCTCACAAACTTCTAACAAAGTCTTAAGAAACGAAAATTGTTTCCGTATTTGTTACCGTGCGGAAACGCTTTTCCGACTCCGAGTGAGTCGACGTGTAGATTGTGACGTTGATAAATTAATTCGGCTAAATAATAAATCGGCATCTAACTTCTGTAGTCTAAGCCACGGTTTCTCAAACTGGGGTATCCGTACCACTGGGGGTACGCGACGTCATTGGGTGTCCGTCTTGTCAGTAACCCATTGATTCACACAGTCGTTGACATACAGGGTCTCACAATGAGAGGCAGGCCTTAGTCCACCACGCTGGTATAGTGCGAGTTGGTGGACTTCACATGCCTTTAAGAACATATTTTTTTGAGCTCTCAGGCATGCAGGTTACCTCACAATGTTTTCCTTCACCGTTACAGCAAGTGATATTTATTTTATAAACCGCATAATTAACTTACTTTAATAAAGTTATTGGTGCCAGCCACTGGGATTCGAACCCGCTATCACCGCTCAATTAGTAAGTTAGGTACATTAAATCTACTTATACAAGCTTTTTACGTTTATCACCTGTTGTTACATAAATTCATGCGTCGGATTTTTTTTAAACTATTGTATCCTTTCTAATTCACTTCAAAGCTTGATATATCATATCAGATACGTTACATGCTGGCGTGGAAAAATAAGTTTGAGAACCCCTGAGCTAAATAACAGATTGGCATCTAATTTGTATAGGCTAAACAGTCGGGGATGGAATAATAATTAATGTTCGTGGAAATGACGTGTAAACGTTCGTCCAAACTTTGCTGTCTGCGTCGAATCGTAATTAGGTAAACATCAAACAGAATAACGGTGTGGAATTGTGTTTTAATTGCGAAATTACGAAGGGTTCGTGTGTAGGACTAACCTTTCTTTGGGCCTACCACTTCATTTACTCAAGTGTGTTATATCCTTTGCAGGTTATCTGTTCGTTTATTGGTTGTTTGATCAAGGCGGTTGGCAAGGCGGCGGTTATTGCAAATTCATATTAGCTCATTCTATAACTCTCATCGCGACAGTAAGTCAGAGTGAATACTAGCTACAGTGGATTCGGAACAAATTAATATGTTATTATTGTCAGTTTGAACTTGACTTTTGATATTTACGAACTCCCTTCCATACCTACTCACGAATATCTCTATGGTCAGGGTCCGTAATAAACTTAATATTTCCCGGGAACTTTGCAAGTTACCTGATGGTCATCAATCACGCGCACGTGTCTCCGACGCTTCCATGAACGACGCTCTGCCGGCTGCGAGCAATCACCTATGAACCTCGATATAAATGAATCTATACGTGATGTTTTCGTTGGAATAAACGTTTTGTTTTATTTAATAATAACAGTGATAGCCCTCCGACTACGTGAACTGTCGATCTGATGTAGACATCTGGAAACCGTTGGATTCTAAGGCCCTAGCACCATGTGGAGTGCCGTCGATTGGGAAACGCCCTTATTCAGCAGTGGACGACGAGATCGAAAGGAAGGAAACATTATTCAGTTATTATTTGTCAGTAACCCATTTATTCAAAGCAGTCCTGTGCCATAAGGCCTATTATGAAACTAAGGACTATTTAGAAGATAAGAAAGCGTGGGATTGAACAACTTCACTATAGGCTATTTCTATACACTATGTAACAATATTTATTTGTGAGCGGATGGCAATGGGGCGATATTGACACACACTATAGCTGTCACGTGTGTTCCTTTATTGGACCTAGCCATACTGCACTATAGACTAAGTTTTATTTACTTTTAAAAGAGTGCTGAGAGTTTTTTTCCGCCGGCTTTTTTCTCCCAGTCTACGTTTTGCCTGAGGGGCGATCAAAGCGGATGAATGTAGAATGTATAATTTATCTGTATGACTTTCATTAAGTGTGCACAAATTGTACCTAATAATGAATAAAATCTTTTGAGTTTGAGTTTGAGTTTATTACCCGCTACAGGGTCGGGTCTCCCCTCACAATGAGAGGGATGTATGCCTTAGTCCACTACGCTGGACTACTGTGGGTTGGTGGAGTTCACATATCTTTGAGAACATTGTTTTTGTGAACTCTCAGGCATGCAGGTTTCTTCAGGACGTTTTCCTTCGCCCTAACATGATATTTAAATTTCTAAAGCGCATATAACTTTTTTATGAAGTCATGGGTGCGTGCGACTGGGGTTCGAACCCGATCGAGTTCTATGCCACTGGACTATCACGGCTTTTATTTCACCATTTAAATATAAAACACAGGAATTCTCAGTTAAATCCACGGACAAGAGTATTAATCTCCTCTTAAAGAGCTCCGCTCGACAAACTCGGGCCTTTTAGGCTTAGAATGCTTTCTTACGGACGTCTAAGGCTCTTAGAAACTTTGTAACGGGATTTGGGATTAATCTAGATATTCCTGAAATTCTCTTACAGATCAACGTGGAGCAACAATGCCGTTCAATAAAAATTCAATAAAAATGTTTTTATTTATGTTAAACGGTTTAATAAAAATAAAAAAATGATGTAGATTATGTACTTACTAAAAGCTAAAAAATAATTCGGTAAGTCCTCTACCAGATTGCACCAATCTTCTCATCAATCTGGGGTGTTGGTCAGACAAAATATAAAATTGTTATTTTGGTGTTTGTACCGTGTATATATTACATAGATGTTATGCATTTATTAAAAAGCGGTAATTTTTAGATTACAAACAGACACTCCAATTTTATTTATGTATATAAATAATATAATAATGATATTATTATGTAGCAGCCCTGGTCGTATACCTACCACCTGTTTGTTTGGATAACTATCATAGTTATATTATGAACACGTCATTTTAATATAACTATGTAATTCCTTACTGGATAATATTAGTTGTCGACGTAAGCAGACGCGAATATTTTCTTGTTTAACAAGCATTGAACAACTTTTGCGCGAGTCATGGCAATTAGGTCACAGGGCAAGAAATCAAACCCAAACACTTGTTACAAAGGTAAAGGTAAAGTTAGAAGGTCAAATAACAAGCCCTGTTGAAAACGCAACGTCGAAAACAAATACCAAAAGGGCTCGGTAAACACTAAGAAAACGTGATAAATTGACTGAAAACCCTTTCCGCCTACTCACGTACACATACCTAATTTAACCTTAGGTCGACAAAAATTCTCAAAAGGGTCCAATCGTAAAATTATGCAGATTGGGACCACTTTGTCATCAGAAACGCAAGATGTGCTCGGGTAATGTTTACAGCCGACTGGCATGTTTTGATGACTCTTATTTGTTCAGTTTTGTCTTGATTTTGTTTATACTAGAGACCGACAAGTAGTCAAAATTCGACTGAAATTTATTGAAATTTGGAAATGTAGGTACGTACACCTCATGTTTGTCTATAATTATGTGTATGTGAAAGTACTCAATCTTATGTATCTTATGGTAGTAAGTCATGCGCCCTGAAATCTAAATCTATATCAATTAATACGTGAAGTGAAAATTTTGAGCACAATTTACAACTCACTACGCAAATGGAGCAGTTTGAAATTTGGTACAATTAAAGTTTATAATAATATAGAGAAGAAAGCACAAATTCTAATATTTTAAAATAAAAAAACATTAGACATATTTTCTTCTTCGTCGTATCACTCTTGGCAGAGCGGTCGTGGTCAAACGAAGCAACGTGTTTGAGGGCAGATGTTATGCATCACGAGCATTCCCCACTTCTCTCTGCCGGCTGACAGCCTGGTACACTCGTGCAAAGGACCGCCCACAGCAGGCTTAATTTGGTCGGTCCATCGCATGGGTGACCTTCCCCGCCCTCTGGTGCCCTGCCCTGTACCCTTAGTCTGTGTTTTAGCGATACAGAAACGAAACGTTTGTGCGTTGCGTTTCGGATAAATACGTAATTCATACACAGCTTACTACACAGGAGTCCACAGTGTAATAACAAATAGAAGTAAAAGATTTTTAGAGGAGTTAAAAAATTTATAATCATATTTTTGTATGGAGTGAAAGATTATGAATACTTATCGTTAGACATTATAATACTAACAAATATTTAATACCTACGGGATGATATTAGTTCGAAATTTTACAGTGCATTACGGCCAATTCACGGTTATTATGTTTCATTAATATTATTAAACATTGAAAGAGTGTTGATTAAAAATAAAGCAATTTTTGTGAGGATTTATCTAATGCTTTATTAATTTTTTAACTCTTCTAAAAATCTTTATCCTCTGTTGGTTATTACACTGTGCATCTTCGTCTGGTAAGATGTATTGTGTATGTGTGCGTTTCGTTTCGGAACTGCTAAAACTCAGACTAAGGGTACTGCCCTGCACGACAAGACGCTCGATGGAGTCACTCTCACGCTGGGAGAGACGGTTTAGACATATTACATGAAATTAATCGAAAAACGCGCAATGCATACTACTATCTATCATAAGTTTGAATATTTTGACATGCACATGTAGACAAACATGACGTGTTCGTACATTCCGTTACGTGTCAAATTCAACTTACAATAAAGTACAGTCGAATTTCGACAACTTGGCAATCTCTTGTTAGCAAAATCGAAGAAAAGAGAAATCTAGTAAGGAAATAAAACGGTTAGAAATAATTATGCTAAACTAGTTACACATTAAAATAGGTAGTTACTGAAGTGCGAATCCCTGTCGACTACAGGAGACGTTGGTCATTCCGACATCCGACACCCGTCACCCGACAGGTACCGAGACTGTCCGGGATTATAGTTACGTGCTAGTACAATGTTCCGCTACGAATATTGATGCCACCTCCTATCTCCTCTGTGAGACCTTTATTGGATTATCTATTATCTGGGAATGATGGGTGTGAGTGTAGGGCGTTTGTAGTTGGTAATGAGTTTCGTGCCCTAAGGGACAGGCGTTGATTAGTTAGCTTCCACGATCTTTCTGATATTAAGGTAGGTACTTAGTCTAGTTTATAAAGGTGGGTGTAGTTTATACATGTGTTTAACCAAAAGACCAAACTTAATCGAAAAACACCCCCTAGGGGTCTAGCCCTCCGCTTTTTGAAAGAGCAGCCATTTTAATATTGTGTTAAAATTTTATGTTGGTCCACGTGATATTTAGATTTCTTTGGACCTTAAAATTCTTCAGATATGAAAAAGGTGTTATTTGATAGTTAACAGCAAGTGACATCTAATTTTATAAAATTCCATAAAACGTTTTTTAAGAAAGTTAAGTTTTTTAAGTATTAAGGTTTTATCTATTAATTTAACGTACGTATGTTACTCACCTGACATCAATTACTAAGTGAACGATAATTATGTCTGCTCGCGTTTCTGATAAGTGCATTGGAAATTGCAAGTTCCACGAATAAGTGTTCTCGATTGTACACTTTGTAAACTACGGTTTCGTCTGTACCGATTCCTGGTATACGAGTATGAGCACGAGAGCTTTAGGTACCCATTTATTCGATGCAACGCTCAAATTGTGCGAAGTTGCTTTTGCTACCGAAATGTTACAGTTTACAGTGAATTTAATAGCAGTTCAAATTTATCGAAATAGGTATTCCTGTTCAGCAAAATTTTGTTTTAGGCCGCGCTCGGTTTGCGGGCGTGTTCGTACGAATTCAACTCGTGCGTATAAATTCGTTCATGCACGAAACTTCTGACGAAATTAAACGAGTAATTAATATCGATAAGTATATTCGTGCGCATATTATTTACTATCCATCAAATACTAGCCGTATCCTACATTTACTAATTAAATTGCTTAGAATGCCGTAATGAATGCGCTCTTTTTTACTTAGCAATATATTAAATATGTACATAATAATAATTATCATTGCATACTTAAATTGGCACAAACGGGAACAGGTATAAAAAGGTAAAGATTCTTAACATATTTAATTAAAAAATAAGAATAAGAGGCAAAATGAATTTAGACATAGACATTTGTTTACTTGCAGTACGCATGAACAGTAAGTAACAGAGTAAAACATAATACTGTAAACAAAATGTCAAGGTCATGCAAAACAAACATGAAAAAGAAATAAACAAAGTAAAACAAAAATAAAAAAAATATTTAGTAAACAAAAAAGAAAGTCTTCAAAACAAACTTCCTAAATATTCATAAATGATAACAGATTTAATCACTACAATTGCAACGCTAATCGAAGCATCACCTATGTTATTAACTCATGCATAAATTACGGTCCATCCCGGTCTAAATAGTTGACCGAAATTGTGTCAAACATTTGATAAAACCAGAGTATAATTATCAGCCGATTCTGTTTAGCGTTTTAGAATAGCGTTTATAAATTCTCTCTGTTGGGTGCCTTAACTAGATTGTTCATTTGTAACCCCGGGACGGAACATTACCATAATATTGTAATTGGCTGTTAAGTTACTTGTCACCAGAGCAAACGGTATTGTGAGTTTGATTAAGCTATTATTTAGGTGTTTATTTTTTGCTGTCATCGTTTTTGCATGCTTATTTTAAGCACTGATCACAACTATAAGTAGATAATATATAGACTAAGTTTAGGCGAGTGCCTACCGGAGACGTAAAAAGGAATTAAACTATGATCAAATTCTAATCAAATTTTTATAACAAATCCGCACGTAGAAAACATTTGCCGTAGATCAGATAATCGTTACAGTAAACGGTTACATAGATGTGGATAGCATCTGAACAAATGTATAGGGAAAACTGCGCCGCGTAGCAGACTCAGTGGCAGTCCTTGAGAGTGGTCTATTGATAAACGCCGATGACAATGATAAATCTACTATTATTTTCAGTAACGGTGATAAAGACCGACACTCAGTAAATATTAACAAAAAACAAGGTGATACCAAACAAGAAACTCGCTCAAAACACAGAACCAAAGACCAACGTAACGAAGCAACAATGAGTAAACTTTGAAACAATTCTCGAAAAAGATCTAAATCTTGAAAAACAAAGTGAAACTAACGGCACAAAGGGGAAAGGACATCTCCTTTGCGTGACACGAGCTGCGCGTTGCAGACATTCTGAGAGCGTGGATGTGTAGGGAGGTTTTGTGAGCACGATTTTGCGACTTTCACAATAGGCATGATGACAGTAATCAAGTATCGCCAAAATATTTATCTGATCTAATGAAATAGGATTCAAAGATTTCGAAACATGTATTTATTCTCTTATTAATGTCGAGATTAATGATTTATTTGTTAAAATAAATCTACAAAATACAACAATCCGCCATGATAGCTTAAACACCCATCAGATCGAATTACGTCAATTTACGTCACGTCTTAGTAAACGTCATTTTTTTTGTAAGCATATTATACGCGATCTGGCATTTTTTGCTGAGCCGTGGCGCAATGACAGACGCCATGACACGGGCGAGCGTTTTGGAATGAATTTGAAACTTAAAATTTAAATGTACTCTTATTGCACAAAAACCTTAATTTTCTACAAAAATATGATATATTTTAGACATAATAGAAACTTCTGAATATCATAGAAGAGTTTTTGAAAATTAGTCATCATGCCCATTGGAGACCACATCTGGGCAAACGCAGTAGGACGCTCTTCGACTAATGGTGCGACGATCTGCGTCGGGCGGCGGGAAGTGACTGGATGAGGAGAGCCGACGTTCCGGCTCAGTGGCGTGCCTCGAGAGAGAGAGAGAGAGAGAGAGAGATGTGTGTGCAGTGGATCGATGTAGGTTGATATCAACGAATGAATGATTTTGCGACTTCGACAATTATTCGAATTGAGACTAGAATACACTAGGCTAAATCGAGCGATCGAAAAAATGAAGCAATTGGCTTTCGTAGATGATTTTTTTTTAAATATCCCTAACTGAATAATTTGGGGGTGAGACGGGGTTCATATCCAGTTACAAAGGGCTGAAAAGAAGCAAATTTTAATTTTTTAAACTAATTTTAATGTCATCCTTCTTTTTTATGGTCTGTTTTAATCCTAAGCCTAATTAACTTCAATTCTGTAAGAAAAAGCAAGTAGTAATTTTTTGGGCAAGATTCTGTGCTTGATTTTTCAGAACTCATCATGTAAGAAAGCGTTACATTTCCTTCAGACGACCCGTCTCTCATTTTTACTTTCATGCGTGCGTGCGTGCTTGCAAGCGTGTGTGCGTGCCTAAGTGCATACCTAATATAATATGTGTACGTGAATGTGTGTGTGCGGACGTGTGTGTTTCATTTGTAAAGAGAAATGTCATATATAAATGTGTCATCAGAACTCCGGCTTAACACTTCAGAGCGCCCACTCGCGGTGATCCGGTGACACGGTGAGAAATGCATGGAGAGCGTGAGGGCCTGTCATTCCCTAACACTGTTTCCTTATTCCTATTTTCGTTGGACATTTGTAACAAAATAAATATAGCACTTACGTACTCTAATTTTCATATTGAGCGGTATTATGTCAGAAGGAGGCGCATTTTTTATATAAAAAACTTTAGGTGACTTTCTAAATTATAAATTACTTCTTCTGCGTAGATATAATTTGGACTGCTGAACAAAATAATAAATAAATAAATATAATTTAGCAATAATTGCCATGAAATATAAAATTAAGTTTTAGTTATATAAGACATAATTATTGTATGCCCGCATAGGGTAGACTGTTCTAAACTTATTGTAAATTTTTGTAACATCTTTCTCATGTAACAGTCAACAATAAACGTATTCTTTTCTTTTCTTCTTTTCTAGATTTTAGAACTAGGTCCAGAGAGGGTTGCTTTATAAACTACGTGCATACCAAATTACATTCAAACCTGTTCAGCCGTTCTTGCGTGAAAGAGTCACACATCCATTCGTCCATCCATTCTCACAAACTTTCACATTTACTCGTATACCTAATAGTAGTAGGATCCAACATTTCTACGCTCAGTCATATTTATTGAGAATATCTATCATTCTAAGCGATGCGTATTTATTTAGAGCTGTATCATTGCTAGTTGTTCTTATGTAGTTGTAACTAGTAATAGCGCGGAAGCCCGTCTCTGAGCGTGCTCGGGTCAAGTTAAATTTTCATATTTCACGTTGAGTACTACTTTGTGAGCTTCGGCAACCGGATATTCCGACATTGCTGCGGAACGGACTGGCCGGAGTACCCCGTTTGTAGTGTTTGCTAAATTGAAGTTTTACACAAAAACTGTGGAAGATACACCCGAAAATTGCAGGTTACAAATATTTCAGCAGAACAACTTACTGGCCAAATAGTGTTGTGATTAAGACCCGGAAGACCCAAAAGCAATAAATATATTGATTGATTGATGGTTGATGATTGACTGATTGATTGTTTGATAGACAGATTGATTGATTTTTTGAAGGATTGATGGAATGATTGATTGACTGATTGATTGATATATTTTAACTAAACCAAACCAAAGTAACTAAACCAAAATTTTCAGTCTTCTTCCAGACTTCAGTGGCGTATTTTTTCCATAAAACATTATCTTCATCTGCCTTCAATTTGCAGATACCTATAAGCAGCCACAGTACACGACATTAAAGTCAAACCCATAATGTTACCCAACTTTAATCCTACAAAGATGTTTGAACGAGTTACGTTAAACATGTACGATTTGTATGAAATTGCCACAGAGTTAATATAGACTAGAGGACGCAAGTCTCATTACCTGTAAACCAAGCGTGCCATTTTTTGTATAGAAACCAAGCGTGCCATTTTAATAACAAAATGATCTATCGATGAAAGGAAACGTTTCCGGTATTTCGTCCCCCCTTTTTTGTGTAGTTTTTACAACTTAATATATTACAATAAGGCATTTTTCTCTGTTTTCGATCACGTCTGCGTTCGAAAACGGTATGAAGTGCCGCTAAAAGTAGACAATAGGCATGATGACAGTAATCAAGTATCGCTAAAATATTTATCTAATCTACTGAAATAGGATTCAAAGATTTTGAAACATGTATTTATTCTCTTATTAATGTCGAGATTATTAATTTATTTGTTAAAATAAATCTACAAAATACAACAATCCGCCATGATAGCTTAAACACCCATCAAATCGAATTACGTCACGTAAATCACTCAGTAAACGTAATTTTTTTCGTTTACGCGTATACGCGATCTCTGCATTTTTTTACTGAGCCGTGACGTAATGACAGACGCCATGACACCGGCGAGCATTTTGGAATGAATTTGAAACTGAAAATTTAAATGTACTTTTATTGCACAAAAAACTTAATTTTCTACAGAAATATGATATATTTTAGACATAATAAAAACTTCTGAATATCATAGAAGAGATTTTGAAAATTAGTCATCATGCCTATTTGTCTCCTTTGTTACACGCGAAGTACATACACTTGTGTCCTCTAGTCCATATACATAGCTCTGTGGAAATTGCAGTTAAAATCCCTGTGTCATTTAAGGAGATTACAGAGTTGGGATGCATGTTCTGTGGACGCGAGATCTGACTCGCTAAGTATGCATCAGAAGAAAACTTTTGGTATGTATGCAGATGAAATATATTTCAGTGAAATGTTTGTTAACTCTTGTCGTTTCTTCGTTGCTGGAACACACTAAACATTGATTACGTGTAAGACCGTTTCAGGTTTTAGGACAACCTTTAACAACCTGAGTGACGAAGTGGTTAAGGTCTTGTACTAATTGACTGAAAACTGACCGATCAATACGTAAAAATTAAACTCATGGTTCTATATGGAGGTGTCCTTATTGAAATACCTACACACGGACGTGCGACAAAAATTTTGCCAAAATTGCCATACTTATAAGTTATCGAGCGGGATGAAAAATTATTAAATTACTAAAATTACTTAAAAAATAGACCAAACTGACTAAAAGCCGGTTTTATTACTCACAGTAATAATATTACTATACTTCTACATATTAGTACTAGCTGACCCCGCAAACGTTGTTCTGCCATATAAGTTATCGAGCAGGATGAAAATTAAAAATGAGAATTTAATATATTATATAAAATAATTCGTTTGAAAGATAAACAAGATTATTTTTATAATTTTAGAATATCTCTTCGCTGATTTAAATTTTGGCCCGAAAATGTTATGAAAATACTTATTAAGCAAATACCCTTTTAACATAATTGTATTTAGAAGTTAAGAAAAACAGTTCTCTTATGTTTTATTCAGGGAACGTCTGATCAGTATTACGAAGTACTGTACTGTATTAGATATTGCTCGGAGCTCAAATATCTAGATTTATGTCGGCTATTCGTTAGCGCGGTCTAGACTGAGCTGTAGAAGCTACTAGTTTTATTAAGCTTGCTAGAAGACTGCTGCTTATATTATAAAATGTCTTTATTTAATATAACACGTAGACTGGCAGAGAATGCTGAAAGTAGCATTAAGTCCACCTTTTACCTTTATTATATAATAGGGTAGGGTAGGGTACAAGGGTATAATAAATAATTTAATCAATAAATAACTAGCAGCAAACTTACTAAGACAAAAAATGAAAAGGTTCAAAATTTCGAAAACAACACCAAAAAACAACCACCCAAAATAACCAGGTAACGCAAACAGAGGCTCGCTAACGGAAAACAAGCTTAAATATCAGCGCGAAATAATTTTCACTGTTTTCAACTTCATCTGTTATTCCTGCGCTCGCCACCTGCAGCCGGGTTTGCTCGTAATTATATGCAAAGTACATGCAAATCCGTAAACCCTCTTCAGGGCTGTAAGCTGGTTCGGACAGCGAAAGCTAGGATATAACGAAGCTAACACGTCACTTGCTGTAATGCACGGGAAGATATCGTGAGGAAACCTGTACGTCTGAGTTCGTCATAAAGATTTCAGAGACATATGAAAACCCACAATAGGCCAGTATGATGGACTAGGCCCTACATACCTTCTCATTATGAGAGGAGAAACCATCCAGCAGTGGAAGGCTCGGTTATTATTTGCAGTAGATTTTTAATGTTTTAAATTTTATTGTTCACTGCAGTTTATATGGACATTTTAGGAGGACGAAGAAACGTCCACCAGAGGCGATACACACTTCATAATTGTATTTGTGCTAACCTACAAAACTCAGAAGTAGAGTGTAAATGTCAATTTTCTGTGTCCCATTCTAGAGCACCACTGAGCTACGTAACTCCGATCCAACGGTAACTCTCTGGCAAAAGTCATTGTACAGTGAGGGACATCGAATACCTAAACTACAAAGTCCGAGAAAAATGTATTTTTCTGGTACACTTGTCATGTCATGTCAGTACCCATTAATGACCCACTACAGGGTCGGGTCTCCTCTCACAACGAGAGGGATGTAGGCCTTAGCCCACCACGCTGGCCTACTGCGGGTTGGTGGACTTCACATGCCTTTGAGAACATTTTTTGTGAACTCTCAGGCATGCAGGTTTCCTCACAATGTTTTCCTTCACCATAACAGCAGGTGATATTTAATTTTATAAATCGCACATAACTTTTATTACAAAGTCATTGGTGCGTGCCACTGGGATTCGAACCCGGACCCCTCGATTCGAGGTCGAATTCTAAGCCACTGGGCTATCACCGCTTTTACTGGTACACTTAACGGAACGAAATTAATCAGTGGGGTAAGATATTATTCGTTGATTATTCCTTTTATGAGTTTGAAAATATGTTTTATTCTGAAACACATAATAGCTTTCAGTGTGCTAATACCTCAACCCGACTCAAATACATGGGGTGTTAAGGTCCTTTTTCAGGAGCCGAGAGAATTCATTCGTTAAATCGTTAAAAGTCCCCACATTTGGATTGCAAATCGCATTCCCAATTATAAAGGTGTTCCCGTGTTTGGTATACGAGCTCGGATGGTTTTGAGTCGAGCTAATTTGAAAATTTGCTCCAATCCACATTGGTCAGTATGGTGAATAACCACTTCCCTTTTGTAGGGAGAGACCGTGTCCAACAGTGGGCTATAAAAGGGTTGGAGCAAAGCTAATTTGAAAATTTCCCAATCCGAATTGGATCAGTATGGTGGAGTATACTCCCGGCTCTTGTTGTGAGGAGAGACCTGTGCGCAACAGCGGAACAGAGATTGCAATGTGACCACTTCACTTCAGGTGACTTCTAGATGTATCTTCATATGTATCAATGTCCATTTAACATCAAGTGGCCTGCATCTTCCTTCCTTCCTTTCAGCCCTTGGTAGTCCACTGCTGGACATGGGCCTCCCTTAATCGACGCCACTCCGCCCGGTCCTGGTCCCTCTGAATCCAACGGTTTCCCGCTGCCTTCAGGTCAGTCCACCTGGTAGGAGGGCGGCCTGTGCTCCTTTTGCCTAAACGTGGTCGCCATTCGAGGACCTTTTTCCCCATCGGTTGTCAGTCTCTGCATATTCATTTGCAACTCATTAAATAAAAAAAAACTTCACAAAGATTATTATGGTGGAGGTAGGAAATACATATCCTGAAAACATACACCAATTTCTTTTATCTTTGTGCCATATAAATACCTCTTCAATAGACAATACATTGATTTAAATAGACAGTCTTTCTACGAATGCTAACAATCACGATTCTCAAATAACATTTTTAGAGCTAACGACACGTAAACGTAACGTTTCTAACGCAACGAGTATGTGATATTTCTGTAGAAATACTAGCAGCTCTTCTTACTGAATTTTGTACATTTTCGCTTGTACGAGACGCCGATAAAATATAGAAATTTTTAAAGCTTCTTAAAAGGTTTGTTGTGTTAAGAGTATTTTCGAAGTTTTCTGTAATATTATTTGCATACCTAAAACAGTACGTAGGTAATAGACTGTATAGGTTTTAAACTTTCTTAATGTCTATTGAATTTATACTGAAGCGATTTATACTAATTTTTGAACTTGAGCTAAGCATGAAGAATAATATTATTTTTAACAAAATTTTTTTTCATTTTCCTAACCTACACTAACAAGTCGTATGATCTAAATGTCATAATGAAGACAATGAAAAATGATTGTGAGCATTGTAGCAGATCGTTATTTTGAACGACGAACGAACCCTTTCAGTGAGCATTTAAAACTCCAAGGTGATTTGAAGACTCAATGATATTTTTACCTTGGAAATATTGCAAATTCCTGTTGCAAAGGGGTTTATATTGGCAACCATTGTGTCTTGTTCGAGATACTGGCTAACAGCAAGCCCTTGTCGTATTTTTCAAACTACCCACAGTTGAACACAAGGAATGATCTCGTAGTCTGCTACTTGTTGTAACAAGGAATGATCTTGTAACGTGACTCTTCAAGAAAAAACGCGCAAAAGACAGTAGCAATGTTTTAAGTTCAAGAATTGACTACACCCGATCTTGCTTTCGACCACTACAAATGTCAGTAACCCATTAATGACCCACTACAGGGTCGGGTCTCCTCTCACAATGAGAAGGATGTAGGCCTTAGTCCACTACGCTGGCCTAGTGCGGGTTGGTGGACTTCACATGCCTTTGAGAACTTTTTTTTTCTGAACTCTCAGGCATGCAGGTTTCCTCGCGATGTTTTCCTTCACTGTAACAGCAGGTGATATTTAATTTTATAAAGCGCACATAACTTTTTTACAAAGTCATTTGTGCGTGCCACTACAAATATCGCCAGGAAACTTGTATGTCTGTGAGTTCCCCACATCATTCCACGATGTGTTAAATCTATTCCTCTACAGTATGTATACTGTTGGACACAGTCATTCCCCACTACAGGGGGAGGAATGGATCATACTCCACCACGCTGCTTCAATGCGGATGGTGGAGAAACGGGCTAGTGGCCAACCCGTGGCTATCGTTTTCAAACCGCCCATAGGGTTTGACGACTGCTATCGTATCGATAACAACCGGAGAAGATGGCTCAACGTACCCTACGAAGCACGGAAGCGCGTATGTCATTCGCCACTAGCGGCCCCCACCCAGGTACTGACCGCGCCCGACGTTGCTTACTTTTTCGATCGCTTGCTCTACTCATTAAGTTGAAGAAAGCCTCTAGTTAATAAGTAAGTAGGTTAGCTTTAAGGTCACAGTACAATGTTGTTAATTCGGAGCACATTGTCGGCGGAGGCGGTGGTGCGGCGCGATCGCGGTCGTCGCTCGCGGCCAGACGCTGGCGGGCAATGGCGCGTGTGATTACACCTCGCTTCGCCACCCGCGACCCACGAGAGACCAGCGACTGTCTTTTATTGACGTAGGCTAAGTTAATTAACGGTTAAACAAAGCGGTGATAGCCCAGTGGCTGAGAATTCGGCCTCAAACTCTAGTGGTCCAAATCCCAGTGGCACGCACCAATGACTTTGTAAAAAAGTTATGTGCGCTTTATAAAATTAAATATCACGTGCTGTAATGGTGAGGAAGCCTGCATGCCTGAGAGTTCACAAAAAATTTTTTTTTAAGTCACATAACCGTGTCTCGTGTCAAAATCAGATTTCAATCAATTTTATAGTCGAATAACGACTTCTCGGCGATCTCTAGTAGTCATTAAATTAGCTTGAGCACTAACTTATCAGTGGTAGGAATATTGTATACTTTCGGCCAATGTACAGCAGCCGAAAAAACGTGCTGGACCAATAGACGACGCACACTGACGAACTGACGACTGACGAACCAATCGTGTGCACCGCAGCGCAGTCAATATCAAACCGGCCAATGAAAGTTGTGCTCACCACTCGTGACGGCAACTATACAATGACATTTGTTCTCAAGCGAACACTATAACCTATAATTTAATTTCACGCGATGTCTTATAACTTGGACCGCAACAACAACGAAGCGTAGAGTCCCTGTCAATCATGGGCGGAGGCGGGTTTATTGATAGCTGTTGTGGATTATCAGTGGAACGGATTAACAACTAAGCTGGATCAGATTTAATGTATAGCGTTCGGTGTTTCGGGTGTTGTATTGAACCATATAATAATTATGTAATTTTCAGTAACCCATTAATGACCCAGGGTCTCCTCTCACTGTGAGAGCGATGTAGGCCTTAGTCCACCACGATGGCCTACTGCGGGTTGGTGAACTTCACATACCTTTGAGAACATTTTTTTGAGCTCTCAGGCAAGCAGGTTTCCTCACGATGTTTTAGCCCTTTGATTTGAAGGGCCCAAGACCTTCGACCTACCTACCAATCCGTCAATTACAGAACGCCCAAATCTAGCAGCAGACTACAAAAGGCTGATAAAAGAAAGAGAAAAGATTCAGCATTCACCTGAACTTTACACAACACACAACAGTAGTGAGGTCCGCAAGCAAAAAATACGAAATATTCTTAGTTAATAACGTAGAAGCCAAATGATTGCGGCTTGATATTACTTAAGTTTATTTGGAATTAACCAAAATAACGCTGCGAACTTTTGACTCAACAAAATATCAAAGTTAAATCACGTTTCGTTGCAGCGAGTGAACTAATTTGCCAACTTTTTACCTGTTCGGTCTCGGCCTTGTTCGAGTTGCGGCCGCGTTTGTATGAAATAAAATACTCCGCTATTTTATAAGAGCACTATACTACTTATAAGCTACACTATTATATTATAAGCTATATTATTTATAAGAGCAGCGGTGATAGCCCAGTGGCTTAGAATTCGACCTCGAATCGAGGGATCCGGGTTCGAATCCCAGTGGCACGCACCAATGACTTTGTAATAAAAGTTATGTGCGATTTATGAAATTAGATATCACCTGCTGTTACGGTGAAGGAAAACATCGTGAGGAAACCTGCATGCCTGAGAGTTCACAAAAATAAAATGTTCTCAAAGGCATGCGAAGTCCACCAACCCGCAGTAGGCCAGCGTGGTGGACTAAGGCCTACATCCTTCTCATTGTGAGAGGAGACCCGACCCTGTAGTCATTAATGGGTACTGACATGACATTTATAAGAGCACTATAGTATAAGCTACAATATTATATTATAAGCTATATTATTTATATTATTGGCTGGCCTGTTGGTCTAGTGGTTAGCGACCCTAACTACTACGCCGGAGGTCGTGGGTTCGATTCCCACCCAGCACAAATATTTGTGTGATGAGCACAAGTGTTTGTTCTGTATCTGGGTGTAAATTATCTATGTATAAGTATGTATTTAAAAATGTATATGTATGTTTATCAGCTATCTGGTTACCATAACACAAGCTCACAGCTTACTTTGGGATCAGAAAGCCATGTGTGAGTTGACCCACAATATTTATTTATTTATTTATTTATTTATAAGCCACTCATAGATGTGGCGTCTTACGTCACTTGTCAATAGATGGCGCCAAGGGTATCCTGAATCGCGCTGTCGAAGTTTTCTACGTCGCTGGCATAGTTACAAAACTCTGAGATGACGTAATCCGATTACGATTGCTCTCCAGGCATACCCAGGTGGCAGATCTCCCTTTGCACAAACCGAAATCATCGATACCGCATGGGTACTATCAGCAATGAAGCAGTATTTTGTGTTTTGGTTAAAGAACTTTTATTATTCTAACTCCGATGCAAAAAACCACTGCTTTTGTAAGAATAAATTCAAATCAAGAAATCACAGAACAAACAAGCCCAGTTTTTCGTTAGAAGTATTTTTGTTACTCGACGCATGCACGAATGAGACTGACTGAATGCACTTCTTTACTTTTCAGCCTGATTTTTTTGTATTCAAATAGAAATGTATTTTGAAATTTTAACAAACCAGAAGCAAGAATAATTGACTTATCCCACTTCATTAATTTTAGCAGCCAAATTTCCCTTGCAAAGCAAGCTGCTAGTAGATGAACTGTAGTAAGCTAAGCTAATATAAGCACAGCGGTGCTTATATTAACTTAGGGGTGATACCGTCTCACGTACCGCGTGGCTAATAGACTTAACCTTGCGTCAACACGGAATATTATTTCACGACTGAACCGGTTCTACTGTAAGGCGATTACCCGTATCTCGTTACTGCTCTATAAAGTCCCTGATTCTAAAGTTTGAGACCCGCATGGAAGAGAATTCAAACAGGAAATGTAAGTAAGGATTTATTTTGTATAAATAATAATAAATATATAATGTGGATTATTTAGAATCGACAATTAAACAATGTTGTTGCTCTTTAAATAGAATTTAATTTTGTTAATTATGTACATTATTTATAATCATAAGTAATCTATCTAAAATAACATTCAAAACTCACCTGTAAATAGAAAAACGACATTAAAAGTTTATAATTTGTCGATTAAATAATTCCAAAAAATATTTTCTTACTTCGTCATGGTAGCACTCAGAAGATTGAAAAGAAAGGAGAAAGGGAAGTATTTATGTGTTAAACCTAAGGGTATTAATTAGCACCAACGGAATGAGGCGCCTGAGATCTTATCTCGTGAAAGGACTCACGTGAATAGCTGTGTGATCCTTTTAAATTAAGAATTAGGTAGAGTTCTCTCAGTCTTTACTTTCACTCGGTCTCAAGTTGCCTCGTTACTTGATATTTAAAAAAAATACAATAACTATAATTTGACACTAAAATAAAAATTAAATAAAGACACGAAAATTTAACAAAAAAATACTAAACATAACTTAACATTACTAAAGTACATAAGAACTTGCCTTTTATATTATGAATTTACGTCAGAAATATAACAAAAATTCTACAGATCGCTTCAAAACACATCTTATTCCGCAGACGCTTATATTTTAAGTGGGTTATAAAATAAAATTCACTAACTTCTCCAGAGAAACTCGTGAATTCAGCGGTTTTATACCACACTCAGAAACTTATTGCCTTTGAAACCCTATTTCAAGACATTTATAATTTTCAAACATGAAATTTTTTTATAACACGTTTGGTAACGAGTAATTCGTGAATTGAGCAGTTTTCTCTTTTATAACACACTCAAAACTTACGTCTTTGAAGTCTAATTTAAGACGGTAATACTTCAAACGTATATATTTTTGTGTTCAAAAATTTTATTTTCTTAAAAGTTTTTGAAATGCAATTCGTCTGGAAAGATACTGGTACCCTTACAGCAGGGTTTATAGCGCGTTTATTCAGTCTTGTTTTTTAATAGACCAATTGTAGGTGCAGGGGATACTACTCGTATAATTGTGGTGATCACCTCATGAAGACTAACTCATGAGTAGCATCGTATTCACATACGATTGCAAGTAGGATTTCAATAACACATGAGTAAGAACGGTGTGTTTAATTTTGGAAACTGAGTAGCAAACAAGCGAGTGAGTGATTCCAACCTCAAATAGGACAAAAACCCTATTTGAGGTCGTTGCTGTTGCTACCTACGAGCACAAAAATGTTCGCTTCAAATGTACGTGAGACGGTATTGAGTATCTCTAGTAATCTCTCCCTAACAGAAATACAAGACATGAAGAACATGTAGCGTTACGGCGGGTTAGGAGGGTGGCGGTAAGGGTATCACCCGGTAAAGCTACGAAGGCTTTACCACTTATAGATATGTGTGGGAAAAAGGAAAGGGAAAGGGGAAGGCTTACCTCCCCAGTAAACTATAGCTCTACTACCTAGAACTGTGTCTGTATACTACCTGAAAATCCTACTTAAGATAGTTATTCTGAAAACACAAGGAATTTAATATTTCATACCGAGCGACACTTATTTCATAACGAGCATAATATTATTAAACATTCTTGCAAAGAGTGTGTTTCTAGAATGTACATGTTAAAAGTTTTCCGAGTTCAGTGTTTTACCTGGATAGCTGCCATACCGTCGTGCCAAGGCAAAGAGCGCACTGTTATTTTGTTGTTTCTGGTTCTCAAAGTTTAATGTGCGGTAAGAATATCTTCTATTTGGGAATAATACAACTGTTATATTTCAGAATCATTTTGATGAATGAATGATTGTGAACGGAGGTATGAATGAACGAATCAGACAATTAATAAACGATTGAAGAATGATTTGTTGTTTTTCAAAGTTTAATGTCCCTCTTGAGGTATAATGTAAGAGTATTTATTATTTGGGAATAATACAACTGTTCTATTTCAGAATAGCTTTAATGAATGAAAGTGTGACTGTGTGGTGAAAGAATGAATGAATCAATTAATGTGAATGAATAACGCTAGAATGAATTAAGTAATCAGTCAATTATTGAACGAATGATTGAATGAATAGCACGTTTATTCACCGTGCATACACATACAAATTGAGTATCAAATATTTATCAACTTAAATAAACTTCTCTATGGGTCAGGTCTCCTCTCACAATGAGAAGGATGTTGTAGGCCTACACCACGCTGTCCCAGTGCGGTTTGTGAACTACAAATTTAATAACATTTTGGAGAACTCTCAGACATGCAGGTGTCCTCACCAGTGTCTCTTTAACGTGTTAAAATAGTCATTAGAGCGTGCTTCTAAGTTTTGAATCTGGACCTCTCAAGTTAGAGACCGAATTCGCGGTCAGTGACCGTGTCAGCTATCGCGATAACCCCTAGACTTGTGTGATCACTTCTTATTCTGAATTCATTCAATAATTTAACCTACCCGAAAACGCTATTGGAAACTATTTGAATAAACCGATAGGTCTTATCTCACCGATGTAAAGTTTGAGAGACCGTAAGACCTACAAATAAATAATAAACCAATTCTCATCAATTTACCAAAAGGAACCACATTAGACTTCGATTCGAGAAATTTTTTTTTTCCAAATAGGTATTCAATTGACTTTCATTGTTCCGATAGAAATTTCTGAAAGTTCTCGAAAGCAATAACGGCCTGGAGTTAGTTACCAGTCCCCGACGCATAGTTCTAGGAGTTATGCAGTAATCTCGACACCTACTACAACGAGCTCCGAACACTATCTCGGATTGACGACATTCTTTCTAAACTTCACATTATTTATCAAAGACTAGACTGTGCGCGCGGGTTCGCCCGCGTGGATTTTAGAGCTTGCGGTTATTGTGACTAAACTATGATAGTTAGATATGTCATTGTGCTCTGGCAGACTTTTTTGTAGATCTTAATAAGGCCTACAAAGTAGTACATCATTTTGTTCTCGTGTCAATAGTTTTTGCAGCGCACGCAGAAATAGGTACTCGATTCAATTTTCTTACGGATCCCTCTTATAGAGTCTTATAAGAGTCGGATAGAATTCTTGAAAATAAAATATAGCCTATAACCTTTCTCTATAAATGGACTATCCAACACTGAAAGAATTTTTGAAATCGATCCCATAGTTTCTGAGATTAGTGCGTTCAGACAAACAAACAAACAAACAAATAAACAAACTCTTCAGCTCAGGCATACAGGTTTCCTCACGCAGGCTTCACAAAAAAAATGTTCTCAAAGGCATGTGAACACCAACCCGCAAGGCCAGCGTGGTGGACTAAAGCCTACATACCTCTCATTGCGAGAGGAGACCCGACCCTGTAGTGGGGCATTAATGGGTTTCTGACAATGAACACGTTATGGTAAGTATATCTTAGGGCTATCCGACGCTAGCTTATTGAAACCCACCGTAAAAATCCAAGTGTACCAATGGTATAGGTGGATCATTTTCAAATTAAAACTTTTCAAAGTTCTGGAATTTCTCCAATGCAAAAACATCTGCGTGTCAGTTACCAAGTATTCTCGACGCGTAGTTGCGCTAGTTATGCAGCGAAGTCTACCAAGTGCAGAATTCCACGTGCACGGGAAGTAAAATCAAAAAGGTATTTTGGACTTCGTAGTTCTGCTGTTGTAATTTTTTTAACCAACTTCAAAAAATGAGGAGGTTATATGTTCAGCTGTATATTTTTTTGTTCTTTTTTTGTGTTACCTAATACGAGAAATCATCAGCTCTGTTAAAAATAGTAGACCTAAAGTATCGTATGTAACAAATTTTATTTCATACTTTTTTGATGTCCGTTTAATTTTTAATTATTTTATTTTCGTAATTTTTAGTTTTAAGTCCATATCACGGAAACTACTGGACCGATTTTGATGAGACTTTGACAATTCTCCAAGATGAACAAAATGCAAACAAACAAAAAAGAACGAACACGATCCGTCAATTAGTTTCGGAGAAATGCGAGGACAACCATATCTACATACATACATACACCTATGAAATTTGGTATTCTTGTTTGGAAGCCGTAATAGACCAACTTAATAATATGTAAAAATTGTACAGTTCTGAGAATATTACATACATACGTGTCGAATTGAAACTCCTTTTTTGAAGTCGGTAAAAAAAAGTTTAAACGTAGTTTTTTTTAATTTGTGCAAGATTCTAGTGTATTTGTGAAATGAAACTATAGTTGCTTCTAAACTTGCTGACTTGGCGGCAGTAAGTAGGTAATTGATGAAGATTATTTTTCATTATTCGAGCGTTCCATATCCTAAGGAAAGAAAAGGCTAAGATGTTTACGCCGATAGCTAAAGAAAATGTCTGTATTATCGGAGAAATCGGCTTTATCTTGGAGCTCGTCCAAATTCCGTAAGTGGACACTGCAGCTCATAGGCACTTACGACACTCCTTAAGTACAGTTGGTTCGCGTAGAGAGCTGTAAATTGTACCCAAAATTAAAAAAAAAAAGTTTATTATGCACCCGTTTGTATCCCGTATTCAGTCAGTAACCCATTAATGACCCACTACAGGGTCGGGTTGTTTCACAATGAGAGGGATGTAGGCCGCCGTCCACCACGCTGGCCTACTGGTTGGTGGACTTCACATACCTTTGAGAACATTTTTTTTGAACTCTCAAGCATGCAGGTTACCTCACGATGTTTTCCTACACCGTAACAGCAGGTGATATTTAATTTTATAAATCGCACGTAACTTTTTTGCAAAGTCATTGGTGCGTGCCACTGAGATTCGAACCCGGACCACTCGATTAGAGGTCGAATTCTACTGGGCTATCACTGCCTTAGGGGGCTTAGCCACTTAGTACATTAATAAATCCTCAATTAATGCTTTCAGGCATTATCTCCTGCAACCATCATACCCGCTAGGTATTTACCTCTTATTACTTAGCTACCTACCCATTATTTAGTGTAGCTCGAAGGCATAATCTCTGAACTGAATTTGCAGCACAGGGTGTTTATACGCACTGTGGTTCAGACAAAAGGTTATTTGTCTACATTTCATCCATTACAATACACAAAATTTCTTTTGCTCACCAAATGAATCATGAGCTCCCGCCGATCGCTGTGACGTCACGACGGAGACTAACCGCCGGGTTTTTTAGAAATAATGTAATATTTTATAGTAATAATGAAAATTAAAATGAAATTTAGTGTGTGTATGTACATTAAATTTTTATATTCATATTTGAAAAAGTGAATATGAATTGATCAAAATGCACTCTAAACGTACTTAACCCTAACAATTGAGCCAACAAATGTTTTCTTATCTTCTTTCTTTCATTTTTTCCCATAGATATCTCGTTCCTAATAACATTCATATTTCATTAATTGTATTATGAAAACTTATTTTCATTGCGCGCAAAAACATTCCACGTCAAAATAATGAGAACCGTAGTGCGCATGGGACTCGTACAAAAGCTCCAAGTTAGTTAACTAAGTTTGGACACGATGCAAGTTTGAGGCGCCGGCTCGCGCCTCAAACGGCTCTTGTGAATTGTTTCCATTCGTTCCTAATACGAGTACACTTTGGGTTTTATCTCTTTTTTGGGTTAGTATGGAAATTTTCTTAAAAAGCGGTGATAGCCGCATAGTGGCACGCACCAATGACTTTGTAAAAAAAGTTATGTGCGCTTTATAAAAATTTAATATCACCTGCTGTTACGGCGAAGGAAAACATCGTAAGGAAACCTGCATGCCTGAGAGTTCAGAAAAAAAAAAGTTCTCAATGGCATCTGAAGTCCACCAACCCGCACTAGGCCAGCGTGGTGGACTAAGGCCTACATCCGTCTCATTGTGAGAGGAGACCCGATCCTGTAGTGGGTCATGAATGGGTTACTGACAGGGAAATTTTCTTAACTATATTCTTGAAGCGGTGATAGCCTAGGCAATTCGACGTCGAACCGTCTGGGTTCGAATCCCAGTGGCACACACCAATGACTTTGTAAAAAAGTTATGTGCGCTTTATAAAATTAAATATCACCTGGTGTTACGGTGAAGGAAAACATCGTGAGGAAACCTGCATGCCTAACCGTGGTGGACTAAAGTCTACATCCCTCTCATTGTGAGAGGTGACCCGACCCTGTGGTGGGTTATTCGAACAGAATAACCCATTAATGACCCTCGATCTATTCTCGTCAACATTGCTCAACTTTTTCGATCGCTTGCGATCTACTCAAGCAGCGGGGTCACGCGCTTCGTAGATCGTTAACAGCCTAGAGGCTATTCTCCTTCCCTTTAACAATCTAAAACTTAACACACCTTCATAACATTCCCTGATCTACTCGACAAACGAACGAACTACGGATGAGACATAAGTCTTCCATATGTGGGGATAAGCGAGCGAAACATGCAATCATCCCGGGATCCGCGGATCACGCGCGCGGTACGATCGCGGAGGATCATGTCTCCCGGATCAGCGATCATTGGATCGTTGTGTGATCAAATCCTCGACTGATAACTGGGACTTAGGGAGATTCTTTACAGTTTGTCGCGTACATTTTTCATGGGAGAAAAGTTGTTTGTTGCTGCGGGATTATTGGTGGTTACACGTGACGTGAACAGCGGTGATAGCTCGGTGGCTTAGAATTCGACCTCGAATCGAGGGGTCCGGGTTCGAATCCCAGTGGCACGCACCAATGACTTTTTTGTAAAAAAAAGTTATGTGCGATTTATAAAATTAAATATCACCTGCTGTTACGGTGAAGGAAAACATCGTGAGGAAACCTGCATGCCTGAAAGTTCACAAAAAAAAAATGTTCTCAAAGGCATGTGATGTCCACCAACCCGCAGTAGGCCAGCGTGGTGGACGGCGGCCTACATCCCTCTCATTGTGAAAGGAGACCCGACCCTGTAGTCGACGAATAAATAGTTTTAAATTTTTACTAAAAAAATTTTTCGACACAAAAATAATAAAGAAATTTATAACATACATAAAATGTTGAAGTAAGGGTAGCGAACACAGGGTATACCCCTTGCGTCGACGCGCAATAAATCAGTCGGTATCACGCCGCTCGCGACCACGTGCGCTGCGATAAATAATCTATTAGTTTATTGAATCCCGGATTATTCTCCAGCCGTCTGCGGAATATAAAATCGTTTCCGATTTTTATATTGTAGCTTTTATGGGTTGTTATAAGACAAGAATGAAATACAATATCAAATACTCGTACATTTAAATGAAAAACTCCTAGATGAAGGAATCCTATGGCATGTTTACTGATGGAAGATCTCCAAAGAAATCTGTCAACGGCATGTGATGAACACATGTCATGTAATTAAATGTCATGTCATGTAATTAAATGTCATGTCATGTAATTAAATGTTATGTCATGTAATTAAATGTCATATCATGTAATTAAATTGGCTTACGGTTTGCATTTATCTACTTGCGGTGAGCTCAATGATTACTTACCACTTTAAACCATAAAAACCTTCACAAAATTCAATTGCGTATTGAATTTTGTAAAGATTTTTTTGGTAAAAGTAGCAAATACGCATACAAAAGGTGAAAATAAGACTCTCAATCTCGCATATTTTACTTTAAAATGCATAAATCAAATGGCAATTTATTCCCAAAAGGATTATTTGCATATTTAGATAAGAATTGTAGCAACGTCTCAGGCGAAAATCTGAGAATGTTCTAGACTGGGTAAAGGTGCCTTCACACGATCACACGATCGCTGCTACTGTTACTTTTAGACTTATGAAATGAAATAAAATATGTTTATTCGCACGAATATCGGGAAGTAAAAGATATTGCATCTCGTTTGCATCGATCCACATTCATCTTTTCAAGACCGCAAATTTAAATAATAAAAATGTATAATCTAGATTTAAATTTGTGTATAGAAACACAAAAGATAAGAACCCAGACACCAGAAACAGAAATTAAAACTCATCCTTAAAATCTCTTCTCCGCTGGAAATCCAACCCCTGTGCCACTCAGGTCCTTACTGATCGGACAATCCTCAATCTGTCTACATCATTGTGGAACAGGCCCAATGTCAAGATTAATACAATATTACAAGAGCTAAGCCGTTTGTCTTCGCTTTTTACGGCTTAACTTTGAATATAAATTATTTCATTTGACACCTGCAAGCTGTTTATATTAAAAGTTTTTTGGGCGCTGTTTATACACACAGATACATAGATTTAGTTTTATTTATTTAGAGGAGCGAGGTTTACACTGTCCGTGGGTATATGAGCAATGGAGCATACAATTTACATTTGATAACTTAGCCAAATATACGTATTTCAATAAATACACTACGCAGAGTTACTACGCAAAACCCCATTCGTTCGTTCGTTCGTAGGTCGATGCACTAATTTTATTATTTAGTATTATGTATTTTCATTTTTCAACACAGTAAACCTTTTATCAGGTATATATTCAAATTCCCAAACTATAAGGACTCAACCGAGGTACTAAATATAAACCAACCCCTCTGAGTAAACCTGAGAGGTACTTTATAAACAGACTTCTTTAAAGTGACCTCTGCGATTTTCACTCAAAAATGTATAACGTTGCTTAGAAACTATTTATAGTACAGGAGCTAGCAACGTAAATTCATTGAGCTTTCAAACAAATATTTTATAATGAGAACTTTACGATCCATTGTTTACTTAGGTTTATTTAGAAGCCCTTGAAGTTAGCCGAGTTAAATGGAAAATTTATTGACCAGTTTTTGTTTGAAAAATAACGAAGTTTATAATGAAATTCGTTTTATGATTTCGCTTTGATGTAACGTTTGGATTAAAACATGTATTTTAACCACTTCGCTGTCCCGTGAGTCACATGTGATACATACTCATTGTTTAACTATTGTGTCTGTTTATTGGACAGGCAAAGTGTTAAACTAATAAGTAAAAATGAAGTTTATAGACGCCAGCTACCTAAGCCGACGAATATAACAAAATTAGGTGTTCCAATAATTTATCAATATAGTTTTTCCGTTATAATACTATAGCGTTATGACAGTAGACAAACATATTAAGAGAAAACCTGCATGCTTGAGAGTTCCATAATAGTCTTATATGAAATCCACTCGCAAGTTGAATCAAAAGTTTCTGTGGCGACTTCCGCCACTCGCCAAGAGATGACGCCACACGATCCTGAATCACGCTATAGAAGTTTTCTACATCGCTGGCATATACAGGGTTACCCGTAAAACATGAGCAACCTCGCAGTACTAGGTAGCTAACAGCATAAGCAGCAACTTTTGTTCCATGAGTTCAAACATAAATGAATACATGGTACAAAAAATAAATGGTTAAACAAGTTTTTGTTGCACTGTCGTGACATTTGTAAGTCTACGAAAGTATGTTTCATTCATAAATGCTTGCATGGCCGACCGTCGACTGGTGGGCGAATAGGTCAAGTGTTAGCTACCTAGTGCTGCGATGTTGCTCATGTTTTACGGGTAACCCTGTATACAAAACTCTAACATGACGTCATCGGAGCACGGCCGCTCCCTGGCATGATCACGTCGCCTGGTGGGAGATCTCCCGTTGCCGAATTGGTGACCTCGAGCGAGAAGACGCCCCTTCCGACGAAAATCTTTACATTTTCAGATTAGATCCGACCCTGTAATGGATTATAAATAGGTTTTAAACTATGAGTCTATGAGAGACTACAGAAAAAGTCTTGAATTTTAAAATATTTGTACATTCCCCTAGTCAAACAAGCAACTAAACTCCCTTGAGTTTTGAAGAGACTGTACACATACAGTATTCATAGAGATTCCATCGACTATAAACTTTATGGGCACGATAAGGTGCAATATAGATAACGAAACGAAAAAGCTTTTAAAAGAAAAGAAATTCCCGAGCTTTATGACAGTTTGAGTACCGTTCGAATTTCAAACAAGTTTAAATTTTTAATTTAAGTTCAGAAACGATTCTAAATTGGAATGTTGGAACGCATGCTGCTCGTTAAAGTTTTTATTATTCCAATTACTCGTAAAGCTATTTCTAAGTGCATAATACCATTGTTTTTATTCCCAAAAAGTCGTTTAGTTCTATACATAATTATTATTAAAATATTTTTTTTATTTTATTATATTTAAAAATATTACCGAAAAATCAATATAACCTCCATTTAACGCTGGATTATAATAATTTGTAAGTGTGCCGTCTGTTATTCGGTCTGCATGTCTATCTGTTTGCCTGTCTTAAGAACTATGAGTTTCAACTTCAGAGGGATCTCGATGGTGTAGTGGAATGGGTGGAAATATTTCTAACTGTTTAAAAGAATAGGTACAGGATTTTCTTTTAAAATTTTCTGAAGTTAATAATAATAACCTTGTTATATTATTAAGTCATAAATATGATACTCATAGTCCTCAAACAATTGTTGAATAAATAAAATCAAATAAAATAAATAATAAAATAATTATTATAAATAAAATACTATCATATCCCACGTGTCAAACAACTGTAAAACCTGATTCATTTTCCAATGGAACAGCGTGGTGAGACTAGACCCTAACTGTCACATTAGTGTGGAGAATTAATTCTTCTCACAAAACATTCAATACCTACAACTTATTACAAGCGCATTACGCAGCAAGTCTTGTAATGTGAGCGCGAGACAGCGGTACTCAAACTGTAAATCCATTTAAAATATCCATAAAAATGAAGCGGTGATAGCCCAGTGGCTAAGTAATCGGCATGTTACTCGAGAGGTCCGGGTAAGAATACCACTAGCACCCACCAAAACCGTTTACATAAATTTATATGTGGTTTATAAAATTAAATTTTACTTGTAACGGTGAACGAAATCATCGTGAGGAAACCTGCATGCCTGGGAGTTCACTCTAACCTTGCGGTAGGATACAAACAGATCCATGTAAAAAAAAAAACAATATTTCTTTCACTTCAACATTTATAACCTAATCAGCATTATGTTATCGTTTGTGCAAATTATAACAATAAAGTAAAATAATATTCTTTAGAGAACAATGTTGCTGAATATAACGTTCCGCACTACAATGTAAGCTAAATCGTTATATTTCACTTTATAGTTTTTGTGGGTACAATTTTATCACAGCAATATCTGTAAAGTCTGAGTAGAAGCATTTTGCACTCATCGATAACGTTGTAGCTTTGAGAACCGCTGATCGAGGAACTACTGGTAAGCAAGATTGGCGGATAGCTCAATGACAAGTAAAAACGTATTATATTGTATCGCTAAACTGTTAACATAAAATTTGACACACATATAGTTCGTAAATTCATTTACAATTTCTATGTCTGGACCAAATTTTAAAAATCGCCTGGATAAAACGCTTCACACTCATAGCCCCACACTAGGATTCCTTGTGTCGTGGGTGTCATGAACAAACACAAGACAAGTACACAACACACCCAGATCAGACACAGAAATTCAAATTCATCATTCAAATCTTCGCTCTGCTGGGAATCGAACCCAGGACTCTCCACGCAACGCACCGGTGTCTTCACCACTGCGCCACTCAGGTCGTCAGATGTCATTGACGAGATATTTTAGTTTTAGTGGCACTTTGAGAACCGTACGCGGATCGGAAAAGCACCGGTAAGCAAGACGGTGGGATGGCTCTATAATGGCGCCCCCACACTGCACTGAATTTTTATCACGTCGCAAACCTGCGAAATTGCTTCTGGAAGCTTCTGGAAGCGAAATAAGAGTGTTGTTTGAGCGGGAAACTCGCGAGAATTTAAAATTTAACAGCCATTCCGGTGAAATAATTTGTAAAGTGTGAACTGTTCCGTTTTGTTTTGTAACTCGTTCGCTGATTAAGATCGGGCTGCTTTGTTTTGAAAATGAAAATTTGGTCGTTCTTTGTTCAAATTTCTTTCTTGTTATCATACCTTATGGATATTATAATAAATTGCGATTTGTAAAAATAGTTGGTTGTTTTTTTTATTCATAACAAACTTACCTGTATGTACAATACTGTACATATATGTATTTTAAATATCTTTGATTTGATGAATTGCTAAACAAATTTAGATAGTAATCTCCGTTTTCTTACTCTTTGTTAAATTAAAATGTTCTGACAAATTCATAATCAGCTATAGTTTTTATTCCGATGTCATCACTTTGCAGTGTTTTTTTATTCCACCTTAACCTTTCCACCAATTTTTTTAGTGTTCTTTTTTGTTTTTTTTTTTGTAACTTATTAGAATTAGAATTATGAATTGATGTTATCTCTTCCAGTACAATACACTTTGCAAATTATTACTTCGACCACCGTCGATGTCACTGTTGAAATACTTTATCATCATTCATTCTATAGCATTTCTATTGTATTCCTGAATGCTAGTCTGTCCGTTGCAAGCTTCCAGATATGTCACTCTAACAATGTGTCGGCAACTTTATCGTCGATTCCTTATAAACGTTGCGGCTTCGGCAACTATCGCAACTGTACGTTTCCTCTAATTTATTACTACGTATATTGCATTCGTGAGAGCCCGTAAGTTATAGGTACCTACTTGAAGTTTAAATCTTAGTAGTCATTGTTTTGTTAAGTCTAAACCATTTCTATGGGTTAGGATTTTTACTGCAAATGAGAACCTAGGTTGTTTATATGGTTCGGGACTAGAATAAGATCTTTATAGGTGGTTTAGCCATAGTAACTTCTCTGGGGTACCTTACCGCCAGCCTCTTAACCCGTCGTAAGGCAGCATGTTCTTCATTTCTTGTGTTTCGGCTGGGGAGGTATGGTTGCGGGGATACTCTATTTGAGGCGAACATCTCAGTCCTAATGAGTAGCAAAGCACCCGCACACAGATGTGATTTTGTTTCTCTATTTGAGGTTGGATGCGGGCGTGCATGGGCTGCAGCGACCACTAATATCAGGTGGCTTGCATGCCCTTTTGCTACTCAATCACTATAAAAAACAACAACAAATATTACATTCGATAAGTATTTTATGTGAGATTACAAAACATAAGAGCATGACTTTTATTCATCTAAATGGCGGCGTTAGAGACGGGAGCATTATCTCGGTATATTGTCGCCGGAGATGCGTTCGCTTCCACACGATTTTGTCGCCATTATTGTACTAAGCTGACAAAAGACCCTCGGAATGTGTGAGAGAGAAGAAGGAAGTACTTGCAATTATAAAACCCTTACTACCTTACTAACTATACACAGATTTCTGACTATTTCCTGAGCGTATTTTAAGCTTTTGTCAGTAACCCATTGATGACCCACTATATGGTCGGGTCTTCTCTCACAATGAGAGGGATCCTTAGTCCACCTGTAGGCCTTAGTCCACCGCGCTGGCCTACTGCGAGTTGGTGGACTTCACATACTCGTACTTTTGAGAACATTTTGTTTTTGAACTCTCAGGCATGCAGGTTTCCTCACGATTTTTCCTTCACCGTAACAGCAGGTGGTATTTATCTATATAAAGCGCAGATTTTTTTTTACAAAGTCATCGGTGCGTGCCACTGGGATTCGAACTAGGACCCCTCGATTCGAGATCGAATTCTAAGCCACTGGGCTATCACCGCTCTTATCCCGTAAGCTTTTATCCCGTAATTAAATCCTAATATTTGTGCCAAATATCAACGTTTATTTTTATTCGATGTTAGAACAAATTAGTTGTGAAATTGAACAAACGTCGAGCAATTACACGCGATGGTCGAGGGTACTTAAATAAAACAGAAGGTCGTCGTCTCGTTACCTGCTCATTAGTAATTAATGTTTTAATTGAGATCGGCCCCAGTTTTGAGAGCTCGTTACGAAGGGAATAATTCGAAATTATACTGGAATTTTTTAGTAAGATATTGCAAAAACGCTCGTTAAGGTTGCCACACTGCGAGCATTTGCCTGAAATGTTATGATTCGATTTCGACTATTAAGTTACAATACTTCCACTTTAATTAAAATTAAATATCACCTGCTGTTACGGCGAGGGAAAATATCGTGAGCAAACCTGCGTGCGTGAGAGTTCACAAAAAATGTTCTCAAAGGTATGTGAAGTCCACCAACCCACAGAAGGCCAGCGTGGTTGTAAGAGGAGACCCGACCCTGTAGTGGGTCACTAATGGGCTACTGACAATTAATGACACGACAGTCATCTGTGCAGTAATATTTATTGTTCGATTTATTATTAATCATCTTGATTGGTCATCCGGTGTAACTTCACTTGGTTATTTGTATGTGCGTATTTGGCATATTTGGTAAGGAATCACCATGAATTGATACTTTAATTTAAAGAAAGAAACGGTGCACGCTCTGTCAGTTTATGTAAATACAATGTTTGTTATTTGCTACAGTTGCTACATGCGGGCTACGAATTTGTGTAGATGTGCTACGTATCTCTACGCGATTCGTAGAACATTATGATGTTCGTAGAGCTCTCGCTACAAGCTTTAGCATTATTTAAAAGAAACATTATAATCGGTCACTCCAGCCCATTGACTCTCTCTCTCTTCAGCCGACATTGATCCACTGCTGGACATAGGCCTCTCCCAAGGCGCGCCACTGAGCCCGATCTTCGGCTCTCCTCATCCAGTTGCTTCCCGCCGCCCGACGCAGATCGTCACGCCATCGAGCAGGAGGGCGTCCCACACTACGTTTGCCGAGCCGCGGTCTCCACTCTAACAGCCGTTTGCTCCATCGTCCGTCGGATCTACGACAGATGTGGCCAGCCCACTGCCACTTCAGCCTGCTAGCCTTTAGAGCTATGTCGGTGACTTTGGTCCTCAATCGAATTTCATCATTTCGAATTTTGTCTTTGAGGGACACACCGAGCATAGCTCTTTCCATAGCTCGCTGAGCGACTTTAAGCCTGTGGACTAGCCCCACCGTGAGTGTCCACGTCTCGGCCGCGTAGGTCATCACCGGTAGGACGCACTGATTGAAGACCTTGGTCTTCAAGCTCTGCGGTATAGGCGACGAGAAGATGTGACGAAGTTTTCCAAATGCTGCCCAGCCCAACTGAATCCTCCTGTTGACTTCGCTCTCGAAGTTGTTTTTACCCAATCGCATTATTTGCCCGAGGTAAGTGTACTCGTGAACAACTTCGAGAGGTGTGCCACCTACGATTATAGGACTCGGGGCTACATGCGCATTAAGCATTACCTTAGTTTTATCTAAGTTCATCCCGAGTCCTACCCGTTGTGAGGCTTCATTTAGGCTGGTCAGCATTTCTTGCAGCTCCTGCAGCGATTCTGTCATAATGACGATGTCGTCGGCAAAGCGTAAGTGCGAGATGCGGTCACCATCTATGTTGATGCCTCGCCCTTTCCAATCCAGTAGTTTGAAGACATCCTCCAGTGCACTGGTGAACAGTTTCGGCGATAGGACGTCGCCCTGTCTCACACCTCTGTGCAACTGGATGGGCCTTGTCTGGATGTTCTGGATTTGGACGGTCATGGTAGCTGCGCTGTAAAGGCATCTCAACACTTCGATATAGCGCCAGTCGACTTGACATCGCTGCAAGGATTCCAGAACAGCCCAGGTTTCGATAGAGTCGAAGGCTTTTTCGTAGTCCACAAACGCCATGCACAGGGGCTGATTATATTCTTCGGTCTTCTGAATAATTTGCCGCACTGTGTGGATGTGGTCTACGGTTCCATAATCTCTTCGAAACCCGGCCTGTTCGGGAGGCTGAAATTCGTCGAGTCTTCTTGCGAGTCGGTTCGTGACCACCCTCGAGAACAACTTATAGACGTGGCTCAGGAGCGAGATGGGCCGGTAATTCTTGAGTAACGTTTTGTCCCCTTTTTTGTGGAACAAAACGACTATGCTCCTGTTCCACGCCCTTGGAGTTCTCCCTGAATGTATGACGGAGTTAAAGATCTTAACGAGTTCTTGAAGAACTGGTTTGCCTCCTGCTTTTAAAAGTTCGGCAGTAACTCCGTCCTCTCCAGGGGCTTTTCCATTTTTAAGTTGCCCGAGGGCCAGCACGACCTCCTCAAGACTGACATCTGGAAGCTCGTCTGTGAAGTGGCGCGTTAAAATAAAAACAGCCCATTGACAACCACACACAATGTCAAAATATACCGTCATTTTATGGCTGTATTATTATTTTTATTCTATGTCATGTTCGCGTCAAAAGTGTCTCAAAGTCAAAGTCAAAGTAAAAAGCTTTTATTCATTATTACGTACAATTTGTGGACACTTAATGAAATAACTTTTTCAAAAAGGGGCATAAACCGTTTTAAGACAAGACAGACGTCAAATTTAAATAAAATGATCTTATTTTATAAAATATTTATAAACATTCCGTTGTTATAACGTTATTGGCGAATCAAAATGATAATAGTATGACCGCCATTTATGGAAAAATAATATAGCTTTCATAATATCAGCTATTCAATACTCTAGATTATCGTTTTAGGCCGTATCATCTGTCAGTAAATTTACTAGAAAGATAAGAAATACAAAAAACAGCCATTAATCTCGGGAATTATTCTCGAAGCTTTTCAAGCCGTAATCCGGCTTTTGAGCCACTGTGACCCGTGTCAAGAGAGGAAATACTTAATCTCTAACAAAACCGCGTTTTCGTCTGTCAAATAAATAAGATTGCCGACCCTTGTAATTTAACGGCCCTCTAGCGTCAAACGTGAACGGTTTCGTATAGGTTTTTATTGGTTTGGGGCTCAAGTTATAAGTGAAATTATCTAGTGTCCTCTATTTTTATATATGTTTGAGTGTGACCTTATCTTGTTTGTTTTACAGTAACAATTTATAAATAGAATAGATTGTAGAATCATAGAACATTATGTTTGCCCTTACACGTACTTTTCCGCCACCCTTTTACACACCGTAAACCGGTATGTTCTTCATGTGTTATGTTTCGGTTAGGGATGTGTCTTTATTTGTAGTTGTAGTTTAACCTCAGATAACATTTCTTCCTCATTTGACGTTGGACGTGGGCGTCCATGGGCTGCAGTGACCACTTAATATCAGGTGACCATGCACGTTTGCTACTCAATTAAATTAAAAAGGAATCCCGAGTTTTTTTTATTGGAGTACAAATCTAAACGACATAATATTATTAGAGTTGTAACTACACCACCTTTTACGAGGCAAAACCACTATAGAAAGTCATGCTTAGGCTATAAGGTAATTAAGAATTTGCAGATTATTAAGACTATTTTGAATTAAAATAATAATTTTGCAATCGCTTATGACTTAGGCCACAAACCGCCGGCGGTCAGCGATCAGGAAGCGCTGTGTTATTGTCAATCGGAGGCGTATCTATTATACTGTTCGCTCAAGATTTCGGGAATTGCATTTAATGGTTATCCTCTCTATCTTATCTCGGTTATCTTCCTTCCTTCCTTTCAGCCCTTGGTAGTCCACTGCTGGACATGGGCCTCCCCTAATCGACGCCACTTTACCCGGTCTTGGGCCCTCTGAATCCAATGGTTTCCCGCTGTCTTATTCAGGTTGTGAATCTTATTCAATTCTATAACGGTGTGACAATAATTTTTTTTTAAGACATGAAGAACGCAGAATGACGCAGTTTCAGGGCGTGTTTAGAGGTTGGCGATAAAACACTAAATGGCTCTGCCTTCTATAAAATATCTTATCAACACCCTATATTTAGACTCGGATTGCACTCTATAAGTTCATAACCCAAATCCAAAAAGCATTACAAAACAAAAACACAACTCAAGACAGTCACATATTCCACTTGGCCATTTTCTTGGCCCCCTAATTAGACGTTTCATAATTATCTCCAGTCAGTAACAAACACGAAAATATGCGACAGCGAAACAAAAAAAAAACGTTACAAAAACGTAAAAAGCGCTCTCATTTTGCGTCGTGTCATAAAGGAACGTCAAATTACAGTCGGTAGAAAAGTCCAATTAGAATAACTACGCGAACTTATGTCTCCGCTCACCGTTCCTAATTATATCTGGGCTTAAGCTCATCATAATTATTTAAGGGCGTGTTCTCATTGGAAGCGGATTCGGTAACAGTAACAACGCACTGGCTACTCCCCTGGTGTTGCACGTGTCAGTAGGCGACGGTGACCACTTACCATCAGGTGGCCCGTCTGTCTATTTGCTTGCTCTATTTATAAAAAAAGTACATTTATTTTTTTTGGTAACAGCTAAAACACATACAAAAGGTTTTAACGGTAACAGTATAAAAAGAAGTACCTAAAACGATTAAAATTCTATTTTTGAAAGAATTTTTTGGTGATAGCAAAAAAACATACGATAAAGATTATTAAAATGTTTAACTTTTTTACAAAAGCTTTTATTTGTCTCGGTTTAAGCTCATCATAATTATTTAAGGGCGTGGTCTCATTGCAGGCGGATTTGGTAAGAGCACAAATAATTTTTAAAATAGAACCGTCTCAAAAAAAGTATGAAATAAAATTTGTTACATACTTTAGGCTTACTATTTTTTGAGGTTGGTGTCTTTTGTGTAAAGTATTTTGTTTCTATTGTTGATTTTTTTTCGAAATTTTCAGTTTTAAGTCCATATCACGGAAAATAATAAACCGAATTTGATGAAACTTTTACCATTCCCAGAGTTGAAAAAAATGCAAATGAACAAAAATAGAGCGATTCGTCAAATAGTTTTGGAGATATGTAAGGATAAACATATCTACATACATACATAACAGATATAATTGTACATACATACATAAACACAAAATATGCGTCAGCGAAAGAAAAAGTAACTAAAAACGTAAAAAGCGCTCTCGTTTTGCATTGCCGTCATAAAGGAAGCGTCGCAACTAGCGCGCGAACTATAATCATTTTCGTTTTACGAGTAGCAAGGAACAGTACATAGGTTAATGTCAAACATCCAAATCAACGTAACTAGTTCTTCAATAACCTCGGCGATTCAACCGGTCAGTTGAACAAGCGTCTGTTGATTTTGGAAATACGGTCTTCCCTGAAGTGTATTTAACACTTTCAAACAAACCGGCCCCGACCGAGAGTTGTAGTTCATTTGCATTGAAAACGTAGAATCAATATCTCTTTCAAATTCGGGTGGGAAGTTGTAATTGAAAACAAATCGAGTGCATACGAAATTGTTGTTCCCGTTCGTGTTTTGTTAAAGTTCGGTCAACAGTTAATGGGTTTTATCGGATGTTGTTTGGTGGTGGTGATGGTATTATTATTTTTCCAAATAAAATTCCTTACCTCTTGTTGTTATATTTATTGTTTACTTTATTAACTTTCGCATTTTTTATTTAAAGTAAGATATAATATATTGTCTCAAAATTCCGCATAATTTTAATGTACACAGATACCTACTCATAGATGTGGCATAGGGAAATACTCCACTCCACAAGATAATGTAATCAACGATGACGTATCAGCGCTCATAATTAAATTATCTATGGGAACAGGTGTGAGTGAACATGTTGCGGCAATGAGCGGTTCCCGTATCTACTGTATCGCTTATATTATTATGTTCTGAAATCTAGTTCAGAATTGCTCAATGCTCATATTGTTATTGTATCAGTTGATACGTATCACAAGTTTTTAGTGTAATGATAGTGTTGTAATGATATCAACTTTATTTAAAGCGTGCAATCACTAAAATCATTCATAATAATATAATACTCGTATCTTGTCTTAACTCCTTTTAAATGCAGGACGCAAAATTAAGAGTTTTTATATTGAAGTTATATCTATGTACTATTTTCTACGGTAAGCACTAAACGAATGTATCAATCATAATATTAATTGTAATAATAATTAATTATATTTACGACCTGAGTGGCGCAGTGGTTAAAGACTCCCGTGTGCCGCGCGGAGGGACCTGGGTTCGATTCCCAACAGAGCAGGGATTTGAATGATGAGTTTAAATTTCTGTATCTGGTCTGTGGGTATGTGTGTTCTTGTCTTGTATGTGTCCATGGTACCCAAGACACAGGGAATCCTAGTGTGGGGCTATGAGTGTGAATGAGTGTGAATTATATAAGAAAACTTATAACTGTTGTTTCGAGAGTTTTATCGTCCGGCTTTTTTTCTCTTTGGGGTTGCACATAGGCAGCCTTGGCAGGCAATAGGATAGGCAACTTGCCAATCAAATTATGTAAACATCAGTTATAAGTTTTATTTATTCAATTGTAACACTAACATTCGTTTTATTTATTTTTAAATTTTTGTTCTATAACTTCTTAATTTGCATACCTGAAAAGGTTAATATGGATTGATCAAAATGCCCTGTAAAACTTTAAACTAACCCATATTCGTGCAATTAAATGATTTTTATTTCATTTCATTTTATTTATAAACATGTCACGAGTATTTAATTTTTAGTTCATGTTTTCAAATCGCTACCGCTTAGACAACCGCTGCCACTGCCACCACGCATTCAGTAAATAAAAACTCGGTGGCGAGTCCTTTGTTTTTTATTCTATACTCCATCCGAGCTCAGAGCTCTACAGTAACATTTCTATTAAGTACACGCATGCAATTGTAGTAAACTACTTTCCTTCTGTCCCACTTGTAGCTTTTAATTTCATAGAGTGGATGCAACATATTTTTATTTGGATGAGTTTAATTTTTTTCCACGGAGGATTTTCGTTCCGAGTTCTTGAACAAGAGTGTTGTATGTTATTAAATAATTATGTGTATGTTTATTTATAATGCTATAGTAACATATCTCAGTATTATCACAACTACATCACTGGTCATTAAGAAGACATTTTATAAGGTATGTAAATCTAAGCTACAACACACAGGCACCTAATTTATTTTACTAGTGTTAAAACGTAAATGCTCTGCATACCTACTAAATGACATAAGCACTCTTGTAAAATGTAGGCTTCATCAGGTCTGACTCACGTGCTTTGATTTTTTTTTAATTTTTTTAATGTTTAATTTTTTTAATTAAACTACTCGTATCAGCGCAAGGTAATTTTTTTTTAAAAACACCGGATGGTATCCAACATAATTTTGGATACCGATTCGTATTTCGTACTAAAAGTTACTTCTTTGCAGAAATGTCGATGTTAGTTTTCCGAAACCCAGTTAATCTGGTTACTGAGAAAACTAGTTTTCGAGCTAATGCTAATCTAGATTTCAGCTGAAAGTAAACACAGCATATGCACTACAAAGAAAACGAATCCCGAAAGAGCTTATTTAAACTACCCACAGTCGGGGTAAGGGTCCCTATCCAATTAGCAAAAACAATATTATCTCCATTTAAAATGGGTCAAAAGGTTGCATGCTGGCTGCAAAATTAAAAATTCTAACGAACGATAAAAAAAATATATTCCATTTTCAAAAATGTTTCGTTGCTCCGAGGGCAATATTAAATTTTACGTCCATTAACGTCGATCGGAATTACAATAATTTTTTTCAGACGTAATTTCACGGTAAATGCGAACCGAATAGAAAAATACGAAGAGTTTAGGCCCCGAATGCTAAAGGGAAACGCACAGGAAAAGTTCACGACACGTCATTTGAAAAAATATATGACACAAATGGTAAAAATTAGTATCTAATTTTCTAGAGATTTTATTTTTATTTTCTTATAAATTTTCTTAAATTAATATCTCTACAATATATACTCAACTAAGTGGTATTACATGTTATTTTAAAAAATATCATACTTTAAATTTTATTTAAATTTAAATTTACACTTTTAAGTTCAGCGCGTGAGCGGTCTCATTATTTTTAAGGTCGGGATTGTTGCGAAACTGAATTCGTGCGAAAACGCGTCCAAACTGAGCAAGGCTTATTACATCCTTGTCACGATTATAAAAGACCCTGCAGTGTGACACAGATAAGTTGCAGAAGTTGAGAAATAGACCTCCTTAGGCAAAACGGTTAATTAAATAAATAAAAAACATACAACCTAAGCAGGTCCCAGTGAACGCGAGTCCTTACCATCAGAGGCGGTGAAATTAAAAAAGTTTCTCTCTAGTACTGGCTCTTTACTGTTTGAATAAGCCATTCTCTCCAAATGAATGCTTTAATAATTCTATGCCGCTATTATTATCATATCTAAATTTTCCTGAGAAGTCTAAATTTTATGGGTATCGACAATTTGAGACGCTTTTATACCTAAAAGGTGATAGATGCTTAATAGAGAAGCAGAGATTTGAATTAGGAGTAATAAATAATAGGGAGTAAGATTCCGTTTCTGATCTGGGTGTGTGTGTATAAGATAAGATTATATGGATCCATGGCACCTATAAGACAGGGAATTCTAGATTAAGGCTATAAGTGCGAAGCGTTTTTAAGTCAATAGAGAACACCATCTAAACCGTATTTAAGTAAACATACATAAAACATCTAGTGTCATAACAAATGATAGAATCTCATGAAGGCTCAAGTACAGAATAATAAATCGTTTTCAAATAAACGTTCTCTGCTTAAGTAAGCTCGTAATATATTAAGATTTGGCGTAATTCTTCCTTCATATGAGCGTTTACGTCAAAGGGAAGCCTACGCAACGTTGTCAAATAAATAAACCGCCGTGAGGAGTGAGTTTTAGGACGTACGACACGATCACGATGAGTCGGAAGTCGTTTCGCAAATAGATAGATCGCCCTTCAAACATGTCGTAGATGACATTAGGACGAGTATGACATGACATGGGGTTGTTTTAATAGATCTCCTCAAAGCCGGGAACATACTAGCGAATCCTTTGGAGTATATCTGCTATACAACTGCATTCACGACTATCTGAAAATCTTACCGTCTAATATGTCTAAAGATGAATTTTGCTCAGCACGAAAACATTAAAAAAATTGTCACTTGACGGAAGCATGACGTCATCCCGTGCGTTCACCATACAAAACGTATAAAGGGGAAATATTTATGACAGTTCATTAAAAGTATTTCAACTGACTCGTAGGACTAAACCCTATTATGCAGATAAGTACCCTTAGTCTGGGTTATAGCGATACAGAAACGAAACGTTTGTGCGATTCGTTTCGGATAGATACGTAATTCATACACAGCTTACTACACAGGAGTCCAAAGTGTAATAATAAATAGAGGTAAAAGATTTTTAGAGGAGTTAAAAAATATAAAATCAAATTTTTGTGTGGAGTGAAAGATATGAATAGGTACTTATCGTTAGACATTATAATACTAACAAATATTTAATACCTACGGGATGGTATCAGTTCGAAATTTCACAGTGCATTACGGCCAATTCACAGTTATTATGTTTCGTTAATATTATTAAACATAGAAAGAGTGTTAATTAAAAATAAAGCAATTTTTGTGATTTATCTAATGCTTTATTAATTTTTTAACTCTTCTAAAAGTCTTTTTCCTCTGTTGGTTATTACACTGTGCATTTTCGTCTGGTAAGCTGTGTATGTGTGCGTTTCGTTTTGGAACTGCTAAAACTCAGACTAAGGGTACAGGTAGTCGTGTGATATAAACGCATACCTGTCGTTGTGTAATAGAGCGTGATTAATGAACTCCATTTATTAGGCAAATAATCTATTCAGAGAAGGAATTCTCGCCTTCCGTTCACTTAAATTTATACTTAAGTTTAATTGTGCTTCAATCAGTTAAAATACCAATTTGTGGGCTAGCACCGCGATTTGTGTAAGTGTCGGAAGTGAAGTAAAAGGCGAATTTTATATGCGCGTTTCGTTCGGTGCTACAGAGAGCTCTTTATGCTGCTGGTTTAGATTATTATCGACGGATAAAAAAATATAATAATTAATTTAGTCTTTAAATTTTAGCCTTATTTCGATTCAAATGCAATTTCTTTATTCAGATGTCTAATATCCATTTATTCATTCATCCCCCCTGGTATCCTACGAATGGCTTAAAATATCCAACCAAACCTAAACAAACGTGTTTCAAATTCATGACATATTCGAAAATAACATATTCGGAAATAACTACTTTAGAAAAACTATTACCCCTTTATAATTAGGTAAGTACCGCATTAAATACTAGAAGCAAATGTGCTTCTAAATTAAAAAAAAATATAGAACTTTAGTTGTTTCATAAAATTTTGATCTATTTTACGAAGCTACCCTAAAATAGGGCAAGTTTTCTACTGCCAAAATCTTCAAGCGAGAGCATTCATGACATTGTGTCGAGACCCAACGTCACAAAGGGTCGCACTTCCGGTCGTTTTTGCCGCGTTTTCTGAAATATGCCCGCCATCCGGCCCGAGCTAATCTGAGCTCAGGCCCACCGATGTTCCATAAAAGGGGATTACAATAGGAGATTTTAGGATGAAATGTTGACTATAGAGGCAGCTGTCTACAAAAGTACATTTTAAAGCGCAACTGTTTTTATTGGACTGAAAATTCGAAGACTAATATGACCAGATGGAGTGATACTACATTAGAGAGAATCTGTTAAAGAAATATATCTGTTTTCAGTACATTTTGTATTACGATGGCCCTGGAGTTACACAGCTGCGATAATAACGACGCAATGGACGTTGCGTTTTTCCGTCCTGCGATATGCCGATATGAATATTCTAGAATGTTTTGTATCAGGACGCAAACGTGTGTAGGAAGTTTTTTGCATACATGAGATGGTACGAGTATAGTGCCGGCGCGACGCTCTCTCGTGAGACATATCGGACGATATAAATGCAGCTGTGTGCATCGGGACGCGTTATCGCAATAACGCAAGCAATATTATCGACCTATATATAATACCGTGCCTGTGTGGACGAGTCTTTATGAGATAATACCAACTTTTATTCTCTTCCAAGTATACACCAGCTGTCATACTTTCCGCTAGCCTGTCCAACTAAATCTCATGATAAATGCAACGTTTGTGCATAAAGTGCATGCTTTTATGTACGGAATAGTATATTGGAATGAGTTTACGTTGCGCCGGGTGACGTCAGTCAGTAACACATTAATGACCCACTACATGGTTGGGTCTCCTCTCACAATGAGAGGGATGTAGGCCGCCGTCCACCACGCCAGTTGGTGGACTTCACATACCTTTGCGAACATTTTTTTGTGAACTCTCATGCAGGTTTCCTCACGATGATTTCCTTCACTTTAATTTTACAAAGCGCACATAACTTTTTTTCTACAAAGTCATTAGTGCGTGCCGCTGGCATTCGAACCCGGACCCCTCGATTCGAGGTCGAATTCTAAGCCACTGGGCTAACACCGCCGGGTGATATAATGGGCTCGTTTGCTCATACAATACGGGTTATATTTTGGTCAGTTGGTTTGAATGGTTAGAATTAATTTATAGGATTATATGTGCTATTGGTATAAGGTTGCCTTTGTGTCGGCTGTGAGTTATGCATGCGATGCACTCAAACAGCGGAGCTATATGCGTTTTTCTTACAAAACGCTTTGGCCTCTTGTCATCTTTTAAAAAATTCAAAAAGTGTCCCCCTTTTTACTTTTTCTCTAATATAGATCAGTCCATCTGATCATAATAAAAGATTTTGAATGTATTAATATGTTGAATTAAGATAATATGTGGGATATTAAGTTATTTCAGGGTAGTCTCGCCACTAATAAGTTTGGAGCTAGTACCCAGAGAGTACTAATTGGTCATAAAGAGGGATACCTCGCTGGTACCCCGCAGTTTATAGTCGAACTTCGTAAACTGTTCATCTTGACGTGGGTCTTACCAAAGTTACTACGGACTAGTTGCAATAGACTACTAGGTATCTAATACGAAAACTATAGATTTAGGTAACATTTATATTACGTTGTGATTTATGGCACGCAACAATGACTTTCTTTAAAGTTATGTGCGCTTTATAAAATATTTTTTTATAAATATCACTCGAGAAACATCGAAAAAACACCATGCTGCTCCTACCCTGATTGGAAGAGAAACAGGCAAACCGTGTCGGATGTTTTCAAACTGCCCATTGGATCTACTACAAGGTTTAACGACTGCTATCGTATCGAAAACAACCGGGACCGACGGCTTAACGTGCTCTCCGAAGCACGAAGCGCGCATTTTATTCTTCACTAGCGGTCACCCATCCAGGTACTGACCGCGCCCGAAGTTGCTTACCTTTTTCGTGCTCTCCGAAGCACGGAAGCGGGCATTTTATTCTTCACTACCGATCACCCATCCAGGTACTGACCGCGCCTGACGTTGCTTAACTCTTTCGATCGCTCACGATCTACTCAAGCAGCGTGGTTACGCGCGCGATCGCCCCTACCTATTAAGCTGAAAACCCAGCTATTCCCAAGATAAACAAACCAACATTTTAATTAGAAACACATTCCAAATGTACTAAAGCTTCTGAGTTTCCTTCCTCCACTGGGTACGGAAACTCATCCGGAACTCATTAGCAGATGAGCGCATGTGTCGTTAATTATACTTAGTGTTTGCTCGCCGTCTAACGCTTTGCTAAATGCCGTCTTACTAATTTGTACCACTTGTTCCTAAGAAGCAGGAGAAGCAATAGTATTATGACGGTATAATTTCCGCAATATAAGGAAGACATCACAGATCTCCCGCCAGGCGATGTCACTGCCTCCGGTCCGAATGTTAACTACGGACCGTTTGTATATATGAACAGATTCTATGGAACTTCGATAGCGCGTTTGAGGATACGTCTTCCGATTGGTCAGTTCGGTACGACGCGTGTGGCGTGTTCTATTGTTGACTACACTCGCTGCTTGCGTCGTCATGCGTGGTCAGCATTTCATGTGAGGCGCGCGCTTATAATACAGTTGGTATCGCGCCGCTACAGAGCCATCGTAGCTTGCTTAGTACCTTACCGCCATTCTCTTTTCCCGACATGAAGCTACACTTTCTACCTGTGTTTCGATTAAGGCAGTTTAGTTGCTATTTGAGACGAAAATCTTAGTCCTTATGAGAAGCAAAACACCCGCATGCAACATCAGATAGGATTGCTGTTTTATTTGTAGTTGCTTATGTGTATCCATGGCTTGCAGTAACCACTTAACACTAGGTTGTTTGCATGCCTGTTTGCCAATCAAATTGAACAAAAAGGCACGTTAAATCTACCACCCCGCAATAATACTAATAACTATAATAATCTGTTACTAACGGATAGAACACTTTAGCAGTTTATAAGCTAGTAATGAACCACTGAAGAGCCGGGTCGCCTCTCATAACGTTGTAAACCTTAGTTCATCATAGGTCTAATGCGGGTTGATGAACTTTTGCCTTCAAAAACATTAAACACTTAAGCTAATGGTTCAATATTATTGAACATTAACCACCACAGCCCCAAGCAAACACGTTCCGATCCGATTTATCGCAAGATAAACGCAGGTAACCCTTCAATATCCGAAACTGAAACAAAATAACGGTTTCCAAAACAGAATTATCCAGAACAAGGGTGATTCGGCATCGCATTAACCTCAGACGTGACTCGCCTCCTATATCTATTTAATAGCTCTTAGAGATAACAAGTTCCGAACTGGGGACGTGAGATCTCGGTCTGATGTATCGCTTGTTTGTGGCCTATTCGCTTAAGTTACCGTATACCGATTAGGTATGTATAATAGGGTGGAGCGATTTAATCTTTTTTTACAATCGCTTTGGAATACCTGTAAAAAGTTGCTTTTTTACCTCACGAATGTGTGGGGCCAACTGCATTATTGGATTTTTGAAAAAATAATTTTCCTAGCCCGGAATCGAACCCGTTTTTTAAAAAAAATAGCAGCACCCTGTATTATTCGATAGTCATTAATAAGGAACAAATTCTGGAAAGTTTTGCTATTCAATTCTATTTGCTATTCCATAAAAATCGTTCGTGCATTAGCTACTGAAAGAGAAAACATTAACGTTAATTTCCGAAAACCCTTAAACAATTGCAAGGTACGACCCTCCTAATATATTCGATATCGGAGCCCAAATTCCGAATCTCATTATCGCGCGCCATAACGGACCGTTCCGTTAACTTCATACCCATACGTTGAATATAAGGGAAAGCCGTAAGAATGATGGCAGCAACCCTTTTTGACGTGAAACGTCTTTATAATCGTTACCATACACGATTACAGAATTACCATGACAGAAAACCAAACCGTAACTAATTGGTCTATATCATCTGACCATAATAATTACAAAACGGTTCATCGTAGAAACATGAGTTTAGTGACATTATTTAGCGTATACAGATTTTTTTACAATCGCTTTGGAATACCTGTAAAAAGTTGCTTTTTTACCTCACGAATGTGTGGGGCCAACTGCATTATTGGATTTTTGAAAAAATAATTTTCCTAGCCCGGAATCGAACCCGTTTTTTAAAAAAAATAGCAGCACCCTGTATTATTCGATAGTCATTAATAAGGAACAAATTCTGGAAAGTTTTGCTATTCAATTCTATTTGCTATTCCATAAAAATCGTTCGTGCATTAGCTACTGAAAGAGAAAACATTAACGTTAATTTCCGAAAACCCTTAAACAATTGCAAGGTACGACCCTCCTAATATATTCGATATCGGAGCCCAAATTCCGAATCTCATTATCGCGCGCCATAACGGACCGTTCCGTTAACTTCATACCCATACGTTGAATATAAGGGAAAGCCGTAAGAATGATGGCAGCAACCCTTTTTGACGTGAAACGTCTTTATAATCGTTACCATACACGATTACAGAATTACCATGACAGAAAACCAAACCGTAACTAATTGGTCTATATCATCTGACCATAATAATTACAAAACGGTTCATCGTAGAAACATGAGTTTAGTGACATTATTTAGCGTATACAGAGTTACCCTTAAAACATGAGCAACCTCGCAACACTAGGTAGCTAACATCATAAGCAACAACTTGTGTACTATGACTTTTGGTAATTTGTTAATTTTTAATTTCATACAAAAATATTTATTAATTTAATTTCCCGTTTGAATGTTTCTAACTCTACGCGCATCGCAAAGATTACGTAAGCAAACCGTGTAAAAACTTCGCAGGGGGGCGTGGTGCAGCTACCGCCTTTGATTGAACTTGACCTATTCGCCCGCCATTCGACCTAGTCGACCGTCGGTCATGCGATCATTCATGAATGAAACATACTTTCGAAGACTTACAAACTTGTTTAACCATTTATTTTTTATGTATTGAGTTATGTTCGAACTCATTGAACAAAAGTTGTTGCTTATGGTGTTAGCTACCTAGTGCTGCGAGGTTGTTCATATTTCATATTTCATCGGTTCCGAACATAATAATATGTATACGCACGAGTTAATTCGTACGAATTCAAGTGAACACGCGTCCTAACTGAGCGCAGTCTAACTTTTTCGTTTGCATGCGATGTAAATACCGTGTACAAACGTTAGTTCGTGGCCCAAACTCATTATCCTCTTTGAAAAGAAAAGAATATCCTAATAATTGAATCTTAATACGAGTATGTTATTATAAATTCCATTCCCTATTAATGTCGCCTTGAAAATCAAATCGATCCCCTTTCATTCGTTTAACCCTGAAAGGTCGAAAGCGATTTATCTCTATAAATAAACAAAACAAATCCATTGCAAACCCATTTTAAAATATTCCTTAGTTCTCTCGTAAAGCTAAACGTCCTTTCCGACCCTTTTAGGGGTTCCGGGACGATACCTTAATCGGTACCACTTTAAATTTCCCACGCAAACACTGTTCACTCCAATTCGAACCTTGTGTTCCATTGCTGTTTAGCAACAGTTGCGAACAATTTTCGTAGGTACAAAGTGGCAATGTATGACCTATGATTCTAAGTAATACTTTTGTTTAGACACTTGGGTGGGCGTCACTCATTAAACTCGAAAGCTCAATTCGCACCTAACTAAAGACAAACTAAGCGACCGTTTGAAATAAACGACGTACGGGATATCCGCATGGGTGTGGAAAGGGCTTTACAATGGACGATTTTGGATGTAATGGGTTCTTTGCAAAAAGTGGTCATTATGTTTTGCTGAGCGTTAATTCTCGCGGCTATCGTGGATTGTAAGCTACGTACATATTTACCGTAACTAAGTAAGCTCACTTACTTTTGTTTTTTTTAAGTTATTTCACTTTTTGTGGAGACGTAAGACTTTTTTCATTGTAGCAAAAAGGCACGCAGGCCACCTGGTTAAGTGGTCGCTGCAGCCCATGGACGCCCGCATCGGACCTCAAATAGAAAAGAAATCCCATCTGATGTTGCATGCGAGAGCTTTGTTATTCATGAGGACTAAGATGTTCGCCTCAAATAAAATATCCCCGGCACCATGCTTCCCCGGCTGAAACACAGAAAATGCTGCCTTACCACGGGTTAAGAGGCTGGCGGAAAGGTTCCCTGGACGAGCTACTAGCTTTTTTTTACAGAGTCGTTGGTGCTACTGGGATTCGAACCTAGACCTCTCGATTGAGAGGTCGACCTCTAAGCCACTGGGCGATCACTGCTCTGCTGTATGTAAGTACTCGTACGTATGTGCAAATGTATAGACAATCGCTAATATTATAATCTGTGTTCGATGAGTTATAAATCTCGTACACGAAGCACAAGTGTACACGTTTATAATATAATAGAGGAAGTATTGAGAAGTTTAATGGTCGCTCGTTTTGTTGAAACTTGTTAAAACTTCTTTAATTTTATAACATTATTAAACGTCTTATAACCAGTTTTACTATTTTCAGTATCGTGATATTATAATGGTTATGGGCATTTTTTGATGTTACCTATTAAATAATAACCTAGTATAAAGCTAGTGATAAAGCTGAACTTCCTTCCTTCCTTTTAGCCCTTAGTAGTCCACTGCTGGACATGGGCCTCCCCTAATCGACGCCACTCCGCCCGGTCCTGGGCCCTCTGAATCCAACGGTTTCCCGCTGTCTTCTTCAGGTCATCAGTCCACCTGGTCGGAGGGCGGCCTGTGCTCCTTTTGCCTAGACGTGGTCGCCATTCCCCCCTCATTTTTCCCCCATCGGTTGTCAGTCCTGCGAATGATGTGGCCAGCACATTGCCACTTTAATTTGTAAAGCTGAGATGTACAGGATATTGTGTAAGTGCACAATATTTGAAAATTTTTAATTCAGCGCAATAAATCCTCGAATATAGATACTAAAATTAAATAAAACACTTCTAAGCACTAACATTATAGTAACATTCTGCCATTAATGAGATTCTGAAATCCACCAAAAACCTAAAGTAAACTTTACACAAATTATCTCCCAAAATTCTAGCCAAGAAGCTAGTCTGACACATTTCGGCCCTAAATGACGTGGAATTTGTCAACAATCTACTCGAAGCCCCAAATTGGAGCCTTTCAGCTCAGATAATAAGGCCGTCGATCAATTTGTCCCTTCCAATAATAAATGCAAATGAACACAGCGCCCTGAATTATGCACGGTCCATTCCGATATCGAATTAGACGTGGACTGATCGCCGGATTGGGAACGCACTGGTAAATATTTGCGGCGTTTTCGTTGCTTTTATCCGACTTACCGACGAGCGCTGGGAGTTTTTTTCACCAGCTTTTTTCTCCCATTCTACGTTTTGCCTGCGATGACCTACGCCTACGTTGTGGATGCCTACGTTTTGATGCAATACAAGCACGGCAACATGCATAACGTCGTTCAGCGTCCATGAGATATTAATTTGTGGCTAATGACTAAATTCATGGATTTAATTTTACATAATGATGTCGGGGACACCACTGAATATATTTCGAGGTAACTAAAATTTTATGTGAATATTTGTGAGGTAGGAAATCAACTTTTTACAGGTATTCTAAAGCGATTGTAAAAAAAAATTAAATTGCTCCACCCTATTGTTTATATTAAGCGTTTTCGACCAAATATCTACCCGTATCCACCCGCTGTCAGTAAGTCAACTGAGTTTTTGTTGTCGCTGTTCAATTTGTTCTTCGCGAAGGCTTCGAATTAATTAATTCATCTCCACCCAAATACTATGGGCCTTTGTTTTTGATTATTACACAGATTGCTTTTTGAACGGCGCGCAATTTTGAAACGGTTCCCTGTTAATTTACATCCTCTGTTTCAGAGGAATACATTTACTGAAAATCCGGAATTTCCTCTGAAAGGATACCAAATTCAATTGAGCCTCAATTGCAGAAACAACTCAATAGAGCCTGCTTTTAGCGCAAAATGCTACAATATATTTTTACCCTCCCTTTAAATGTCTAGAGGTTATTGTTTGCTAAGTAAATGTATTAAGAAGGTTAATAGTAAGGGAGAGACTTTATCTCCCTCAATAACTGTCCGTATTTCGTCTTGTTAGTATGTCACGTTGACTAACGATGAAACATTTAATTAATTTTGGATGATGATATTTATAACTTAAGTTGTAAGTTGCGCGTAGTTTGTTTTTTCTTCTAATCCTTTATTTTTTATTGAGTAATTCGTGGGAACCTAGCGCAGTTAAAGAAAGCTTTACATGATTTTATAGTTCGGTTGCGGATGTGTTCATTTCGGTAAAATATTTTCGCCGTGCGCTAGTCGCTTCACAAATTGCCAGGGGGATTTACACGAGTAAGTCACTTGCGACCTAGCCGAATTGCCGTTTAGACGGTCGATTTTAGACGTGCGGCTAAAATCGTGCGGCTTTAGTCACCCGTCACCCCCATAATATACGAGTAATGTGCGCTCGCCCGATAGAATAGGTTGAGTGAAGCCGTTCATCACACAACATCACATTACCTTTAGATGTTGATATTTATTTCTTTCAATTTTAAGTTGGCACTTCTTTCTATTTAATTTTCTTTCTAATTTCTTTGTGTTGTCACATTGTTATGAAAATAAAAATAAAATTATCTATCTATGATCTATCTATACTATCTCTAAAAATTTTCTAAGAGTCTGAATCCCTATTTTTTTAGCTTTCTGAACCCTCAAAGGGCGTCTAAGAATCATCCTTTTGAAATGACTCTCGTGATTAATTCACGCTGTTTTAACCAACAATTTTCATTTGGATACGAAAATAATTTAACCTAATTTAACTGAACGAGTCCACAATCTATCTATCTATACTATCTCTAAAATTTTTCTAAGAGTCTGAATCCCTATTTTTTTTACTTTCTGAACCCTCAAAGGGCGTCTAAGAATCACCCTTTTGAAATGACTCTCGTGATTAATTCACGCTGTTTTAACCAACAATGTTCATTTGGATACGAAAAGAATTTAACCTAATTAACTGAACGAGTCCACAAAGTTACTAATTACCAAGGCCAGCGTTACTCAGAGAACCTGAAAACCTCCTATTATTGTTTCGGTGAAAAATGTACCGGCGTGAAAACGTTAGGGCGAAACAAAACATCACCCGCCCCGAGCTTATTGCGACATGGTTCTTAATTAGTGTTCGTTTGATTGCGTTGGAACCTTTGTTTTTTTAAGCGACGGGTGAGGATGAGATTAGTTTTGGTACGAGTATCTCTCTGCTATTCAGTTGCCTAATATTGAGTTTTTAAAAGATAATAATTTCGGTATTTCTGTGATAATTGATAAGAGTTACAATTCAATTGAAATAGGTGATTGGTTATTGATATAATCGTTTATAACATTCAAAATAAAATTATTACTCCGAATAAAAAGGCAACTTTAGACCTACCTACTAATCAAGTATTCAATTATTACAAACTGACACTCCAATTTTATATATTTGTATAATTAAATTGCGCTAATTTAGTGCAATAGTGCGTAGCGGTGATAGCTTAGAATTCGACCTCGAATCGAGGGGTCCGGGTTCGAATCCCAACGACTTTGTAAAAAAAGTTATGTGCACTTTATAAAAATTAAATATCACCTGTTGTTACGGTGAAGGAAAACATCGCGAGGAAACCAGCATGCCTGAGAGTTCAGAAAAAAAAGTTCTCAAAGGCATGTGAAGTCCACCAACCTAGGCCAGCGTGGACTAAGGCCTACATCCTCCTCATTGTGAGAGGAGACCCGACCCTGTAGTGGGTCATTAATGGGTTACTGACAATTTAGTGCAAAACAGGACTAAATATTTCCTTGTTTTACTATCAGTATTGATATTAACTTATTACTCTTTATTAACAATGGGTATTAGTTTTAATAATAAATAAGAGTAATAAAGAAGATCTCGTCCCGTCCGAGTCTTAAATACCTCTAACGCGGCGAAATCGAACCGAGGGACCGCTCCGGTGGGATTACGTCGTTTATCCTATTATTTATGTTGGTTCCGTAATGTTGTTACTATCTCAGTTTGTTTTGAGGTATAAGCTGCTGTATAGATGGCAGAAGGTACGTTTTTAACGAAATTATCTTTTGGCATATTTTTATACAAAGAGCTGGCAATCAAACTGATAAGCCATCCTGTATCCTTAGTCTGAGTTTTAGCAGGTCCGAAACGAAACGCACACATACACAGCTTACCAGACGAAAATGCACAGTGTAATAACCAACAGAGGAAAAAGACTTTTAAAAGAGTTAAAAAATTAATAAAGCATTAGATAAATCATCACAAAAATTGCTTTATTTTCAATTAACACTCTTTCAATGTTTAATAATATTAATGAAACATAATAACCGTGAATCGGCCGTACTGCACTGTAAAATTTCGAACTAATATTATCCCGTAGGTAATAAATATTTGTTAGTAATATAATGTGTAACGATAAGTATTCATATCTTTCACTCCATACAAAAAATTGATTTTAAATTTTTTAACTCCTCTAAAAATCTTTTACCTCTATTTGTTATTACACTGTGGACTCCTGTGTATGAATTACGTATCTATCCGAAACTAATCGCACAAACTCTTCGTTTCTGTATCGCTAAAACTCAGACTAAGGGTAATGATGTTAAATCGCCTACTAATACGAGAGACACCTAGGAAAAGCGCCAGTTCGTTGCTGGCTTGGAAGAGAGCGGGTATTAGTGCTAACTTGATCACTTATGAAAGGACTTTACTGTCACCCTTTAACCCATCGTGAAGAAGCATTTCCTTTATGACTTGTCTTGTGTTTCAGTGAGGGAGGCATTGATTATGGAGGTGGGAAATACTTTAGTACTTTGGTAAGTAAGTATTACCTACCAATGAACTTATACCACCGAGGTATTTGAAGCGTCACTTTTTCCAATTAGAGATTATTGTGGTGTATACTGATTTTTCATTTACCTATTAATAAAGAATTCAGAACTTGTGTGTAAGTGTGCTTCAAGGCACTTGATAGGGGTGGGGTAGTTGATCAACTTCTAATAATGTATCTCTCAAACCAGCTAATACCACACAAGGCGAAATCTCAAGCATAAAACAATTCAGATCTCATTCTTACCCACTGAATACCAACGTCATACAATTTTATTCATGACTCCACTCCGCACCTTTAGAATTTATGGTTCCGCGGCAATAAATAAGCACCTCGGGCCATTAGCTCCAGATAATTCTGCTTTATTGTAATTTTATGCGCCACATTACCCCCTGGATGCATGCTTGAGGAGATTAATTACTTGGAAGTCGATGCAAATCGTATCGCACGAGCGCGTTGCCTTCGATGTCTGTTACGGTTCAGTCGCGAATTGGAATGGTGAATTTGGAGATGCTAAATTGCAGTTCTTGCTTACGTTTTTGTGCCCATTGGGCTATTCTAACTGACTTTCGTAAAGTACATTTGTACACATGGTGAAATTTCAAAGTATGCGTCGATGGGAAAATCCGAAAGGAGAGAACATTAAGCCGTCGGTCCTCGCTGTTATCGATAAGATAGCAGTCGTTAAATCGTATCGGAGGCCCCATGGGTTTGAAACATCCGACACAGGTTGGATACTAGCCCGTTTTTCCACCAATCTGCATTTGAGCAGTGTGGAGGAGTATGATAGATCTCCTGTTGTTGTGGGTAGACACCCGTGTCCAACAGTGGGCAAAAAAAATGTAGCAGCCAGTTGCAAATAGGTCCTTGTTGACTTTTTATTCCTCAGGAATAGACCCTTTTATTTGAGGCATTGGATTAGGTATATAGAAATTTTACCTACTAGAACCCTTCGGTGGACTTCAGCACATTACCCTCTGGATGCATGCTTGAAGATTAATTACTTGGAAGTGGATGCAAATCGTATCGCACGAGCGCTCGCCTTCGATATCTATTACGGTTGAGTCGCGACAGCCGGAGTTATTGCAGCTGCGACGTGAATTTGGAATAGTTTGTCACCAACGTTTCTGTTCTGTGGATACTCGTACTTAGTCGCAGATCAAGTTTATTGCTTTTATGGCTTCTGAAGGGACGGAATAGTTACTTGATAAGTTTTATCCTTTTTTTTGTTATCGATTAACGATACCCAACGTTTTGGGGGAGGCATTGAATTATATTACCAATGATTTGACCTACTAAAACGGACCCCATCGGTGGCATTTGGCACACACAAAGAGGCACTGGGATTTCTAAAGGACGTGCCAGTTGCATTCTTGTGTTTTTATATCCACTGGGCTCTTCTGATTGACTTTCATCTAGTGTATACAGGGTGAATTTTTCAAGTGTGTGTGGTTCGGATGGAAACTTCGAATACTTTCATGATAGTGTTCATGTTCACGGCAAAGATAATACATAGTGATGTCGTACAGATGTCATGTCTTGTCAGTAACCCTTTAATGACCCACTACAGGGTCGGGTCTCCTCTCACAATGAGAAGGAGGCCTTAGTCCACCACGCTGGCCTAGTGCGGGTTGGTGGACTTCACAAACCTTTGAGAACATTTTTTTTTCTGAACTCTCAGGCATGCTGGATTCCTCACGATGTTTTCCTTCACCGTAACAGCAGGTGATATTTAATTTTTATAAAGCGCACATAACTTTTTTTACAAAGCCATTGGTGCGTGCCACTGGGATTCGAACCCGGACCCCTCGATTCGAGGTCGAATTGTAAGCCACTGGGCTATCACCGCTACACCGTCGTACAGATACTCAACTGAAATCCATACAAGATGATGAAATCAAGTCTTCCCCCATCCCATAAAAACAGTTATTGTAGCAAAACCTACCTATTACTACTAATATCAAATCGAGGAACACAAAATCTAAGTAGCAAATAATTTTACCTTGCTGAAAAGCAGAAATAACCCATCCCTCGCGAAAGAAATTCGAGAGCGTTCCATTTGTGACGGTCGATTTAAGCAGCAAGTGACATCCGTGCTTGATGCGAATTTAATGGTAAAAGTGACATAGAAGGAGACGTGAATTGGAACGTGATATTGGTAGCGAACGTGTGAAATTGTACGGCGGAGTGACGGCGGCGTTGTTCCAAAATGTAGCCAAAATATTTATCTCAACTTCTCAAAGACAAAGACGAAACGTTTGCACAAGTTGTATAGTGCACGTGTAGGTAGGTGCGTGTTGTTTAGGTGCCTAGAAATATGCTTAAAATTTAATTGAATATAATAATATATATGAAATAAAATAATATCATAACTTATTTTAACATAATTATAATATAAAATTAAGTGTTAGTTATTTTAAGATATAATTATTGTATGCCCGCATAGGGTAGACTGTTCTTAACTTATTATAATTTTTGTAACATCTCTCTCGTGTAACAGTCAACAATAAACGCATTTTTTTCTTTTTGAAAGTTCGTTTCACGTATCGGTGTGTGTTGCTCATCATATAAGTGGGTTCTTGTTTATGTGAGTGTCCAAATGGCTCATTAGTAGTAGCACTCAGCACTAGTATAAATTCCTGAAGAATTTCTCAGAATTATTTATTTATCATTAGTTTCGTTATTATTTCAGAAATATCCTTGTAAATATAAGAAAAGTTCGTCAACTTAATAGAGGGTAAATAATTTCTGCGTCAGCCCCGACAGACTTGACGTGGGTCCTATTTTCGACGAAAACTAATCTTAAGCATATTTTTGATGAATTTAGGAATTTATTCCAGAAAAAAATTATTATTATGTTAAAAGAACAATGATTTTGTTATTTTGGAATATTCGGCGAGCGATACGCTAAAGACAAAAAATATCCCATCGATTTAAAAAAGGTTGTAAAATATTCCTTGATATAATAATAATAATAAATAACGCTTCACACTCATAGCCCCACACTAGGATTCCCTGTGGTATCGATTAGGCATTAAAACAGTTGGTAACATGTAGTTGTTTCAATCTTCTTTTGTCACATGATGTGTCTTACTAGGACTGCTTTACACTGTAAAAGGTGATGGATTACTGGCTGTAGTAATTACTGTGGTTCATCAACATGTTACCAATGTTTATACATCATAGTATTACTGACAAAACATTATTACCGGTACCCGCGGCTTCGTCCGCGTGGATTCGTGCCTTGGTTCAGAGAGGGATAAAAAGTGTCCTATATGTTATTCAGGATCTGATCTATCTGTGTACCAAATTTCATCCAAATCTGTTCAGCCGTTTTTGCGTGAAAGAGTAACAAACATCCATCCATACTCACAAACATTCGCTTTTATAATAGTAAGTATATAAGTAGGAGTTTGGATAATGTAAACATAGCCTGTTAATAAAATAAATCACAAACCTTTTACCAACTTATAAGAGCAACTACGCACCTATCGAAGTTATTTAATTTGTACGAAGGATTTTCCTTATTAAAAGAAACACACACAACATTTCCAAATTTTATTTTTACAACGGAACAGATGATACAATGTATGTCTTTTTACATTTAACTAGGTATGCATTTACAAGTAGGTAATTAAACATTCGGTCCTCTGACAATAGACTAGCAAGAGCTTTATACAGTGTATTACAAGTTACGGCCGGCGATTACTGACGGCAAAGGATATTCAACCTTATGGCAAGTGAATAATCTTGACAAATAAGGCCTAAGTTTGCTTACAAGAATACAACCTGCCAGCTTTATAGGTGGTAAAGCCAGAGAAATAGGAAGCAAATAGAACGGAAATAATATCATGTTTGTACGAATCCACTGTAGCTAGCTCAACTTACGGCATTCACAGGTTAACGGCATACAGTCGTGATTTTTATTAGCGCAGTTACATAGTAAATACATACGTACTGGCTTAGTTCAGAATTTAGGGGTGGGCCTGCACCACCCATAGTACGTCCGTTCTATTTTCTTCTTATTTCTATGGGTAGATGAGTATCTTTTCGCCGTAATGCAAACACATAAGTCACAAAATTTAAAAATCAATATTCGACATAATATAGTATATGTATAGAGCCAATTAGTTTAAGCAAATACGTTCATTAGTGTTAAATTTTCGTAAGTAAGTTATACAGAGTGCAATATTTGTTAAACTCCAATACTTAAAAGAAAAAAAATACACATTTTTCATTTTATACAAATAGATTTTTTTACAAAATGAAAACAATCGGTTGAAATCGAGAGATTTATTTTGTAAATAACTAATTTCTTTTTTGTGGTTTCTTTGTACTTAGTAACATACCAATATATTGCAATAAGTGCTGATATATCAGTGCATACAAGTAAAACACCTTTTTTGGTTTAATATCGTTAAAAATATTGCAGGTAAAAAGTGTGGATATTTTTTATTGTCCTTTAGAATTATTGACGTTTTTCTATAAAAAAGTTTTAGGAGATTTTATTTGGTTAGTCTTTAACGAATTCAGTATTTAAAATAGGCCATGATTTTCTCTGCTCGGCTTCTGAAAAATTTTGTGAAAAATACTTATAAGATCAAAAAAATTATCTTAACAGTCTTTATTTAAAACATAAAATTTAATCAGGTTTCCGTTCAATTTGTTTGGCAATAAAACATTTTTTAATTTGGTTAAAAGTTTAACTAAAAATGGGCAAAGGTTTGATTTTTTATAAATCTGTAATTTAGGATTCTACTTTACATTTAAACTATTTTTATAACCAATTTATGGTACGAATAATTTGCACGCAGTGTGAGCGTAAGTTCGTGCGTGAACGCACGTATACGCACGAATTTAATAAACTCTAACCTCAAATATTTTTAAAATTAATGGTTATCTTGACAAAATGTTTTAAATTATTATACATACATAACCTCATACATCATAAAAATGTGGAAGTTGAATAGAATATTAACAAGGATACCCAAAGACGCCGATTTCATCATTCAACGTCACAATAAATTTTAATTCACGTCACCTTCCCTAATAGATGACTGAAGGGAAAAAATTGAAAACAACTTCTTATTTAGAAAAAGCGTGCAACGATATTCCGAACGAACCCAAATAGACGCCTCATGCTAGGCGAACGCTTTCAGACAACACATTACACTTATAAGTCTTAGTTAAATTTCACGCTCATTGTCCTGTACAAATGGAAATCTATGCTAGTACCGACCGCTTCCTTACGGTGTGCACGGGGCTCATCTCCTACGGTTGGAACTAATTCAAATATGTCAGTGGGAACATGGCTGTAATCAAATTTGTTTAGAGTTCAACACATTGGTTACTTACTACAAGCCTATTATAAGTTCAGAACAAATGGAATATTGCGTTTTTGAACTGACCAATCACGATGCTTTATTTTTCTCCTCCTTACCTCCTTACCCTCCTTACCCCTCCTTACCCCTACTTACCTCAATGCTTTGATTTATTTGTTTCTTTGTAGAAGCTATGACATGCAGTGTCTATTAGATTATGGTCGATGGATTTTCCTTTATATTGAGGCCTATAACATGAATTTAAAATACTATATTATAGCTTAAATTCTAATAAATTTTATCTTCATAGCATTTATGGCCGATTTCACAATTCTGTAAAACGCTTAGTTTAGCTTGCGAATAGTTGAATTGTCATGTCATTGTGTCAGAATAATCAGGTGTTATAATTTAGCTTGTAATTTTAAATTTCTTTTGCACAGACAATAAAGACGTGATAATTATGACAAAAGAATGTCTTTTCGTATATTTATAAGTCTAGATCTCGGACTGGATATGATCTCAGAATATTTTTCATTCTTAAGTCCCGTTTCAAGTTCTATCTGAAAATACAACAATCGATTTTGAACTTGAATTTCTTTGAAACTAAAACATGATACAAATACAAACATTCAATAAATCTCTTTGAATTAAAAAAAAAAAAGACTTTGAGAGACTCACAATGACAGGTATTTCATTCCTTTCACTATTCGTTTGATGTTGCCAACAAAAGTCTATTGCTATTGTTAGATATTTTTCTTTCTTCGATTGTTTAAGAATTTTTTCAATGTTAATAACCAAAATTAATCGTTGTTTGCCATTAAGAATGAACAAATTCAATACAACAAAAACATCAAATAAATTGTATACTTCAAACATTAAAAATTTAGTCACTTGTTTATACAATATCTTCTTTTACTTGTATTTATACAAACTCTATGAGTTTCTGTGTTGTCTTAAAGTATTAAAAATATTTAAATGAAGCATTTATTTGTACTATGTATACTATTTTACTTTAGGATTTAAAATAATAATCCTTTTAATCATTATGCATCGGAATATAATCAAAGATTATTTGGAAACGCTTTTAACCTGTATAGTACATGTAACATTATTTTTTGATATTTTTTACACAATATTACAATTATTCGTACGTGTCATAAATTAATAGTTCTATTTAATAGGGAATTTTATTTCAAACGAACCAATATTACTGAATTTATTGATTCGATTTTTTGAAATCTGAAACCGTACCGTCATAATTAAAATATAAAATTAAGCACTAGTTATTTAAGACATAATTATTGTATGCCCGCATAGGGTAGACTGTTCCTAACTTATTTTAATTTTTGTAACATCTTACTAGTGTAACAGTCAACAAGAAACGCATTCTTTTCTTTTATTTTCTTTTCTTAGCCCATTTTCGAAAATTTTGACGTTAGAGGCAATTATAAATCATCCAATTATTTTCTAAAAATACCGGAAGCGTTACATGTCGCGATTTTGGCGCGAAATCGCTCAGAGCCTGAAAATATTTGGCGCAGCTAAAATGCACGCTGCTTTCGACACTGTGTTCTTACAAAGGAATTTTAACGTAAAAATTTCGAATTGGAAACAACGTTTTGTTAAAGAAACTAAGGACCGGGTTTTTGTTTAAAGTTTCATTATTTGGTAGCATTTATTCAGTTTAAATGTGTTTTAGCAGTAAAATGCAAGATGGTTCCGTCAGACGTTTTTTTAAGGTTTATTTATTGTAACATATTCGTAGCTGGAATTTTAAGCCTTCTTCATCAACATCATCATTTCAGCCCTTCGTCTTCGCTCTTTGAATCCACGTTTTCCTGCTGTCTTCTTCAGTCGTCAGTCCACCTGGTCCGAGTTTAATTTATTGAAATTAATTGAATTTTATTGAAATCCGCTCGATGCCATATTTACTTTTTAAACGCTTACCAGAAGCCGAGCAGATATTTTGTTATTTTAGGTATTAGGTAAATATTTTTAACAAATGAATTTTTAAGTTACAAATGTCTAAATTCATTTAAATTATTTTATTTATGCTGTAAGTCTAGCAGCGATAAACATAACTGATGAAAAACGATAACCAATATGCAAAGGCCATAAAATATATTAATACGAGTAATTATAACATAGTATAGAAAAGAGATCGTTTAGTGAGAGAGAACGTAAACATATTTTTCACAGTATTCACCATATTAAAGTCTTTTATTAATACAATAGTAGTCGTCACGAGTCGTGAGCACAATCTTTATTGGTCAGTTTGAAATTGACTGCTTCACGCGATTGGTTCGTCAGTCGTAAGTTCGTCAATCTACGTCTTCTGTTGGTTCAACGCGATTTTTCGGCTGCTGTACATTAGCCGAAAGTGTACAATATCCCTACCACTGATTCTGTGCTCACGACTCGTGACTGTAATTAGTTTCAATCAGAATTACACCTAAGCGTAGCGTGAAGTCTTGATATGACTAGTTCGTGCAAAATTATTTACAGCAGTTACGAGTACTTAGTATCGTCATAGGCTATCAACATACGTCTATACATACATTAAATGTACTTACTACTATGTTTAGCAGTCGTTGCTTTATCCTTAATATAAGCTATATTTATAAATTTGCTCATTTATTACGTAAGATGTTTTAAAAAACTAATTTAAAAGTGGTAAAAAAGATAACAAACGAAACAAAAAAAGACAGGATAATGATCTATTGTTGATTATTAAGCAAAAAGAATAATCCAATATTTTAAATATTATTTTTATTTTAAATATAAATAAACATAAAATAGTTTTAAACAATTATCATGTTGTCACATTAAATTTTTTAATTAGGGAAATATAAATTTAAAAACTCGCAAGCAAAATAAATCTTTTAACAGTGCACCTTATACATTTTTTGGATATCTTCATTCACGTTATTGAACAAGATTTGTTTTATTCAATTAACACTTCTTTTGTAATTGGTTTTTTACGCAGTATTTTAACATTAACGATCACTAAAAAGTATCAAGTGCCAATAAAACGAGCACAACTTAAGCTATTACACACGAGACTCCGAACCCTCCCTAACCGAATAAAACCTTTTCCTCAACTCCCAAACTCAAACTCACTTCGAACACATCTCACGTAATAAACGACCCGAACTCGAACATCGAATGCAACACAACCGTTCAATTTGGGAAACTGAAAACGGACACTTAACACCATTTACGTAAACCATTTACGCAACGTAAACCTTCGAGAATCGTTCGTGACGTAGCGTTCTTTAGAGTGAGTACAGTTAGTCTCACGGTCACGCGAGGGCGGCGACCAGGACTAGGATAGTCCAGAATCCGGGGCGGATTTGGGACGAGTCGTCGTGTGGAGGCCAGCCCTCGCTCCAGGAGGACACAGGCCGGCCCCCCGCCTCCGGTCACATCGTGGTCACCATTTCTGTTCACAGAATTATACATATTACTGAATTATACAGAATTATACACATTACTGAATTATACAGAATTATACACAATACTGAATTATACAGAATTATACACAATACTGAATTATACAGAATTATACACAATCGACCACTGTAAAATATGAGCTTTGCGTGTAATCTTTAATAAACAGAAAAACAAAAAAATGCAATCAGACAAAATTTATTTCTACTTTTTCATTTTTTTTTTCATAAAATAAACCTAATACAGTACTTAATGAACGACTAGGTACTTATCCAACCCCAGTATCAGGCTTCTACATTCTGTTCCAAAAGTACTCTAAAAGTACTCAAGTGGCTCTCAAATACTTTTTATGTTCAAGTTAATTTAATTTCTTATAATAAGAAAAAAAAATTGTTGGAAAGTAATAAAAGTAAACACTACTATAAATTACACTTCGCTTAGCTTTGAATAAAATTAAAAGAATACTAATAATATTATCCTTTGTACTCAAGATAATTAAGTTATAAAGAGGTCAAAGTCAAAGATGGGAATAATTATAAATTTTATTTTTAGGTGCTGAAAAGGTTGTCAACCAAACATAAGTAGGGCTATGTCTATCCATCCCACGGATTGATTATTGAAACCGGCTTGCTAACCAGTAGCGGTTCAGCATAATCGTCAATCATTGATGGACTGATAGAAGGTATCCATTATGGGTAATTTCCACGTAATAAAATGAGTGTCAATGGATCTCAGTGACCACTAAACAACGGTGCCCCGAGAATGAACTCGTCAAAGTATTTGTATAGTTTACATGTGCCATTAGTATGGGAAAATGTCAAACAGACTGACATATTACGACAATTACTCACATTCGTCAGTAACCCTTTAATGACCCACTACAGGGTCGAGTCTCCTCTCATAATAAGAGGGATGTGGGCCTTAGTCCACCACGCTGGCCCACTGCGGGTTGATGGACTTCACATACGTTTCAGAAACATATTTTTGTGAAATCTCAGGCATGCAGGTTTCCTTCACCGCAACAGCAGGTGATATTTAATCTTATAAAGCGCACATAACTTTTTTACCCCGGACCCCTCGATCCGAGGCCGCAATCTAAGCCACTGGGCCATCACCGAATAACTACATACAGACATTACCGAACGAACACGTCGACGGTAGGCTTACGGGACAGGTGACGGCATGCCCGTTTGCTGCTCGTACAATAAAATGGTCAAGTGTTTACCAAGGTTCTGCATTTGGTGTTGGCTGAGGACGATGTAGTTGTCTTCGAGTCCCGGCGCCTCCAGCACCCCTCGGTGTAGCTGCTCCAGGTGTCTTTCCACGTCTGTGCAAACGAATACACGATTAAACCGAAAGATTCGCGCGTCTACGTATGCTCACACACGAACAATCCCGACCTTTGAATACTGTGGGAGCGCTCACACTGCGCGCGACTAAGTTGACATTGGGTGCGTGCGTGAACGTAAGAGTTCGCGAATTCGTACGAAATCGCGTCCAAAGTGAGCGCGGCTTTATGCTGCCTATCTGTATTCCATTAGTCCCTTCGTACACAAGTCTTCGATACTCGACGACTTTAATCTCCATACGACTACCGCCATACAAATTAGGAGTGAAGCGTATCGTATATATCGGAACAGGATAAAATAACAGATTTCAATTTAAAACAGTGTGCAACTGTTGTCTATGTCTATGAAAAACTGTTTCAGTTCCACAACAGCCTAATTGGTATCGAAACATGCTTTTCTCTATTCTAGCATATGCAGGTTACATTTGTTAGACAGAGATAACGCCACGAAACATGCTCTTCTATATTCTAGCTTACGAACCTTACCTTTGTCGGAAAGAGATAGTAGCTATTATGCCTGTTACAAGCATACGAGAGTTGTTCGTTCGTTCGGATACTCGCAAATAAGTAATAATAATCGCTCATTATTTCACAGTAAAAAACGATTGTGAGCAATTTGAAAATACCTTTAGAGAAACAGTTACATTGTAAAACATACATATAATATTACGTGTATACAGTATATTACAGTTAAATATTATTTATTTCTAATCGTCAAATTTTTGTAAAGAAAAATAGTTTGTAAACTGTTCAAGACTTTGAATGCGTTTATGTGAATCCGAACTTGCGTTCTACGGAATTGTATTCATACTATGTTACAACACAACAGGCTGGTATTTTGGAACAGGTTTCTGAAACTGTTATTTTACTGCAACTGGAACAGGCGGAACAGGTCACTTATTTTACCTATTACAGACCACTCCTAATACAAATCCACGAAGGTTCGTACACTAGTCGCGTCACCGACATTAGTCCCGCGTCGTACTCGTCGTCGGCGTCGATACTTATGTCGTATACGATATCGGAGACTTGCGTAGCCCTGTGTACGAAGGGGCTTAGTGTCCCACTGCAGGGTCGGGTCTCCCAGTGAGAAAAATGAGAAGAACCATTCTAATTGACTTTCTGCTAGGAAATGGTTGTTAGCATTAAGTCAACCTTTGTACACTTTTGAAAGTATAGCAGAATAAGTAAATACAAAGTAAATACTAAGGATGTAGGCCGTCTAGTCCGGGCTAATGGACTTTACATGACTTGAGAATATCATAGAGAACTCTGGAGTAATTATTCTGTTTAAAAAATACCCAAATACATAAACTCTTTATTACAACTTAAAAGATTTATTACAATTTAAAAGATTACGAGGTATTAAAAGTAAAAAAGTATTAAACTATGTAAGAAGTACGTCATTAAATGCAAAGAAGAAATTGCTTTAATGTTCATTAAAAGTTGTGAAATGGGCAAACTTTTCTCCCCCACGTTCGAGTTAGTCGCTTCACTCGAGAGTGTTGTCGTTTTGCTACTATTTATCTCTGATATTATATAACAGAATATGACCCGTATTTATTCGTGCTAAATATTTTGTTAATCCATGTATTAGACATACCAACAGATTTCCCACAAAAAATAATTATACAACCACTGTGATGTATGTACTGTCAGTTCAAAAATTATGTACTCGTATTTTAGCATCCGTGCTATTAAGAGTGCATAAAAATTCAACATTTGACCCTAGATCAGGTCACAAAATTGCTAGAACGACCAAATTTTTAATTAATAATATGCCCTCATTCAACTTGTAAAATGAATAGAGTATTTTGGTATTTGTAAAAAATATAGCGGTGCGATTAGTAATATGAGCGCGCGCCTCACGTGAAATGCTGAACACGCATGCCGTCACAAGCAGCGAATATTGTAAACAAAAGATACGTCACACGCGTCACATCAAGACTGACCAATCAGAAGCTGTTACCTCAAACGCACTATCAAAGTTTCATAGAATCTGTACATATACAAATAGTATATGTGTGTATGTATAAAATAGACAGGAGTTAGCATTCGCACCACGGTTCTCAGACAGTGACATCGCCTGGCAGGAGATCTCCTCTTTTTCTCCGAATAGGTATTGAAAACTTTGTATTGAAATTATTAAATTTAAGTTTGCTATATTCCATAGTAACAAAATTTAAACAATCAGTTATAATGGGTTGAGTTTTAGGCTAAACATTTTCGGATAGCTTTCCAATAAAATATTTGTACATTAAATTAATCTAAAGGGTCCGAAATATTTGAAATCAAAATATTTGTTTATTACTTATAATGTTATAACTAACAAAATCTTAGATAACAAAATACATTTAAGTTAACAAATTTACGCTTTCAATCTTATCTATTCTCATTTATTGAATAATACCGAAATGTTGCCTTTATTAAGAGGAGTTATATTTTCAAAGATATCAGATTTACTGATATGAATAAATGAAGTCAAATTTGTTTATTTCTCAGGCTTTATAATCATAACATTTAGAAAATGGTTTATACCATAAATAAATTGATAAGACACAAATAGCTACTAATCCAATTCCGAACGCCACGAATAAAAAAAACTATGACAGCATTAAAGAAACTGCAAAACGAAATTTTCGCCGGGCAAATAACCAACCACCCCAGTACTTAAAACGTAATTTACAAATCTCTCAGTCTTTTTAAACCGAGATTAAAATTCATGCTTGTTACATCTGCACCGAACGAATTTACATTTAAAAATTTTACGGCTTCCGGAGAATCATCTGCTTTGGCGCTTACGTTTTCTGAAGGTTTTTTTTTTACTTTTTCTATAATTATAGTAAAGTGAGAGCCTGTTTTTAGTTTTTGCAGTTTTTGTATTTCAGACGGAGATAATGATCAGTTAGGTCCAGAGTTTAAACTTTTTAACACTTTCATTGCGAAAAGGTTTTCTTTCGGAGATTGTTTTGTAACGTCAAACGGATAGAGGCTGATTTTATTTTTAATCTAAGATTTACTTTCTTTCCGCCAGAACTGATTTTCAGACGGTCTACTCGGGTCTTAACTTTTAAGAAGGATTAAGGCATCTTTCACATAATGAGAGGAGACCCGATCCTGCATTATTGCATTAGTGACCCACTTCCTAGTGGGTTACTAAGGGACCTCCCTTTCTGAAAGGACACCACACCCTGCAGTGGGCAACCAATAAGGGTCAGAATTTTTGAAGGATTAAGGCATCTTTCACATAATGAGAGGAGACCCGATCCTGCATTATTGCATTAGTGACCCACTTCCTAGTGGGTTACTAAGGGACCTCCCTTTCTGAAAGGACACCACACCCTGCAGTGGGCAACCAATAAGGGTCAGAATTTTTGAACTCCAGAACAAGACATTTTTGGGAGTTTTTTTCCGCCCGCTTTTTTCTCCCAGTCTACGTTTGGCCAGAGGGGCGATCAAATCGGATGAATATAGAATGTATAATTTATATGTGAATGAATAAAAGCTTTTGACTTTGATTATAAGACCATTGCTTTCCGCTGACAAGAAAATACAAATGATGATGTCTGTTGTACTTACATGGCAGCAGCGTGGTAGTGGGTGGCGGAGTGGTGGTAGTGGTGGTCGTGGTGGTGGTCGTTGTCGTCGTCGTCGTCGTCGTTGTGGTTGTGAGCACTGTGGAACAAAAAAAAATTAGATCCCGTGAATTGGTTACTTGAATTGAAAAAAATCTATTTCATTTTTTATTTACAGTCTCAAAGATTCTTGATGCAAACAAATATAATTGCATCACATATCAACCATCGAACCTCCTGCAAGGTTTCAACCGGACATCAACCGGGACCGACGGCTTAACGTGCCCAAAGCACGGAAATGCGCATATAATTAGCCATTAGAGCGGTCACACATCCAGGTACTGACCGCACCCATAGTCGTTTAACTTTCCGATCGCTTGCGATCTACTCACGCAGCAGCTATACGCGTTTCACCTAGTAAATAGTTGTCCCAATGATTAATTTATGAACTCACTATACAAGAGCAGCTCCTCCTGCGCCTTGCCGGCAATACTTTGCCACTTGGCCCACTGTTGGGCAAGATTCTCTCCCCACAACAGAGGGAGACATGGAGCTCCACAACGCTGCTCCAATGTGAATTGGTGAAGAGACGGGCTAGTGGCCAACGTGTGATGTTTTCAAACTAACCATAAGGCCTCTGGCGAAGTTTGATGCTATCTTATCAACTTCAACCGGAACCAATGGCTTATGAGACCTCCGGAGCACGGTAGCGCGCAATTCACCATTACCCCACCCAGGCTCTGACCGCGTCCGACGTCGCTTAACTTATAGATCGCGTGTGATCTACTCAACCAGCGGAACTATGCTTGCTTTGCTCACTGTTAATTATGAACTCTATAGCGGTGATAGCCCAGTGGCTTAGAATATAGCGGTGATAGCCCAGTGGCTTAGAATTCGACCTCGAATCGAGGGGTCCGGGTTCGAATCCCAGTGGCACGCACCAATAACTTTGTAAAAAAGTTATAGATAATATATTATTATCACCTGCTGTTACGGTGAAGGAAAACATCGTGAGGAAACCTGCATGCCCGTCTGCCCGAGAGTTCAGAAAAAAAAGATCTCAAAGGCATGTGAAGTCCACCAACCCGCACTAGGCCAGCGTGGTGGACGGCGGCCTACATCCTTCTCATTGTGAGAGGAGACCCGACCCTGTAGTGGGTCATTAATGGGTTACTGACAATTATGAACTCACTATGCAAGAACAGCTCCGCCTGCGCTTTGCCGAGGCTGTTCTCAATGTGGCACCTGTAGGCGCCCGCGTCGTCCCTCGTCATCTCCGCCACCACCAGAGTGAGGGTGTGTCGGTAGCCGCGCGACGCCTTGCCTAGCCTGTGCTTTGTACCTGTAAACAATGTACAGTCAGATGGGGTGGAGGAATACAATGCACATTTCGAGCAAACTTTGGAACGGTCTTCAGAACCAACGGTGTATTTCCACAGGAATATGACTTGGGATACTTCAAAAGGGCGTCAAAAGAACTATCCTTTAAAGCTCTGGCGATTTCCATTATGATGACCACTTACCATGGTCTGCCTGTTTGCCTAGTCTTTCTTTAAAAAAGTAAGAAAGTAACCTGGGTTTTCTTTAATTTGGACCAGCTTGCTTTGCTTTGCTTTGTATTTTTCGTGCATATATATCGTATATGTATAAGGGAGTAGTCAGTAGAAAATGGGCATGGAGCCTATCTCAATTTATTGAAACCCAGGAGGACTAAGATGATCCGACAAAACTGAAATATCTTCGGCAACAGAACATACATGAAGAAAATACAGGATCATGTAAGAGAGGCATGATAGACGCGCCGAGCAAACTACAATGCATACTACAGAACATCTTTTAGACAGATAAAGTCCCCCCAGATAAAGTCGCGAACAGTCTACTTTACAATACGTAGCAAAAGCAAAACGACAGGCAATAATAAAACCAGCGATATCGGAACAAAACCGAGATATTACACGTCCCCAGGTCATGAGCTCATGAATCTGTTTAACGTCGGCTCAAATATTACCTTTACATATCGGGACCGGGATATTGCTTTGTGGAATCGTTTCTTTGCTATTTTAAACATTATCCAAGTATTGGAAAGGTATTATGATTTAACTTCGATATTCAGTGATTTCTGACATCGATATTTAATGCATGAAGTGAAAAGCGACGAAATGAATCATGATTGAAGCACACATAACTTTCTTAAGAGTTATAAGCGCTCTATAAAATTCAATTTAACAGTGAAGGAAAATATTGTGAGGAAACCTGCATGCTCGGAGTCCTGCATAGTATTCTCAAGGGCATGTGGAGTCCACCAACCTGCATAAGGCCACCGTGGTGGACTATGGCCTACATGTCAGTAACCCATTAATGACCCCCTACAGGGTCGGGTCTCCTCTCACAATGAGAGGGATGTAGGCCTTAGTCCACCACGCTGAGTCCCCACCACGGCCTTAGTCCAAGGCCTACATGTTGGTCACTAACACAATACAAACTCAGCAAAAAGCAAGTGCTCGGCTAGTTTTATTAATCTCAGCAAATAATACCATTATTAAGTTTCAATCTGCAGTTTGCTACTGACTCCAGTCTATTTGGATATTGACTCAAAATCGATAATCAATACAGTATTAGTTCCACCAACAGTTACTGTAGTTGATCGTGAGTAAAGTGCTATACAAACTAGCAGCGACCGAGTTTGCCCAGCTCGGTAATCGCTCGCAAACTTGGCATAGTGTGAACACACTGTTGTTTGTAAACTGTAACTGTTTGGTTTCTTGAACAATAGTAAATGGAGATCAGTGTTGGCGTTCTGTTACCAATAACAATACGTGTTTTTTCATTATTTTTACGTTTTTCGAGCACCTTTTTTCCCCATCGCTTGTCAGTTATGCGAACGATGTGGCCAGCCCATTGCCACTTTAATTTGCAAACTTTGAGAGCTATGTTGGTCACCTTCGTTCTTCTACGGATTTCATCATAACATCCACGGATATCATGTCATGTCACCCATTAATGACCCACTACAGGGTCGGGTCTCCTCTCACAATGAGAGGGATGTAAGCCTTAGTCTACCACGCTGGCCTACTGCGGGTTGGTGGACTTCAGATGCCTTGGAAAACATTTTTTTTGTGATCTCTCAGGCATGCAGGTTTCCTCACGATGTTTTCCTTCACCGTAACAGCAGGTGATATTTAATTTTATAAATCGCACATAACTTTTATTACAAAGTCATTGGTGCGTGCCACTGGAATTCAATCCCGGACCCCTCGATTCGAGGTCGAATTCTAAGCCACTGGGCTATCACCGCTACTGGATATCATATATAATGAAAATTACACCCACAGCGCACCAAAGTCCAGTGAATCGAATATAATTCAAACACCGGATACATCAAATAGCAACGGTTAGTACTAAACTCAGTTTAAAGCAAAGTTTCCACGGAACTTGGAATTCAATCTAGCGCAAGTAACGTTTGGGGGAACTGTGATCGATTGAAGATAGAAGTGTACTTAATTAATTGAAGAACTGTACTGCTTCCGTGCGGTGATAGCCCAGTGGCTTAGAATTGGACCTCGAATCGAGGGGTCCGGGTTCGAATCCCAGTGGCACGCACCAATGACTTTGTAAAAAAGTTATGTGCGATTTATAAAATTAAATATCACCTGCTGTTGCGGTGAAGGAAAACATCGTGAGGAAACCTGCATGCCTGAGAGTTCAAAAAGAATGTTCTCAAAGGCATGTGAAGTCCACCAACCCGCAGTAGGCCAGCGTGGTGGACGGCGGCCTACATCCCTCTCATTGTGAGAGGAGACCCGACCCTGTAGTGGGTCATTAATGGGTTAAAACAACAAAGTAAGATTTGTTCTTTGCGATCACCCCCAGATCTTCCTCGAACCAGTCTTTCTAACGCTTTCTCGGCACGACTTAACTACCCCTCTGAGTGTTTGTGACTTGCAAAACTTCATTATCATATCTTATGAATAAGAGATCTCCCAATTCGTGGGCACACATTCGTGTTCACATCAACGCTTTCTAGAATGACTCCGAACTTATCTCAATTCCTATAAGATACCCATCTCGGTAATTAATCCAATAATAACTTTCGGATTTTAAAGGTACAAGGAAACTTAATTTCAGCTTTGATCTCACAGAAGCTTTAGAGGTTTATGGCTAAGTTTAGGACAGAACAGCTTACGTATTATTGGCAAACCATTTATCCGTCTACGGAATTCACTGTTTGTTACGAACACGTCTCAGTCCTCGATCGACCGACTGCAGACTTCAAAACAAGAGCTCAGTGCATGTTATCGTTAGGTCCTTTGTGTGAGAAACACTGACGACTATTACTGCAGGCTGTTTCTTCCCAGGCTCATCTTTCACTTACCCAAGCATTGAAAATTCCGTGTAGTTTACGTTTACACGACCTAAGTGAATATTTGTTGCTTGTGTGTTTTGTCGCACTGAATTTACATTGCTGTGTAGTTTAGGTTAAAAAGGATGCATATTTGTTGCTTATGTATTTTGTTTATTGAACAATTTCTTGACTAGTGTCGCAAAGAATTCACCCCTCGAGGTCACAAATTTGGATTTTTCATCAGAGTACAAACCTAAACTCCTTGCCTTAATCTATCCGTCTCGCTAAATCCTTACAATCCTTCAAGTATCAGGTTAAAACCCATTACATGAAATCCTAAATTATTCCTTCCTTGCCTTTACCCTCCTTCTATTCCTGTGTGATATTGTCATCAAATAGCTTCCTATCTCTATGTCTGTTTGTATGTAGGTATATATGTGTGTATGTAGGTATGTATGTATTTATTTATTTATTTGTTTATGTATATTATGTATTATCATACGGTTGTAATGTTTTTGTATTATATTTATGTACCGATGCTCTATATTATATTCTGCACACCCTACCTTTTTCTCACTTTTCTCTCTACTCTTCAACTCCTTACCACTTGGTTGTCTGGAAGAGATCGCTCTTAGCGATAAGGCCGCCATTTGTGCATTGCCCTATTTTTGTTTTCTACTGATTTTATCGTATATGTTTGATTTTATCTTATATCTTTTATGTTTTTTTTATGTTGTATGTTTCTTTCTGTGTGTGTGCAATAAAGAGTTATACTACTACTACTACTACTAAACAATATATTAAAAAAAATTAATTACACCACCGTTTGCAAGGCAAAAGCCCCGAAGGCGAGCTTCGTATAATAAAAACCGAGCGAAATTCATTGAAAATTAGAACACACTTTAACCGTCCATTTTGTGCAATAACCGTCGCTAAGTAGATATTAGCATCGAGTACAATACCCGGGCCCGCGAACGGAGCGTTCTGACGATAAACGAACAGAATGGGGTCACATATAAAGGGAGGGATCAACAAATAATGGTTCGAACTGCTCCGCTGAACGACGCGATGGAACGCCACATCCGTCCTTTATCTAGAACGCGCATGCTTTGTCTAGCCTTTCGATCTCTGACAACCAATATGAAAATATGGTGGAAGGTTTGGACCAGAAAATGGTAAAATTTATCACTCATTGTGGTCGGGTCTCCACTCACAATGAGACGGATGTAGGCCGCCGTCCACCACGCTGGCCTACTGGTTGGTGGAATTCACTACCTTTGAGAACATTTCTTTGTGAACTCTTAGGCATGCAGGTTTCCTCACGATGTTTTCCTTCACCGTAACAGCAGGTGGTATTTAATTTTATAAAGCGCACATAACTTTTTTACAAAGTCATTGGTGCGTGCCACTGGAATGCGAACCCGGACCCCTCGACTCGAGGTCGAATTCTAAGCCACTGGGCTATCACCAATTTATCTTTACTATTCTAAAAGAGAAAAACAAAAGCGTTGAAAATACCTAAATGACAATACGTAACCGAATATTGCATAAACCCCGACTAAAGATACCTACTTAAATATTTCATATAAAATGTAAGCATATTAAAGTAGGTTATTTTCTAACGATAATTCCATAAACATCCTACACAAAGTGATAATAATGATGGGCTGTTATATTTTTGCCCGAACGAATTTGGGTACAACAGGGCAAAACCAGGGCAAATAAGGGTTATGATCCTACGCATAAACAACGTCATATAACCTAATTGGGCTTTAAACTAAAGGGCTTTTTTATTTTATACTAGCATACTAGCTGTGCCCGCGACGTCATCCGCGTGGAATTCTAAAATAAAGTCTAAGTTACTCCTTATTACCAGCCGTCAAAATCGGTCCAGCCATTCCAGAGATTAGCCGGAACAGACAGACAATAATTGTAAAAAAAAATATTTTGTTATATGTACAGTGTATACATACATAATATGCATTTAGTCCAATTTTATTTATTTACATAGACAAGTACCAAAAGGCCACCTGGTGTTAAGTGCTGTAGTCCAATCTCAGATAGAGAAGAAATCCACTCTGCGGTTGTGTGCGGGTGCTTTGCTACTCATGAGGACTAAGATGTTCGCCTCAAATAAAGTATCCCCGGCAACCATACCTCGCCAGCCGAAACACAACACATGAAAAACATATTCTTAACTGTATTAAAAAAGTAAAACGAGTTAAGAGGCGGTAAAGTGATCTACCAAGTGAGCAGCGGTGATAGCCCAATGGCTTAGAATTCGACCTCGAATCGAGGGGTCCGGGTTCGAATCCCGTAGCACGCACTAATGACTTTGTAAAAAAGTTATGTGCGCTTATAAAATTAAATATCACCTGCTGTTGAGGTGAAGGAAAACATCGCGAGGAAACCTGCATGCCTGATAGTTCACAAAAAGAATGATCTCAAAAGTATGTGCCAAGGTATGGCCTACATCCCTCTCATTGTGAGAGTAGACCCGATCCTGTAGTGGGTCATTAATGGGTTACTGACAAGGTGATGTAGGTACACTCAGGTGAGTGAGCTACCAAATAACAAAATAAATGTTATTCCGATTGAAAATCGGATTTATTTAAGTGCCTATGTTTAAAAATAGAAATGACCTATTTGACGCCTTCACAAAACGACTACGAAATACTATTCGTAATATTAAACATTTATGAAAATGAACTTTCCTCTAGAAAACAGACTGCTTTGTCGAACATGTGGTGTTCATTGTCGGGCATATGGAATTCTTTGTCTGGGATGGTTTTAGTATCTTTTGTCTACGAACCACTTCGCTCCGTATTGTTCAAGGATAAACGTTTAGAATTGAAATGGGGCCTTAATAGTGCTTTAAGTGAAAATTAGTGAGTTAACTGCCTCGCTAATGGTAAGTGTGCTATTGTGAAGGGTGGAGGGGTGTGGAGGAAGGGTTTTGTACTAACAGGACGGTTTGCTGATTTGCTTTGGATGTCAGTCAGTAACCCATTAATGACCCACTACAGGGTCGGGTCTCCTCTCACAATGTGTGGGATGAAGGCCTTAGTCCACCACGCAGGCCTACTGCGGGTTGGTGGATTTAACATGCCTTTGAGAACATTTTTTTGAACTCTCAGGCATGCAGGTTTCCTCACGATGTTTTCCTTCACCGTAACAGCAGGTGATATTTAATTTTATAAAGCGCACATAACTTTTTTTACAAAGTCATTGATTGGTGCGTGCCACTGGGATTCGAACCCGGACCCCTCGATTCGAGGTCGAATTCTAAGCCACTGGGCTATCACCGCTTTTTACTTTACAACCACTTTTTATATTACAACTACGTAATTTTTAAATTTGGATGTTTTAGAACTATAGTTGGTCGATCATGAAGGTACACGTAACATACTAGGGCTAAAAAGTCGAACTGTCAAAAATGTACCTTAATTTCAAAAATTACTCCCTTATTTTACAGTAAAATAACACCAGTAAGTAAAAGATACTATATAATACGTCGGATAAAATAACGTTTTACCATTAAATCGATATTAAAAATAATAATATTAAGCCTTAAAATACTATAGGCTAAGTTTTATCTCAATATATAAAACCTAATTAGAAACTAGTATTCTTGTAGATTTCCAAACAATTTCAGCTTTATCAACCTACTTAGACATAGCCGTTCTAATCCTCATCTATTATGCATAAACTTTTGCCTTGAACTTGTTTGGAAAATCTCTACTCAGGCTCCATAATACGCTAGGAATATAATATACAATGGAAATTCAGTGCTGTTGCTGCGATGACCAAATTATTCAGCGACTTCGTCAAGTATTCAATATTCCGGCGGCTTTACATTTTGGCAACAATAGTGATGGCATGACGTCACGGGTCAATCGTCCGTGGCGAAAAATAACCTCGAGTTAGTGAGGTGAATGTTCTCGAAGTTGTGAATAAATGAATGATGTTCCTAACTTTGAGGATGAGAGGTCACGAGAGAAACTTGTCTCATGCGAGTTGTTTTCGTTCACTTCAAAAACGAAGTAATTATGAAGGTAATTCTCCAAATATCTACTAGTTAGTTCCTAGAAGTAAATAATTGCATAGGAAATCGCTTTACGGTATGAGTTTACGAGTATTCAAATGTGACTATTCTTGACTTGGTAAATACAGCATAAAATAGATTATTAAAATTGGATTTCGCCTCATATTCAATGGGTCTGGGATCGAATATCAGTGGCATGCAGCAATGATAGCCCAGTGGCTAACATTTCGACTTATTCGAGGGGTCCGGGTTTGAACC